>OW679195.1:177503993-177967520 GCA_940337035.1 Agriotes lineatus | reverse complement strand
CTTGTTACTGTTGTGACCCGGTGGCCAATAATATACAACAATAACTCATTAATACTTTATTTAGTTGACACATAAATAAGTGAACATTCTGGTTCCACAGCCAACTATTAACTGCCCCGCGCGGCGTGCGCACCATGCATGCCAATCCAAGAAAATAATAACTTAACGTTATTTAAATAGCATACATTACACCTCCACCCTAAATATATACATACATTTGTTTATTGTAAATCTAACCAGCTACAAATCTATCTGGAGGTTGAAGTTGACTTCTACGTCTTAGCTCACGAGCAGAAGTTGTGCTATCGTTTATTAATGACGATCTTGGTACAATATTTTTATAAACAACTTCAGTGCGTGAATCAAAACGTGGTTTCAACTGATTTACATGTCTTATCCAAGTACAATCTTTTACATTTACTTTGTAAGTCCTATTACCTAAAACCTCTGTAATTAAACCTTCGCACCATTTTTCCTTATTTGCTCTAAAATCTTTGACCCAAACTTTATCATTTAACTGAAAATATATTTGCCTTTGTCCTTTATAGTTTCGTTTTTGTTTATTCTGATTATTCTCTACTACAATTTGTGTAGAAGGAATTAATAAATCAAATTTTGTTCTAGGTTTATGCCCTAACAATAATTTTGAAGGCGTTTCATTAGTTGTTGAATGCGGAGCGTTTCGATATTGAAATAGAAAACGATTTATTATTAAATGAACATCATTAATACCGTCTTTCTTTCCTTTTTTAATAGCGGATTTCATTATCTTTACCGCATTCTCGGCTAACCCGTTAGTTGCTGGATGATACGGAGCGCCTTTTAAATGTTTTATGCCACTAACCTTCAAAAATTGTTGTAATTCGTCCGAAATAAACGCTGTTGCATTATCCGAACATATTTGTTTAGGCAAGCCAAATCTTGAAAACGTTTCGCGTAAACATTTAATTACTGCATTTGTTGACGTACTTGGAACTTCAAAACATTCGATCCATTTACTCGTCGCGTCCTCTAATACCAAATATTCTTTATTAAACAAAGGACCGAAAAAATCCACATGTAATCTAGTCCAAGGTTGGTTTGGCCAATTCCACGGTATCAATTGCGAAATTGGAGGATCACTAGCAAAAACGGAGCATGTTGTACACGATTTAGCTACTTTTTCTATTGCCTCATCAATAGAAGGCCACCAAAAGTAACATCTGGCTAGTGCCTTCATTTTCACCATACCCATATGGGCACAATGCAATTCTTGTAAAATACTAGAAATCATTTTTGCAGGAATTACTACTCTGTATCCGCGCATTAAACAACCTTGTTCTAAATACAATTCATTTTTGCAAAAATAAAATTGTTTAACGTCAGGCAACGCGTTCTTTTTTTCAGGCCATCCGTTTAGTACATAAAATATAACTTTGTTCAAAACCGTATCTTTAGCCGTTTCGTGTTTTATTTTAACAAAATCAATTACAGTTTGATTTTCAGCAATGTAATGTAGATAAGTAAAATCTGTTACTTCTTTAGCTGCGGCTCCTACCGGTAACCTAGAAAAACAATCGGCGATATTTTTGTTTGTAGGAACATACTTAATTTCATAATCGAAAGAAGATAAAATATGCGCCCACCGCTGCAAACGATTTGCTGCAAAAATTGGAATACCTTTCTTTTCACCGAATATGGACAATAACGGTTTATGATCCGAATATAGATAAAATTTTCTTCCGTATAAATATTGAAAAAAATTCTTTACACCGAAGATTATTGCTGCCGCTTCTTTTTCAATCTGGGAATATTTTGATTCCGCTGAATTTAACAATCGCGAAGCAAAAGCTATCGGCCGTTCAGTCTTATTATCATCTATATGACTTATTACAGCCCCTAATCCGACATTCGAAGCATCTACCGTTAATTTTATATCTTTTTTCGGATCAAAATGAGTCAGAACCGTAGAAGACCCTAAAATGTCTTTTATTTTGTTAAAACTTATCTCGCAATCGCGTGACCAACACCAAGTTGTATCTTTTCTTAACAATTGATAAAGTGGCTGCAAAATACTCGAAGCATTTTTGACAAATTTACAGTAAAAATTTACCATTCCTAAAAATGATTTCAATTGTGTAATTGTCTCAGGCCTTGGAACCTTTTTAATTGCTTCAATTCTTTCGCCAGTGGTGTGTAACCCATTTTTGTCTATCTTGTGACCCAAATACGTTAACGAGTTTTGAAAAAATTTACATTTTTCCATTTTGACTTTTAAACCACATTCCTGTAATTTTGGAAAACTAGATCTAGACTCTGCATATGCTCCATATCATTACACCCAGTAACAAGAATGTCGTCTAAAAAACACACTACTCCTACCATACCAGCAAAAAGCTGTTCCATAATATTCTGAAAAATGGCGGGTGCTATTTTGATACCATATGGTAAACGAGTATAGGCAAATAACCCCTTATGAGTGTTGATTGTACACAATTTCATAGAATTTGTGGTTAATTTTACCTGTTGGTAAGCTTCCGATAAATCAATTTTAGAGAATTTTATACCACCTTTGAGTTGTGTAAATAGATACTCAATTCTTGGCAAAGGGTAAATTTTATCCTCCAAAAATCGATTAATCGTTATTTTGAAATCACCACATAGGCGTACACTTCCGTTTGGCTTTAAAACTGGGACAATGGGTGATGCCCATTCTGAAAATTCTATTGGAACTAAAGCTTTAATTTTTACCAATCTTTCCAACTCATCTTCTATTTTTGGTTTCAAGGCAAACGGAACTGGCCGCGCTTTACAAAATTTAGGTGGAACATTTTCTTTTAATTTCAATTCTACCTCAAATTTATTGAATGTACCTAAACAATTTTCAAAAATTTCCTTATATTTAACAAATAAATTTTCCATATAATGCTGATGATCTGAATACAGTATTTTAGAAATACCTAAACCTAATATTTGTAAATGTTTCCGTCCCAACAGGGGAGGACCACCATTTTTAACAACATATGTTTTAAAGATATAGGAATTATTTTCATAACACACATTAAGATTAACAAAACCAATGGGTTTAAATTGTAAACCAAAATAATCTTTTAAAATAAGATCATTTTTATACAAGGTTTTATTTTTAAAATAAATATTGTATGTGTTCTCTGAGATTGCAGAGTAAGCAAACCCAGTATCTGCTTGAAATTTGATTATATTATTTTCCACCAATAAGTTTATACAAATAGGATCGCAAAAATTCATATTATTTTGAACGTCAAAATTATTGCTTTCAATGCTGAAAATAGATTGTTCAATTTCTGATTCTAAAAAGTTATTTGAAACGTTTCTATTTGTACACATGGGCTTCAAATGACCTTTCTGACCACACCTGTGGCAACCGAAATTTTTATACCTACATGCACTCGATTTATGATTTTTACGGCCACACACTAAACACCTGTTTTCACGATTGCACTTAGTTGTGTTAGGTGATGACCTTGAGGTTGCTAATGGTAGCGGCTTCTTCCCGGAACGGTGCTGGTGATAGTGGACATCTGCTGACTCCTTCCTGCCCAGGTGTTCATTGAGCGCTGACTCTTTTGATACGGCAATTTTGACCATCGACTTGAATGTACAGCTGCTACTGGAAGCATCTTCTTCAAAGAGCCTATCCATAATTTGGTTATCACATAAGCCAGTCACAAATACATCACGCATAAAAATGTCCAGCTCATTCCCGAATTTACAGTTGCAAGCCAAACTTTTTACACGAGCTGCCCATTCCGAAACGGATTCACTAGTTTGTCTTTTTGCGTTCAGAAATTTTAATCGTTCCGCAAAATACGATTTTACCGGGGACAAATGGTCACTAATAGTTTTTATTAAATCCTTGAAGCTGTGTTTATCGGGAGTATTCGGAAAACATATGTCTCTTACCAATATGTAAGTTTCTTCTGACAAGGAATTTATAAGGATCGCGCGTTTCCTATTTTCATCGCTAATCGCGTTTGCAATGAAAAATTGCGATAACCTTTCGGTAAACACTTGAAAGTCCGAACTTTTGTGGTCGAAAATTTGAATCGAACCCACTAAACTTGTTTGAGATGCTCGTTGCTGTTCTTCAACCATTTTTGAATTGAAATACACTTCCAAATCTTGAAACACACTTGCTTTTTCTATTTTTTAATCCTCGTCGCCACTTTTGTTACTATTGTGACCAGGTGGCCAATAATATACAACAATAACTCATTAATACTTTATTTAGTTGACACATAAATAAGTGAACATTCTGGTTCCACAGCCAACTATTAACTGCCCCGCGCGGCGTGCGCACCACGCATGCCAATCCAAGAAAATAATAACTTAACGTTATTTAAATAGCATACATTACATTGGTCTAACTCAATATAGACTAGTTTTCAGTTAGACCAGTTTTAAGAACACAAGAGTGGAAACTGGTCTAACTCAATTAACAATTAAACCAGTTTTAAGAACACAAATATGAAAACTGGTCCAACTCAATTTAGACCAGTTTTCAGTCAAACCAGTTTTAAGAACACAAATATGAAAACTGGTCTAACTCACTTTAGACCAGTTTTAAAAACACACAAGTGAAAACTTGTCTAACTCAATATAGACCAGTTTTCAGTTAGACCAGTTTTAAGAACACAAGAGTGGAAACTGGTCTAACTCAATTTAGACCAGTTTTTAGTTAAACCACTTTTAAGAACACAAATGTGAAAACTGGTCTAACTCAATTTAGACCAGTTTTCAGTTAAACCACTTTTAAGAACAGAAATGCGAAAACTGGTCTAACTCACATTAGACCTGTTTTAAAAACTCAAAAGTGAAAACTGGTCTAACTCAATATAGACCAGTTTTCAGTTAGACCAGTTTTAAGAACACAAGAGTGGAAACTGGTCTAACTCAATTTAGACCAGTTTTCAGTTAAACCACTTTTAAGAACACAAATGTGAAAACTGGTCTAACTCACTTTAGACCAGTTTTAAAAACACAAAAGTGAAAACTGGTCTAACTCAATATAGACCAGTTTTCAGTTAGACCAGTTTTAAGAACACAAGAGTGGAAACTGGTCTAACTCAATTTAGACCAGTTTTCAGTTAAACCACTTTTAAGAACACAAATGTGAAAACTGGTCTAACTCACTTTAGACCAGTTTTAAAAACACAAAAGTGAAAACTGGTCTAACTCAATATAGACCAGTTTTCAGTTAGACCAGTTTTAAGAACACAAGAGTGGCAACTGGTCTAACTCAATTTAGACCAGTTTTCAGTTAAACCACTTTTAAGAACACAAATGTGAAAACTGGTCTAACTCACTTTAGACCAGTTTTAAAAACACAAAAGTGAAAACTGGTCTAACTCAATATAGACCAGTTTTCAGTTAGACCAGTTTTAAGAACACAAGAGTGGAAACTGGTCTAACTCAATTTAGACCAGTTTTCAGTTAAACCACTTTTAAGAACACAAATGTGAAAACTGGTCTAACTCAATTAAGACCAGTTCTCAGTTAAGCCAGTTTTAAGAACACAAATATGAAAACTGGTCTCACTTTAGACCAGTTCTAAAAACACAAAAGTGAAAACTGGTCTAACTCAATATAGACCAGTTTTCAGTCAAACCAGTTTTAAGAACACAAATATGAAAACTGGTCTAACTCACTTTAGACCAGTTTTAAAAACACAAAAGTGAAAACTTGTCTGACTCAATATAGATCAGTTTTCAGTTAGACCAGTTTTAAGAACACAAGAGTGGAAACTGGTCTAACTCAATTTAGACCAGTTTTCAGTTAAACCACTTTTAAGAACACAAATGTGAAAACTGGTCTCACTTTAGACCAGTTTTAAAAACACAAAAGTGAAAACTGGTCTAACTCAATATAGACTAGTTTTCAGTTAGACCAGTTTTAAGAACACAAGAGTGGAAACTGGTCTAACTCAATTAACAATTAAACCAGTTTTAAGAACACAAATATGAGAACTGGTCCAACTCAATTTAGACCAGTTTTCAGTCAAACCAGGTTTAAGAACACAAATATGAAAACTGGTCTAACTCACTTTAGACCAGTTTTAAAAACACAGAAGTGAAAACTTGTATAACTCAATATAGACCAGTTTTCAGCTAGACCAGTTTTAAGAACACAAGAGTGGAAACTGGTCTAACTCAATTTAGACCAGTTTTCAGTTAAACCACTTTTAAGAACACAAATGTGAAAACTGATCTAACTCAATTTAGACCAGTTTTCAGTTAGACCAGTTTTAAGAACACAAATATGAAAACTGGTCTAACTCACTTTAGACGAGTTTTAAGAACACAAATATAAAAACTGGTTTAACTCACTTTAGACCAGTTTTAAGAACACAAATATGAAAACTGGTCTAACTCCCTTTAGATCAGTTTTAAAAACACAAAAGTGAAAACTGGTCTAACTCAATAGAGACCACTTTTCAGTTAGACCAGTTTTAAGAACACAAGAGTGGAAACTGGTTAACTCAATTTAGACCAGTTTTCAGTTAAACCAGTTTTAAAAACACAAATATGAAAACTGGTCTAACTCACTTTAGACCAGTTTTAAGAACACAAATATGAAAACTGGTCTAACTCACTTTAGACCAGTTTTAAACACAACAGTGGAAACTGGCCTAACCCAATTTAGACCAGTTTTAAGAACACAAATATGAAAACTGGTCTAACTCACTTTAGACCAGTTTTAAAAACACAAAACTGAAAATTGGTCTATCTCAATATAGACTAGTTTTCAGTTAGACCAGTTTTAAGAACACAAGAGTGGAAACTGGTCTAACTCAATTAACAATTAAACCAGTTTTAAGAACACAAATATGAAAACTGGTCCAACTCAATTTAGACCAGTTTTCAGTTAAACCAGTTTTAAAAACACAAATATGAAAACTGGTCTAACTCACTTTAGACCAGTTTTAAGAACACAAATATGAAAACTGGTCTAACTCACTTTAGACCAGTTTTAAACACAACAGTGGAAACTGGCCTAACCCAATTTAGACCAGTTTTAAGAACACAAATATGAAAACTGGTCTAACTCACTTTAGACCAGTTTTAAAAACACAAAACTGAAAATTGGTCTAACTCAATATAGACTAGTTTTCAGTTAGACCAGTTTTAAGAACACAAGAGTGGAAACTGGTCTAACTCAATTAACAATTAAACCAGTTTTAAGAACACAAATATGAAAACTGGTCTAACTCACTTTAGACCAGTTTTAAAAACACAAAAGTGAAAACTTGTCTAACTCAATATAGACCAGTTTTCAGTTAGACCAGTTTTAAGAACACAAGAGTGGAAACTGGTCAAACTCAATTTAGACCAGTTTTCAATTAAACCACTTTTAAGAACACAAATGTGAAAACTGGTCTAACTCAATTTAGACCAGTTTTCAGTTAAACCACTTTTAAGAACAGAAATGCGAAAACTGGTCTAACTCACATTAGACCTGTTTTAAAAACTCAAAAGTGAAAACTGGTCTAACTCAATATAGACCAGTTTTCAGTTAGACCAGTTTTAAGAACACAAGAGTGGAAACTGGTCTAACTCAATTTAGACCAGTTTTCAGTTAAACCACTTTTAAGAACACAAATGTGAAAACTGGTCTAACTCACTTTAGAGCAGTTTTAAAAACACAAATGTGAAAACTGGTCTAACTCAATATAGACCAGTTTTCAGTTAGACCAGTTTTAAGAACACAAGAGTGGAAACTGGTCTAACTCAATTTAGACCAGTTTTCAGTTAAACCACTTTTAAGAACACATGTGAAAACTGGTCTAACTCAATTTAGACCAGTTTTCAGTTAAGCCAGTTTTAAGAACACAAATATGAAAACTGGTCTCACTTTAGACCAGTTTTAAAAACACAAAAGTGAAAACTGGTCTAACTCAATATAGACCAGTTTTCAGTTAGACCAGTTTTAAGAACACAAGAGTGGAAACTGGTCTAACTCAATTTAGACCAGTTTTCAGTTAAACCAGTTTTAAGAACACAAATATGAAGACTGGTCTAACTCAATTTAGACCAGTTTTCAGTTAAACTAGTTTTAAGAACACAAATATGAAAACTGGTCTAACTAACTCTAGACCAGTTTTAAAAACACAAAAGTGAAAACTGGTCTAACTCAATTAAGACCAGTTTTCAGTTCCACCAGTTTAAAGAACACAAGAGTGGAAACTGGTCTAACTCAATTTAGACCAGTTTTCAGTTAAACCAGTTTTAAGAACACAAATATGAAGACTGGTCTAACTCAATTTAGACCAGTTTTCAGTTAGACCAGTTATAAGAACACAAGAGTGGAAACTGGTCTAACTCAATTTAGACCAGTTTTCACTTAGACCAATTTTAAGAACACAAATATGAAAACTGGTCCAACTCAATTTAGACCAGTTTTCAGTCAAACCAGTTCTAAGAACACAAATATGAAAACTGGTCTAACTCACTTTAGACCAGTTTTAAAAACACAAAATTGAAAACTTGTCTAACTCAATATAGACCAGTTTTCAGTTAGACCAGTTTTAAGAACACAAGAGTGGAAACTGGTCTAACTCAATTTAGACCAGTATTCAGTTAAACCAGTTTTAAGAACACAAATATGAAAACTGGTCCAACTCAATTTAGACCAGTTTTCAGTTAAACCAGTTTTAAGAACACAAATATGAAATCTGGTCTAACTCACTTTAGACCAGTTTTAAAAACACAAAAGTGAAAACTTGTCTAACTCAATATAGACCAGTTTTCAGTTAGACCAGTTTTAAGAACACAAGAGTGGAAACTGGTCTAACTCAATTTAGACCAGTTTTCAGTTAAACCACTTTTAAGAACACAAATGTGAAAACTGGTCTAACTCAATTAAGACCAGTTCTCAGTTAAGCCAGTTTTAAGAACACAAATATGAAAACTGGTCTCACTTTAGACCAGTTCTAAAAACACAAAAGTGAAAACTGGTCTAACTCAATATAGACCAGTTTTCAGTCAAACCAGTTTTAAGAACACAAATATGAAAACTGGTCTAACTCACTTTAGACCAGTTTTAAAAACACAAAAGTGAAAACTTGTCTGACTCAATATAGATCAGTTTTCAGTTAGACCAGTTTTAAGAACACAAGAGTGGAAACTGGTCTAACTCAATTTAGACCAGTTTTCAGTTAAACCACTTTTAAGAACACAAATGTGAAAACTGGTCTCACTTTAGACCAGTTTTAAAAACACAAAAGTGAAAACTGGTCTAACTCAATATAGACTAGTTTTCAGTTAGACCAGTTTTAAGAACACAAGAGTGGAAACTGGTCTAACTCAATTAACAATTAAACCAGTTTTAAGAACACAAATATGAAAACTGGTCCAACTCAATTTAGACCAGTTTTCAGTCAAACCAGGTTTAAGAACACAAATATGAAAACTGGTCTAACTCACTTTAGACCAGTTTTAAAAACACAAAAGTGAAAACTTGTCTAACTCAATATAGACCAGTTTTCAGCTAGACCAGTTTTAAGAACACAAGAGTGGAAACTGGTCTAACTCAATTTAGACCAGTTTTCAGTTAAACCACTTTTAAGAACACAAATGTGAAAACTGATCTAACTCAATTTAGACCAGTTTTCAGTTAGACCAGTTTTAAGAACACAAATATGAAAACTGGTCTAACTCACTTTAGACGAGTTTTAAGAACACAAATATAAAAACTGGTTTAACTCACTTTAGACCAGTTTTAAGAACACAAATATGAAAACTGGTCTAACTCCCTTTAGATCAGTTTTAAAAACACAAAAGTGAAAACTGGTCTAACTCAATAGAGACCACTTTTCAGTTAGACCAGTTTTAAGAACACAAGAGTGGAAACTGGTTAACTCAATTTAGACCAGTTTTCAGTTAAACCAGTTTTAAAAACACAAATATGAAAACTGGTCTAACTCACTTTAGACCAGTTTTAAGAACACAAATATGAAAACTGGTCTAACTCACTTTAGACCAGTTTTAAACACAACAGTGGAAACTGGCCTAACCCAATTTAGACCAGTTTTAAGAACACAAATATGAAAACTGGTCTAACTCACTTTAGACCAGTTTTAAAAACACAAAACTGAAAATTGGTCTAACTCAATATAGACTAGTTTTCAGTTAGACCAGTTTTAAGAACACAAGAGTGGAAACTGGTCTAACTCAATTAACAATTAAACCAGTTTTAAGAACACAAATATGAAAACTGGTCCAACTCAATTTAGACCAGTTTTCAGTTAAACCAGTTTTAAAAACACAAATATGAAAACTGGTCTAACTCACTTTAGACCAGTTTTAAGAACACAAATATGAAAACTGGTCTAACTCACTTTAGACCAGTTTTAAACACAACAGTGGAAACTGGCCTAACCCAATTTAGACCAGTTTTAAGAACACAAATATGAAAACTGGTCTAACTCACTTTAGACCAGTTTTAAAAACACAAAACTGAAAATTGGTCTAACTCAATATAGACTAGTTTTCAGTTAGACCAGTTTTAAGAACACAAGAGTGGAAACTGGTCTAACTCAATTAACAATTAAACCAGTTTTAAGAACACAAATATGAAAACTGGTCTAACTCACTTTAGACCAGTTTTAAAAACACAAAAGTGAAAACTTGTCTAACTCAATATAGACCAGTTTTCAGTTAGACCAGTTTTAAGAACACAAGAGTGGAAACTGGTCAAACTCAATTTAGACCAGTTTTCAGTTAAACCACTTTTAAGAACACAAATGTGAAAACTGGTCTAACTCAATTTAGACCAGTTTTCAGTTAAACCACTTTTAAGAACAGAAATGCGAAAACTGGTCTAACTCACATTAGACCTGTTTTAAAAACTCAAAAGTGAAAACTGGTCTAACTCAATATAGACCAGTTTTCAGTTAGACCAGTTTTAAGAACACAAGAGTGGAAACTGGTCTAACTCAATTTAGACCAGTTTTCAGTTAAACCACTTTTAAGAACACAAATGGGAAAACTGGTCTAACTCACTTTAGAGCAGTTTTAAAAACACAAATGTGAAAACTGGTCTAACTCAATATAGACCAGTTTTCAGTTAGACCAGTTTTAAGAACACAAGAGTGGAAACTGGTCTAACTCAATTTAGACCAGTTTTCAGTTAAACCACTTTTAAGAACACATGTGAAAACTGGTCTAACTCAATTTAGACCAGTTTTCAGTTAAGCCAGTTTTAAGAACACAAATATGAAAACTGGTCTCACTTTAGACCAGTTTTAAAAACACAAAAGTGAAAACTGGTCTAACTCAATATAGACCAGTTTTCAGTTAGACCAGTTTTAAGAACACAAGAGTGGAAACTGGTCTAACTCAATTTAGACCAGTTTTCAGTTAAACCAGTTTTAAGAACACAAATATGAAGACTGGTCTAACTCAATTTAGACCAGTTTTCAGTTAAACTAGTTTTAAGAACACAAATATGAAAACTGGTCTAACTAACTCTAGACCAGTTTTAAAAACACAAAAGTGAAAACTGGTCTAACTCAATTAAGACCAGTTTTCAGTTCCACCAGTTTAAAGAACACAAGAGTGGAAACTGGTCTAACTCAATTTAGACCAGTTTTCAGTTAAACCAGTTTTAAGAACACAAATATGAAGACTGGTCTAACTCAATTTAGACCAGTTTTCAGTTAGACCAGTTATAAGAACACAAGAGTGGAAACTGGTCTAACTCAATTTAGACCAGTTTTCACTTAGACCAATTTTAAGAACACAAATATGAAAACTGGTCCAACTCAATTTAGACCAGTTTTCAGTCAAACCAGTTCTAAGAACACAAATATGAAAACTGGTCTAACTCACTTTAGACCAGTTTTAAAAACACAAAATTGAAAACTTGTCTAACTCAATATAGACCAGTTTTCAGTTAGACCAGTTTTAAGAACACAAGAGTGGAAACTGGTCTAACTCAATTTAGACCAGTATTCAGTTAAACCAGTTTTAAGAACACAAATATGAAAACTGGTCCAACTCAATTTAGACCAGTTTTCAGTTAAACCAGTTTTAAGAACACAAATATGAAATCTGGTCTAACTCACTTTAGACCAGTTTTAAAAACACAAAAGTGAAAACTTGTCTAACTCAATATAGACCAGTTTTCAGTTAGACCAGTTTTAAGAACACAAGAGTGGAAACTGGTCTAACTCAATTTAGACCAGTTTTCAGTTAAACCACTTTTAAGAACACAAATGTGAAAACTGGTCTAACTCAATTAAGACCAGTTCTCAGTTAAGCCAGTTTTAAGAACACAAATATGAAAACTGGTCTCACTTTAGACCAGTTTTAAAAACACAAAAGTGAAAACTGGTCTAACTCAATATAGACCAGTTTTCAGTCAAACCAGTTTTAAGAACACAAATATGAAAACTGGTCTAACTCACTTTAGACCAGTTTTAAAAACACAAAAGTGAAAACTTGTCTGACTCAATATAGATCAGTTTTCAGTTAGACCAGTTTTAAGAACACAAGAGTGGAAACTGGTCTAACTCAATTTAGACCAGTTTTCAGTTAAACCACTTTTAAGAACACAAATGTGAAAACTGGTCTCACTTTAGACCAGTTTTAAAAACACAAAAGTGAAAACTGGTCTAACTCAATATAGACTAGTTTTCAGTTAGACCAGTTTTAAGAACACAAGAGTGGAAACTGGTCTAACGCAATTAACAATTAAACCAGTTTTAAGAACACAAATATGAAAACTGGTCCAACTCAATTTAGACCAGTTTTCAGTCAAACCAGGTTTAAGAACACAAATATGGAAACTGGTCTAACTCACTTTAGACCAGTTTTAAAAACACAAAAGTGAAAACTTGTCTAACTCAATATAGACCAGTTTTCAGTTAGACCAGTTTTAAGAACACAAGAGTGGAAACTGGTCTAACTCAATTTAGACCAGTTTTCAGTTAAACCACTTTTAAGAACACAAATGTGAAAACTGATCTAACTCAATTTAGACCAGTTTTCAGTTAGACCAGTTTTAAGAACACAAATATGAGAACTGGTCTAACTCACTTTAGACGAGTTTTAAGAACACAAATATAAAAACTGGTTTAACTCACTTTAGACCAGTTTTAAGAACACAAATATGAAAACTGGTCTAACTCCCTTTAGATCAGTTTTAAAAACACAAAAGTGAAAACTGGTCTAACTCAATAGAGACCACTTTTCAGTTAGACCAGTTTTAAGAACACAAGAGTGGAAACTGGTTAACTCAATTTAGACCAGTTTTCAGTTAAACCAGTTTTAAAAACACAAATATGAAAACTGGTCTAACTCACTTTAGACCAGTTTTAAGAACACAAATATGAAAACTGGTCTAACTCACTTTAGACCAGTTTTAAACACAACAGTGGAAACTGGCCTAACCCAATTTAGACCAGTTTTAAGAACACAAATATGAAAACTGGTCTAACTCACTTTAGACCAGCTTTAAAAACACAAAACTGAAAATTGGTCTAACTCAATATAGACTAGTTTTCAGTTAGACCAGTTTTAAGAACACAAGAGTGGAAACTGGTCTAACTCAATTAACAATTAAACCAGTTTTAAGAACACAAATATGAAAACTGGTCCAACTCAATTTAGACCAGTTTTCAGTCAAACCAGTTTTAAGAACACAAATATGAAAACTGGTCTAACTCACTTTAGACCAGTTTTAAAAACACAAAAGTGAAAACTTGTCTAACTCAATATAGACCAGTTTTCAGTTAGACCAGTTTTAAGAACACAAGAGTGGAAACTGGTCAAACTCAATTTAGACCAGTTTTCAGTTAAACCACTTTTAAGAACACAAATGTGAAAACTGGTCTAACTCAATTTAGACCAGTTTTCAGTTAAACCACTTTTAAGAACAGAAATGCGAAAACTGGTCTAACTCACATTAGACCTGTTTTAAAAACTCAAAAGTGAAAACTGGTCTAACTCAATATAGACCAGTTTTCAGTTAGACCAGTTTTAAGAACACAAGAGTGGAAACTGGTCTAACTCAATTAGACCAGTTTTCAGTTAAACCACTTTTAAGAACACAAATGTGAAAACTGGTCTAACTCACTTTAGAGCAGTTTTAAAAACACAAATGTGAAAACTGGTCTAACTCAATATAGACCAGTTTTCAGTTAGACCAGTTTTAAGAACACAAGAGTGGAAACTGGTCTAACTCAATTTAGACCAGTTTACAGTTAAACCACTTTTAAGAACACATGTGAAAACTGGTCTAACTCAATTTAGACCAGTTTTCAGTTAAGCCAGTTTTAAGAACACAAATATGAAAACTGGTCTCACTTTAGACCAGTTTTAAAAACACAAAAGTGAAAACTGGTCTAACTCAATATAGACCAGTTTTCAGTTAGACCAGTTTTAAGAACACAAGAGTGGAAACTGGTCTAACTCAATTTAGACCAGTTTTCAGTTAAACCAGTTTTAAGAACACAAATATGAAGACTGGTCTAACTCAATTTAGACCAGTTTTCAGTTAGACCAGTTTTAAGAACACAAGAGTGGAAACTGGTCTAACTCAATTTAGACCAGTTTTCAGTTAAACCAGTTTTAAGAACACAAATATGAAGACTGGTCTAACTCAATTTAGACCAGTTTTCAGTTAAACTAGTTTTAAGAACACAAATATGAAAACTGGTCTAACTAACTCTAGACCAGTTTTAAAAACACAAAAGTGAAAACTGGTCTAACTCAATTAAGACCAGTTTTCAGTTCCACCAGTTTAAAGAACACAAGAGTGGAAACTGGTCTAACTCAATTTAGACCAGTTTTCAGTTAAACCAGTTTTAAGAACACAAATATGAAGACTGGTCTAACTCAATTTAGACCAGTTTTCAGTTAGACCAGTTATAAGAACACAAGAGTGGAAACTGGTCTAACTCAATTTAGACCAGTTTTCACTTAGACCAATTTTAAGAACACAAATATGAAAACTGGTCCAACTCAATTTAGACCAGTTTTCAGTCAAACCAGTTCTAAGAACACAAATATGAAAACTGGTCTAACTCACTTTAGACCAGTTTTAAAAACACAAAATTGAAAACTTGTCTAACTCAATATAGACCAGTTTTCAGTTAGACCAGTTTTAAGAACACAAGAGTGGAAACTGGTCTAACTCAATTTAGACCAGTATTCAGTTAAACCAGTTTTAAGAACACAAATATGAAAACTGGTCCAACTCAATTTAGACCAGTTTTCAGTTAAACCAGTTTTAAGAACACAAATATGAAATCTGGTCTAACTCACTTTAGACCAGTTTTAAAAACACAAAAGTGAAAACTTGTCTAACTCAATATAGACCAGTTTTCAAATAGACCAGTTTTAAGAACGCAAGAGTGGAAACTGGTCTAACTCACTTTAGACCAGTTTTAAGAACACAGATATGAAAACTGGTCAAACTCACTTTAGACCAGTTTTAAACACAAGAGTGGAAACTGGCCTAACTCAATTTAGACCAGTTTTAAGAACACAAATATGAAAACTGGTCTAACTCACTTTAGACCAGTTTTAAAAACACAAAACTGAAAATTGGTCTAACTCAATATAGACTAGTTTTCAGTTAGACCAGTTTTAAGAAACTGGTCTAACTCAATTTAGACCAGTTTTCAGTCAAACCAGTTTTAAGAACACAAATATGAAATCTGGTCTAACTCACTTTAGACCAGTTTTAAAAACACAAAAGTGAAAACTTGTCTAACTCAATATAGACCAGTTTTCAAATAGACCAGTTTTAAGAACGCAAGAGTGGAAACTGGTCTAACTCACTTTAGACCAGTTTTAAGAACACAGATATGAAAACTGGTCAAACTCACTTTAGACCAGTTTTAAACACAAGAGTGGAAACTGGCCTAACTCAATTTAGACCAGTTTTAAGAACACAAATATGAAAACTGGTCTAACTCACTTTAGACCAGTTTTAAAAACACAAAACTGAAAATTGGTCTAACTCAATATAGACTAGTTTTCAGTTAGACCAGTTTTAAGAAACTGGTCTAACTCAATTTAGACCAGTTTTCAGTCAAACCAGTTTTAAGAACACAAATATGAAAACTGGTCTAACTCACTTTAGACCAGTTTTAAAAACACAAAAGTGAAAACTTGTCTAACTCAATATAGACCAGTTTTCAGTTAGACCAGTTTTAAGAACACAAGAGTGGAAACTGGTCTAACTCAATTTAGACCAGTTTTCAGTTAAACCACTTTTAAGAACACAAATGTGAAAACTGGTCTAACTCAATTTAGACCAGTTTTCAGTTAAACCACTTTTAAGAACACAAATGTGAAAACTGGTCTAACTCACTTTAGACCAGTTTTAAAAACACAAAAGTGAAAACTGGTCTAACTCAATATAGACTAGTTTTCAGTTAGACCAGTTTTAAGAACACAAGAGTGGAAACTGGTCTAACTCAATTTAGACCAGTTTTCAGTTAAACCACTTTTAAGAACACAAATGTGAAAACTGGTCTAACTCACTTTAGACCAGTTTTAAAAACACAAAAGTAAAAACTGGTCTAACTCAATATAGACCAGTTTTCAGTTAGACCAGTTTTAAGAACACAAGAGTGGAAACTGGTCTAACTCAATTTAGACCAGTTTTCAGTTAAACCACTTTTAAGAACACATGTGAAAACTGGTTTAACTCAATTTAGACCAGTTTTCAGTTAAACCACTTTTAAGAACAGAAATGCGAAAACTGGTCTAACTCACATTAGACCTGTTTTAAAAACTCAAAAGTGAAAACTGGTCTAACTCAATATAGACCAGTTTTCAGTTAGACCAGTTTTAAGAACACAAGAGTAGAAACTGGTCTAACTCAATTTAGACCAGTTTTCAGTTAAACCACTTTTAAGAACACAAATGTGAAAACTGGTCTAACTCACTTCAGAGCAGTTTTAAAAACACAAAAGTGAAAACTGGTCTAACTCAATATAGACCAGTTTTCAGTTAGACCAGTTTTAAGAACACAAGAGTGGAAACTGGTCTAACTCAATATAGACCAGTTTTCAGTTAGACTAGTTTTAAGAACACAAGAGTGGAAACTGGTCTAACTCAATTTAGACCAGTTTTCAGTTAAACCACTTTTAAGAACACAAATGTGAAAACTGGCCTAACTCAATTTAGACCAGTTTTCAGTTAAGCCAGTTTTAAGAACACAAATATGAAAACTGGTCTAACTAACTCTAGACCAGTTTTAAAAACACAAAAGTGAAAACTGGTCTAACTCAATTAAGACCAGTTTTCAGTTCCACCAGTTTAAAGAACACAAGAGTGGAAACTGGTATAACTCAATTTAGACCAGTTTTCAGTTAAACCACTTTTAAGAAACAAATGTGAAAACTGGTCTAACTCAATTTAGACGAGTTTTCAGTTAAGCCAGTTTTAAGAAGAGAAATATGAAAACTGGTCTCACTTTAGACCAGTTTTAAAAACACAAAAGTGAAAACTGGTCTAACTCAATATAGACCAGTTTTCAGTTAGACCAGTTTTAAGAACACAAGAGTGGAAACTGGTCTAACTCAATTTAGACCAGTTTTCAGTTAAACCAGTTTTAAGAACACAAATATGAAGACTGGTCTAACTCAATTTAGACCAGTTTTCAGTTAGACCAGTTATAAGAACAGAAGAGTGGAAACTGGTCTAACTCAATTTAGACCAGTTTTCAGTTAGACCAATTTTAAGAACACAAGAGTGGAAACTGGTCTAACTAACTCTAGACCAGTTTTAATAAACACAAAAGTGAAAACTGGTCTAACTCAATTAATACCAGTTTTCAGTTCCACCAGTTTAAAGAACACAAGAGTGGAAACTGGTCTAACTCAATTTAGACCAGTTTTCAGTTAAACCAGTTTTAAGAACACAAATATGAAGACTGGTCTAACTCAATTTAGACTAGTTTTCAGTTAGACCAGTTATAGGAACACAAGAGTGGAAACTGGTCTAACTCAATTTAGAACAGTTTTCAGTTAGACCAATTTTAAGAATACAAGAGTGGAAACTGGTCTAACTAACTCTAGACCAGTTTTAAAAACACAAAAGTGAAAATTGGTCTAACTCAATTAATACCAGTTTTCAGTTCCACCAGTTTAAAGAACACAAGAGTGGAAACTGGTCTAACTCAATTTAGACCAGTTTTCAGTTAAACCAGTTTTAAGAACACAAATGTGAAAACTGGTCTAACTCAATTTAGACCAGTTTTCAGTTAGACCAGTTATAAGAACACAAGAGTGTGGAAACTGGTCTAACTCAATTTAGACCAGTTTTCAGTTAGACCAATTTTAAGAACACAAGAGTGGAAACTGGTCTAACTAACTCTAGACCAGTTTTAAAAACACAAAAGTGAAAACTGGTCTAACTCAATTAATACCAGTTTTCAGTTCCACCAGTTTAAAGAACACAAGAGTGGAAACTGGTCTAACTCAATTTAGACCAGTTTTCAGTTAAACCAGTTTTAAGAACACAAATATGAAGACTGGTCTAACTCAGTTTAGACCAGTTTTCAGTTAGACCAGTTATAAGAACACAAGAGTGGAAACTGGTCTAACTCAATTTAGACCAGTTTTCAGTTAGACCAATTTTAAGAACACAAGAGTGGAAACTGGTCTAACTAACTCTAGACCAGTTTTAAAAACACAAAAGTGAAAACTGGTCTAACTCAATTAATACCAGTTTTCAGTTCCACCAGTTTAAAGAACACAAGAGTGGAAACTGGTCTAACTCAATTTAGACCAGTTTTCAGTTAAACCAGTTTTAAGAACACAAATATGAAGACTGGTCTATCTCAATTTAGATCAGTTTTCAGTTAGACCAGTTATAAGAACACAAGAGTGGAAACTGGCCTTACTCAATTTAGACCAGTTTTCAGTTAGACCAATTTTAAGAACACAAGAGTGGAAACTGGTCTAACTAACTCTAGACCAGTTTTAAAAACACAAAAGTCAAAACTGGTCTAACTCAATTAATACCAGTTTTCAGTTCCACCAGTTTAAAGAACACAAGAGTGGAAACTGGTCTAACTCAATTTAGACCAGTTTTCAGTTAAACCAGTTTTAAGAACACAAATATGAAAACTTTTTTTTCGTGGGAAAAGAGGGAAAAATCTTGTAAAGACACCCAGCGAGCCTGGGCATGTGGGATTCAACTGGGGAGGTGTCCCAGTCGCCTACCCCTACCCTTCTTTTCATGGGTTGCATTGGATCCGTCTTGCGACATTGCTACGATGCAACCCATACTTTATCATTAAATGCGCTCCTGCTGTTTCCTCCTCTCCTCAGCCTCCTTGGTTTGTATAATCTCCACCACCATTCTCCCCACAGTATTCCACCCTTCCTCGGTCTCCAGCATATATCGAACCATGTTTTCCGCCGTCAATTATCCCTCTACTTGTAGTTCTGCTTGGGTTCTCGTTTGCGCCCATCTTGTACACTCAAATAAGGTGTGCTGAGGTGTATCTTCGTCTCCACAGTAGACGCATTCCCCGCTATTCAGCAATCGCATTCTGCTGTGATAAGCTCCGTAGCAGCCATGTCCTGTCAGAGCTTGTGTAAGGTGATACCCCACTTCGCCATGTTTGTGGTTTACCCATTCTTGGATGTTAGGGATGAGTCTTCTCGTCCATCTGGCAGTGCCTTCTTGTTGCCACTCTTCCTGCCACCTATTTAGGGTTTCCTGCTTGGCTAGCGTCTTTTGGCCCCTGGTGTTTGCTCCCCGCAAGTACGTCCTCTCCCTTGCAAGCAAGTGTATGGGCACAACCCCCGCCACTGTTTGTACAGCCCTTGTGAACACGGTTCTATATGCGCTCGCAATTCGAATCGCGGCCCTTCTTTGCACACTCACCAGTCTTTTCTTGTGCCGCTCTGTCTGCATATATGTGCTCCACACGGGCGCCGCATAAAGCACAATGGAATTGACCACCGAGCACAGTATTTTCCTACGTCCCGCCTTGCCCCCCCCCACGTTTGGCATTAGGCGGCTAAGTTTGTTCGTGGCCTTTTCCGCCTTTTTCGCCACCTCCACGATGTGCCTACCCATGTAAGAATTTTTACCTATAAAGACACCTAGGTACTTCAGGCTTTGTTGACTTCTTATTGTTATGTTGCCAATCGTTACCTCTACCTCCAGCAGTTTTCGTTTCCCCGCTAAGATTACCATTTCGGTTTTGTGGGGGGCTAAGCTGTAGACGTTTCCTTCTCATCCATGTCTCGATTCTGTGTATGGACCATTCTATGTTTGTCACAATTTCACTCCTGTTGTCTCCTCAGACCACCACGCCAATATCATCCGCGTAGCCGAACAGTGACACCTCTTCCGGTAGCTCTAACCTTAAGACTCCGTCGTAGTATAGGTTCCACAGGATGGGACCGAGTATGGAGCCTTGTGGAACCCCGCAAGTGATCTCCATGATTTTCTCTCACCTATCTCCAGTCTTCAATCCTTGAGATAACTCTTCACCAGATTAACCATCTTATTGAACCTGTAGCACTTCATGGGCACAGTGACATCCCTGATTCTCCAGCGATTCTACCCCTCGCCTGTTCTCTTCTTCTCTAATAGTTTATTGGCAAAATCTCCTGTGGCGGTAAAGAATGCATATTTGTATCCCGCCTTGTTGGCATTTCCCGCCAGTCTCAAATTCTGCCACTCCGTTTTCTGAGATCGCCCCAGTTGTTGTTCCTCACGCAGTAGAGCCTCCTCTATGTGTTGTTGCTCTGTCGTGTCGTCAATGTCTAGGATCATCACCGTTTGTCTCTTCTGTTGCGGTCCTACTTCTGCTATCTTGACCATTTCCATCGCAAGTTGCTGGCTGAACTCATTCCTGTTCTTCGCTTCCTTGTCTTTAATCTTAGGTCTCACATTACCTTCATTTGTTTTGGTTAGTCTCTCTATTGTAACTCCTTTTGCGTCCACTTTGCATTTAATCGTCCTGATTAAATCGGAATAGGTGGAGCCAGACAACGGTTTGAGTATGATGGTCTCCTCATTTTTATTCCGTTTGTTTCTCACTTCTTCCCAGTCGTTCTTTTGCCCTCTGCCTGTTTTACTGGACTACAATATTACCTCCTTTATGACCTCTCTGCTTGTATATTCCAATAGTTTTCTCATGTAGGTTCCATCGGTATGACTGTCTATGACGCATGCGATATTGAGTCTCCCGTTTTCTTGCGCTATTGCATTAATTTTGTATAGGTTTTCCCTCAGGTTGTCTAAATTAGCTTTCTGTTTCTTTCAGCTTCTCTGTTACTATTACATAGGTGAACTCGTCTATTCTGTTGTTTGTTATCATGTCGTCGCCAATGATCCCACTTCTGGTTACTCCGCAGATCATTTGCCTCCAGTTGGGGGTTCCGCTCTACTGCCCGCCTTATCCTGTCGCCCAATTGTTCGTCCTTCTCTACGACTATTATTAAGTCCCAATTTTTATGACTCGATCCACTTAATTTCCTCATTTGACATCGCCTAAATGATTCTTCTTTCCATTTTAAGTTGATAAGCACCTGCAGTTCTTGGTTATCTAGGTATTCGTCTATTTTGTTTAGCCTTTCCTTCTCCTCCTCTTGTTTGGACACAGTCTGTGTGGCCTTATCCATTTTCTCCGTCGGTTTCGGTTTCATAGAGCTGTCCTCCCTTGCACTTGTTAGCTTTTCACTTACCTTTAGGTCGGCGTTCTATATATTTTTAACTCAACAATTGATCGCCATAAAAATGTACTTGAGGCCCGTCTCTAGCAACAGTGAAGACGTCGGGAATTCTTTAATTAAGATGTTAAAGGGAGCTCCAACAAGTTTGACTCAGGTACACTGATATAGGTAAAAAAAACTTATAACTTCACTGTGCCCGCCGAGCAACAGCAGTAAATTATAAATTTGTGAAAGAGTGCTTATATATATTTGTAGCCATGGTAGTGTTGTTGTTAGATAGAAAAAATAATTCAATTGGTTTGTGATAGGAAAATACTGTAATTTTGGAAAATAAATACAAGTTGCACTTTGATTGTGCTTGTCCTTCTGAGTAATAGACTTAAATAGTCAGACCGCGAGAACATTCACTTTATATCTAACAATACAATTATTGAACTCAATGTCTAAGATGAAAATAAAAGAGAGCAATACCTTTAGCTAGCTTTATTCTTACTCAAACGTTGTATTCCTTGATTTGACAATTATTCAATTAGGCACTACTATTTGCACGGGGTACCCCAATTAACTTAAACCAATATGTTTTGTGAGTAGGGGAGCGAGGGGTATTGCTGCACAGGCGGGTAATGCCGCACAAGATAAATTGGGGAAGCTAATAAATATTTTCAAATCTGCATACGCTAGACATCTAGCGGTGCATGTCATAAGTTACCTATGCAACCCAGCTAACTGTGAAGTCATTATTAAAGCATTGTTCGCTGTTGAAGTGTTTTTGTGTCTATCGCTATTAGAATCCCAGAAGTTTATCAAGCTGAAACATAGTTTTTACAATAAATTTACCTGTATATTTCGTCACTAACGTTGTGTGCAAGGTATGTTTTCTTCATTTCTGTATTAGTTTTTGTGAGGTTATGCTTTGATTTTAATAAGGATTGAATTTTGCTAACCACGTGGAAATCGGGTATTCGCTCGCACATTGCTTCGGTTAATGGCGTACTGTACGGGATTACCCGCCAACGTAAAAAAAACGGATTTGGTATTGTTGGCTTTCATGTATTCAATTTTTATTCTAGATGCCTAAATTTAAAGGCAGGACAACCAATCGCTGCAGTTGGTCAGATGAGTCCATGAAACAAACTGTTACGGCTGTACTTGGAGGCATGAAACTTAGAGAAACAGCACGAAATTTTTCAGTTCCTGTTAGTAGTTTAAAAGATAGAGTAAAACATGGAAAGTTTTATAAAGCAAGGATGGGTAAGAAGTCTGTGTTTACTGAAGTACAAGAACAGCAAATTTGTGAACACTTAAAATCCCTTGCTAAAACTTTTTATGGCTTAACTCCTTTGCAATTGCGCCGTGCCGTTTATCAATATGCGGAAAAAAATGGAATTCCAAATAACTTTAATCGTAATGAGAACACAGCAGGAAAGGACTGGAAGTACGCTTTTCTTAGAAGAAATCCAACATTAAGTATAAGAAAACCCGAGGCAACTAGTCTTAACCACGTAACGGCATTTAATAAACAGAATTCTTCAAGAAGAGCCAGTAGACAAGGAAAAGCCATGCCTGATTAGTACAACTTTAAATGTCCCATCTGCTAGCCAAAAATCATTAACCACAAGAAGATCTAGAAGTGTTTTGTGACCAATAAAAGTTATGCGCTCTGGGTCATCTGCGCCGGAATCATAAATAATCCAATTTGCATACTTTTCTGGTATTTAGAAATTTCTGTTATTTGGGTTTTCCGGAACGTTTCCAAGTGTCTTAGCTTTGGATCCATTTAATCGTCTTGTCAATGAACTTTTCTTTGGTAGACACATTTTTATCCCATCTGATACATTCATTAAATTGTCAGCTATAACTGAACGAGCTGTTGCTCCTGGATGCGACATTTCCTTTTTCATTTGATTTGCAACTTTATGAGCTGCAGCTTCAAAAGTCCTATTTACATGACAGTGGTCCGAAGGCTCACGGATGATGTTGTTGTCTCTGGTATGGGACAGCGATCGATAGCGGAAAATTCTGAATTTCGCCCAAAGCCAATGAATAGTCCCTGTAGCAGTTTCACGATGACGAACAAACTCAAATCCTTTGTAAATAATGGTTTGACCACCCTTATTAGTAATGCCATTTTCAAAATTATCTATGATAAAATAAAAAATTATTGTAGTACACTTGAACACTTCTTCCACAGTGTATAACTGTAGCGGGCTTAAAACTCTCTCGAATAAAACACAAAATTGTCTAGTTGGCTTAAAGTATTTAGCAAAAAATTATAAACTTGAAATTAAAAACGAAAGAAAATTATAGAAATAAAATAGACAAAAATTGAAGTAATGATAATTAAAATAGTTAAAATTTATAAAATAAAATAAAAGTACTAAAAATTTCACTTTACATTACAACATAACACTTATTGGTGTTAACTATAACTAAACAAGAACTGAAGAAAATAAAACATAACTTTAGGGGTTGATTAATCATTAAAATTGGAATAAAAAATAATATGTTCGATTCTCAAAGATTACTGAGATAATAAGGAAAAACTATTTATTTTGAACACCGTCTATCTAGTTAACATTGAAGACGTAATAAAAACAATTTAATATCACGATTACTGTTTGAAGTGATTTCCATCCCGCCGTATGCAGGTTTAACATTAACAACCAAGTGCATTATCTAATTGTTCTGTCCTTTGACGAATTTTTTGTTTTAGCTTCTTGAATTTAATTCTAGATCGAAATTAGGTTGCAGCAGAATACACTTTGTCGTTTAAACAACCCCATACGTAAAAATCTAACAGAGTTACGTCTGATGAACAAGCCCGCCATCTTGCTTTCAATGTAAACTAGATTTAAGGAGGTCATGCTCTAAATAAATAGTTTTTCCTAATTTTCACAATAGCCCTTGAGAATCGGACATGGTTGTTATTATTTTTTACTTAAAATTGTATGCTTAGCCGCCCCTTTTAAACCACCGTGTATAAACTGTGCGTTGTGTCTAGTTTTCACCGCCACCTATCGAGTGCACTTCGTCCGCGATCGGTAATAGTTCCGTATGCCGCCACCGCGTCATTTATAACGCAAGGATAAGCTCGTGCATTTATCTAGCAGCCCTGATCTAGCGCGCAAAGTGTCTGCCTACAAATAAGATATCCTTTGGGACTACGGGTTCTAATCTTACCGACTTCATTTTTTCTTTGCAGATTAATGCTTTGCGCATTACGAAGTGCTTTATTTTACTGTTTCAGTATTATTAGCAACGTTAAGAAATTTTTATTTGTTTTGTACATAATTTTCAACACTCTTTTGGTACACTTTATTAAAAACATTTTCTTTTTTAACTTATTTGCAATTCAATTTTGAAAACGCAGAAACTATTTTAATTAGAGTAAGGCCACCTAGGTAGTGTGCTCAAAAATTAGTCATTATACATTGCTGTGGTTCTTATGACTTTATTTTAATTTTATTGAAATTTATTATTATTCACAGGGTTTTATCACATTTTGTTCTACTCCTTACATTTTCTGTCCACAGCTGTCCGAGCATGCAATTCTAACAAAATTAATTGTTTGCCCCATTATTTCTTTGGGTTACTGCAGAATTTAATTAGAACATACACAATATAAAAACTATACCACTTAACCTGAGGCAATTGTTCTTCATTAATAATAAATCTGTATTTTCAATATTAAATCAATTTCTTTGAATATTATTGCAAATTGAAATTTGGTATTAAACCCAATTTATCTTATATCGTTTAATAAACTTTCATTGGTTGATCACTGTTTGTTTTTAATTAATTTGTCGTTATTTTTCTGTGATTACAATTAATTCTATAAATATTAGTTTAAATCCTTTTACTGACGGCTTTTGTTCTCAGATCTGGTATTATTTGGTATACACTTACATGTTAATGTTTCCATTTTTTGAGCACAACTATCCTCTGTTGTTAATTTGCAAATATGACTTTGCACCAGCTACATCGTGTTTCATTCTGGTATGGTAGTCAGCAACCCCTTTAGCTGAGCTTCATGCACGCACACTTAACATCTTAATTAGTTTTATACTAATTTTCTTTTTTAAGACTACACTTATTTGTGTTACAATTCTTAATTGTGCATACCAATGTTTATTATTGTAAAGTTGAATTTTTATATCTTTAACTCAAAATGTAGACTGGTGTCATTAAAATGTATATTTTACACTCTCTATTTTGTTCTTGTTATTTTATAATTGCCGCCAAAACCTTGGATAACACTTCATTTTGAAATATCAAAATTACAAATTCCTACATATTTCTTTAGCTTAACAGGTCTTAAATGTGCCTACCTTCAATTATACATTATACCACAACTTAATTCAAAAATTAGTACCTTCAACTAATTTTAACTACAACTTCAACCACCAATATTGAAATAACTGGTATTGGTTAGAATTTCACATGTAAATTAAATTAATAACTATGATTCTATGTAACTTATATTGGTTTTAGCTATTTATTGGAAAGTAAAATTTCTGATGTACTGTAAATACCATTGTAGGGAAATAGGATTTTCTAAAGATAAGACGGAGTTATTTAACTTAATACCTATTCTTTTCATTTTATTTAAAATGCATTGCCATTTTATTAAAACCATGTCAATATAAATGTGCTTGTCCATTGCTTGCATGTGCCATACAACGGCAATGTCACAAACTTTTCAGCTGCATCATATTGACTCAAAAGCAATGCGACGACGGAAAGCCTGCCTGCAGCACATAACAGTAAACACATTTCTTTCTGTAGCTTCTTTATTTAGATTTCAGTTTAAGAAATGCGAAAAAAATGTAATTAGGATAAGGCCGCATGTGGGGTGGGCGAAAAAGCTAGTACACATATTTTGAAAAGATTTTATTAGGCGGCCATCCTGAAATTTTTCATCTTATAGACTTGATTTTTTCTAACATTTGAATTTTAATTTTAAAAAAATTGCCATATGCGCCTTGAGTCACTGATGATTAAATAAAAATCAACAGATTGATGCATGATACTGAACTAACAGTTTTCGAATAATTTTCTTTGTTAATGTAGTATAACAGACGGTTGTAACAGTTTTTTCGAGTCTTATGTTTCATCTGTGATGTGCCTACGGTTAGCGTTCAAATATACGTTTATAATGGACACTGGTATAACATTAACTTTGCTGTCAAATACTCGATTACTCGTATAAGCACACTAAATGTTTTCTTTACATATGTTACAATGATAATGCAAAATTTAGTTAAATTGCTTCCACTAGAAAGAGTATACATTCAATGAATTACTTATGGATTATTTATCAAAGACTTCCACATTTATACTGGCGAGTGAATATCTTTTTCCCTTTTCCAACATATCTGAAATTGTATTATATTATGTTATTTGC
Organism: Agriotes lineatus; assembly: GCA_940337035.1. Classification (NCBI taxonomy): domain Eukaryota; kingdom Metazoa; phylum Arthropoda; class Insecta; order Coleoptera; family Elateridae; genus Agriotes; species Agriotes lineatus. The sequence continues at coordinate 177,940,443 of OW679195.1, read as the reverse complement.
ATTTGCAAACTTTTTTCAAACGCCAATATAAAAGTCAATTCCTTATCTTCTAATTTTTTTATAACAACAATTCAGTTGCAACGTATTACTTTCAAATACGTTTCGGTAAGAGTGTTATAACCGAGTTATACCTGCATTTGCTAATACAAATATACTAATAGAGTAAAACATAATTTCGAATTAACAGTATTTTGAAAATGGACGACTCAGACCAAGAGTCGTCCTTAATCAAGAAGCTGTGTGAGAGAGGATGGTCGTACCAAGATGTGCCCAAGAGATTAGAAAAATACAAGAATTTTGTACCTGCTAATGCCGCTTCACAGTCCAGAAGTGCAGAGTCTGCAAAACCAAGTATATCTACTTGCATCGTGTAATAGTACTCCTACTGACATAGAGGCAGTAGAAAGCAATCCTAAAATAATGGAGAAGCTACTAAATATGGCAACAATTGACTGGATGTAGTACAGAAATAGATAACGACAGACATAACGGTCTTCAATGCGTCTTTGAGAACGATGGCTACGCAAATACAGAGACTGAAGCTGAAGAAAGTAATAAAAGTATTGATGCAATCAAGGGCAAATTGAATATAACCAAAAGCAATATATCGATTCAAAAGGAGACGGGACAAAATAAATAGAAAATTGGGTAGAGAAAATTGACTGTATCGAAGAAAATATTAAAACTGAAATAGATAATATATCTGAAACTTCTGAAAACAGTGAAGATAAAGCTAATGTAAATTATTAACCACATTGTGGAATTTGATGCTGAAACAGAGCATCAAATTAAAGCTGACCCTATAGAGATTACCAGCATAAAATGGAAGAACCATGGTTTACATCACCCAAACGTTTCATAGAAGACAATAATTTAGAGACTAACCTTTATGATACGTGGTTTTATAAAGATGAAAATGAAACTACCGAAAGTGTCGAAATCGTGGAGAACAAATTGCCCGATTACTTTAAATTTTCAGAATGCAGTGAAAGCATAAAAATAGAGAAACACTGCGGCAGTCCTGATCTCACCTTAGAGCAAGCAGAAGATGCTCCAATAGAGAACTGCAGAATTGTTTCTATTTCCCCAGATGCCGAGCATAATGAGGATAAGCCGTGTCAGAAGAAATTCTGCAAATTGGAGTGCATTTGTGGAGTACCAAATATAATCACAGAAATGTATTGCCCAACAACCTGCCGTTTACCTGACTGTATGTTCAACTGTTCACACAACCTTAGAAAAGACGTTGGTCAGAATATTTCTCTGACCGTGGGAGCAGACAACATTTCACAAAGGAGCATCAATAGGTCGCAAGATGAATCAAAACAGGATTTGGTTAAAGTAAGTAATATTATTCCTAATTTCTATAAATTTTGCACATGCACATCTTTGATATTTCTCTAATTTTTTCTGTTCTTATGTTTTTTTTCTATTCTTACCATGTTTTCTAACCTTTATTGCATTGTATTGTATATGGGTCCATGTGCTTTTACTTTTATTGTATGGAATTGTATACAGAGGAGCGGGGAAGAGATGAAGGAGTCTTAGAAGGATAACAGGAAAGAGGCGAAAACACTGAAACTTCGACTTTTTAGCTCATTTTGGCAAATGATGACAGCAAAATAATCTACGTTTCTATATCTTAGTGACGACACATCATCTCTCCCAATTACGAGATTGTTATAGTAAGCCAGTTTTGGTTAGGTTAGGGGGCCGCCTTTATTAACTCCCCCTCTTACTTGTGACGCATTTGGTCACATATACAGGATATCATCTTTTCAAGGTTCTCCATATATCTTTATTAGTCTCTGCTATAATACTAAAAAACCCAAATTTTGTATTACTTTTTTTGGCTCTACACTATTATAGCAATAAAACAAATCTGAATTTGCAATATTTTGGTGTTTTTTCATTTAATCTAGATCCCACCGCTTTGAGTTTCTAAGATTGCTTCGTTTTTGGTTCGAGTGCCATATAAATTGTATTTCTACCAAAATTTACGAAGTGCTCTAAGTTGCTTTTACCATTAGACATATGTATGACTGTATGTACACGCCACATCAATCACGTTTAGGAATCTGTGTCACTCTTTTAAATGCAGTTAGGAAGTTTTATTGTTTATTAATACAAACTCTGTACGTTTTCCTGTTTTAATTGCGAGAACAACTTCTAACTTCCTGTCATACGTTGAATATGGGGTTGAAAAGTCATGACGTCACATAGGCACGAATATTAAAATGGTATCATTCACAAAATTAGAAGTTTCATGCAAAGAAACTGAAACTGTATAGTTTTGTCTTCTATACTTTTAAAGGATTAGAATTTAAAATGGTTTTATTACATTTTCAGCTTAAATTCAAAACTGAAGTAGGGAATCGCATGCCGGAACGAGATGCATTATGGCGAATGGGCAATGCCATCTAAATATTATTCTAGATGGCAATGGAATGGGGTGTTAGCTGTTAGCTGTCATTCAGGACGTTCTCGCTCAATAATTAAGTAATTTAAAAAAACTCTCACAATTTACCAAATTATCAACATGAGATCAAAGTAGCATTAAAAGGTACTGCTTTTAAAATAGTTCAATGAAAGCAAAAAAATAAACTCATACATAGAGGAGGCCTTTAATGACAGCTGATAGCTGATGTCCTTCATTTCCACTGCCATACAGAATAATACGTAAATGGCATTCATGGGCGCCGTTAGAAGACTTCCTAGGGAGGCGCAATATTTTTTCGATATTGAGATAAGACAATTAAATTCAGAAAGAGCCTAAAAAAGAAATACTTGACGCGCACCTAAAAAATTCTATTAGATTTAAAAACAAAGTATGTACTACAGAGTTGAAAAAATAGATACCTGTATTACTAACAAGTTTTCTGTATCTAAATCAAAAATAGTGGGCATTTTATTTTTAAAAATTGCACGCCAAGGTACATAAATATATCAGAAATAATAAAACCATTACGTTCTTTACTACATCTTTACCTTATGGTTTGGGCATCAAAGCACACACAATATTGAACCGTTGGTAGTAATAGCAATACACAATAATTTTGACATAAAATTAATTAACAAATAAAATAGTAGATGCAAAAAATATACATACCATATAGTAGTAATGCATTTATTTTAAATAATTGCAAGGATTCCGTGCAGGAACGAAAGTTTAAAAATCGTTTGTATCGCTTTGAGTGACAAATTCATAGACACCCCTCATCTAGATATTTAGGTCATCGTCTTATTTCGGCTTATTCAAAGAAACGGTTCTGTAAAGTAACCGGGCCCTTAGGACGGCCAAAAGAATAAAACGTTGCTGTTATTACTCACAACTATCTAATAGTATTACACCATATGAAAATAATTCGTGTTCGGTGAGTTCTGATAGCTGGGCGGTCAGCGTGCGTACTGGGCAATCAAGGTTAATGTAATGGTGAATTATTTTCGGGAAAAATCCAGGGAGGGGCAAGCTACCCTCCTTGCCCCTATGTAACGGCGCCCATGATGACATTGTCCATTCCACATAATGCATCTCGTTCCGACATTCTCCACTTTATTTTCAATTTTACCTTAAAAATGTAATAAAAACGTTTCAAATTCAATCCTTCAAAATATGGAAGACAAAACTGTACAGTTTCAGTATCTGTGCATAAAGACGTCACACTGTTCGGCCCAATTACGAAAGGTCACATTTTACTACCCTATTATTTGATTTGCTTTCTGTTTTTAGTTCTTTAGTTCATTGCCGTTAAATCTAAATCTTTTTCCTATATCTCAAACTCTCTAATATATTTTTTAAATGCCCTTTGCAGTGTGTACCTCCTACATTTCTAGTTATTATGTAAACTATATCTTTATTCAGTTACTGTGATTCATCTCTTTTTTTTAACAATTTATAGTTGGCTTTCATTCACTTGTATTTTTTTCCAGTGTTCTTAGTCTTGTCCATTGTCTGGGTTATTCGTTACCTTGATGTTTTTCAATTAAAAGGTTTTTACTGCTTTCCCACTGACTTCTTACCACACTGGTATTTTTGGTTAGTCACCCTGGATTATTTATAACTGTTGTATTGCATTGGTCTTTTCTCACTCTTTCGACACTTTTTGTCATATACACACTAACATATTCCGTCCATTGCCATTAGGTTCTATTCCATAAATAATTCCTGAATTCCCAGACTTTGTTTATAATCTCAACGTTTTCTTAAAAGAACTCTAATCTAACAACTATTATGTTAATTCTTTTATTCTTTAAACCCACAGTAAACACCTTTTTAGCATTGGTAGTACTTTAACATCTTCTTGTTGAAAGTACTCTACTTGTGGCATTACTCCGTTTTAATTATTTTACTATTACCACAACTGTTTTTATATCTCTCTTCTTTATCCAGTTTATTGTTCTCCTTCCAATATGTTCTTTTGGCCTTTTTCGTCGTTAAAAAATATTAACCATTTTTCGATACCTATTTTTTTCCAGAATAGTTCAAGTAGCACAAAAGTAATACAAAGTTTGGATAATGCTTGTACTAACCATATGAAACATTAGTTTATATTTGTTATTAGTCTCAAAGAGAAAAAATTACCATTATTTTTTTAAAATTATAGTTGTTAAGGAACTAGCCAGAAAACACATGAAATATTGACCTACTATACTTCTCTCCTTAGCATCCCTTCTCTATTTGTCTTCACACTTTCTATTTTAATTTTCAAATTAGCTCTTATTTTTTTAACATTAGTTCCTTTGACATTTTCTCATTTTTCAGTATTTTTTAAAATTTATTCGTACATTAACGTTTTATCTTGTCACGAATGTAGGAGAAAAGAAGAAGACGACTAGGAAAAGAACAAAGAAATATAATGGCTTCATGAAGGATAAGAAATCACCACGAAACCCCAGCGGTCTCAAAAGGACGACATTCGTCAAAAAACCCTATGGAAATAATATTGTCAAACCTTGTTTCATCAAGTTGTTAAAACAAGACTTTAGCCACTTCATCACATTCTGCATGGTTCACAAGCTGCATGAATGCCACTGTTGAAACAAAGCTGTGTTTGACAGTAGTGCCGACCAAGCACTAAAAGTAGCAGTGCCATCTCCGTCAAAACCACACCGGAAAGCACCTGAAATAAATGATAAAAATAACAACACTTTCGACAAGGAGATGAACTCGTCCCGCACTAGAGGTTTGGCAACGATATATTACATTGAAAGGAACAAAACCTAATATTACAAAAGCAAACTTATCAAGAGCTCTAGGAAACTGCAAATAAACTTAAACTCATATTTGTGGAAGAATTCGGGGACTACTCTGAGTAAGGCGGACGAGGAAACAACGAATGCAATTAATATCGTCAAGCCTTGGTTCATCAAGATTTTAAAGCCCGACTTTAGTGCTTTCATCCCATTCTGCAAGGTTCACATGCTGTATAAATGCCACTGCAGAAACAAAGCTGTGTTTAACAGTAGTGCCGACCAAGTACTAAAAGCACCATCAAAACCACATCGGATAACACCTAAAATATATGATAGAAATAATGAGATTACTACGTCCCGAACTAGAGGTTTACCAAACCAGTACTACATTATCAGGAACAAATCTAGCAGTTACAAAGAGAGACTTACGAGGAGCTCTAAGAAACTGAAAAATGATTTAGAATCATATTTGCGGAAGAATTCAGAGACAATTCTGATTGAGTCGGACGGGGATAAAATGAGATTAAACACTAAGAACCTTGAACAAGAATCCTTCATCGGTTCTAAGAAGATCAGCTCTGAATCTCCTCCAGAGAAGACACCAAATACAGATATTGGTAAAAATAAATTCCTGGAGCTGATACTTCGAAAGAATGCTCAGCTGCAGTTGCTCCGATGGTCGATGCTTGCAAAGTACTACGAATATGGAAGATTTCAATTGTGGTATGCGAACTATTCGAAAGCACCGCAGCTTATTATTACTGAAAATGGGCAGTGCCCTTCGGACAACCACTATAATATTAAATTGTTCGAGCAGCTAATCGTGGAATCGGATTTCTCTTGCGCTATAATTCGATGGTTGACAAGTAAAACAGTCCCATTGGGAAAGTCTCCTGACCAGATATTTTTAATCCTTGTATATAAAAACAGCTTTTGGCATATTTGCGCTATTTGTCGAAAGGATGATGTTTCAGATGACAGTTCGTCGATGTTGTTAATCGCCGATTATTGCAACGTGGAGGATTCTGATACAATAATAAGTGAATATCATGTACGTATTAGGCCATCCGGGTGGTTGAGTGGATTAACAATCTGCTTAGCAACCAAGTGGACATGGGTTCAAATCTGGCCGTAGCCGAGAATCTTCTCGGAGCGGAAATGGATTGAAACTCATTAGTTAAGTTAGCTTTAATTTAGGTTTAGGATGGTTGAATGTGTGGTATGTTTGGATGCGGGGGAGCGTAGTGTAAGTTACGAGCGGCTCACTACCTACGTTGCACTTCCCGCAAGGTATGAATGGTCCTCGACACCGAAAGGTAAAAGAGGCTATAGATAATGATTGAATGAATGAATGAATGTACGCATTTTTTAAGTTGCTCGAAATCAATGAATTATTGTAATTATAATACCGTTGAAGCTAATTCATCATTTTCACGACGATTCGATTTCAAAAATAAAATACCCATTTCAATATAAAAAAGTAACACCCCATAATGCTTGTTTAATTTATTGCTTACAAAACATTTATATTTTCTGGCAATATTTTCTATGTTTAGCACACAAAATTAAACAATCAATAATGTAAGAAATCAATTATAACTAGATCAGTGTATATTTAGAACATATTAATTTTTCAGATTGCCGGTGCCTGTTCCAAATTAACAGCCGACTTGCCTGCAGCACAGCAATTTAAAGTGAAAGAGGAGTTTGATCAGGTTCTCAGTTTCAACCCCCATGCAAACAGCATGGAAGTGGAGAAGTTAAATTATTAAACAGTAAAACTACATTAGACAAATCGTTAACTGGATAATGCAAAATTATTACAAGAGCAAGTTAAAAGCCAATTGGCATTGAAAACCACAGGGGAATGCCTAACAGAAGCGAATCCCCCATGTTAAAAGTTGGCAACACGCCACCATTTTTTCACAAAGATGCACCCAGGAGACGGGGTGGTCCAATTACACAAATAGCGGAAGTTTTAAATGGCGCGTATAGGCAAACCTCGAATCTCGTTAATTTAAAATATATTTAGTAAATAAAATTTGATTTAAAACAAAATTTGATTTAAAAAATAATTCGTAAGTTTTTATTGATAATTCTGTATTAGGCATTAGCAGTAGTAAAACAACTTTATTAATGTATTAAATACATTCAGCTTAAATAATGTAAAATATATCAAATATTAAATTCGACAACAGAAAATAAATGCTTATAATACAACATCTAAATAAATAAAATATATGTATATTCATAAACATAATAAATAAATAACAACCTACTTCGAAGCCAATTTTTTAATTTTGTTCCGATGTCTTTGGGTAATGGAGGTATTTATCTTATTCTTTTATTTTATTTGAAAAAATACACTTTTGATGCCACCCGTATTTACAATGTCGACGAGACAGGTGTAACAACCGTACACCGACCCATGAAGATAATAAAACCGAAAAGTCAAAAGCAAATAGGAGCCAATACAAGTCTTGAAAGAGGAAGAACCATAACGGTTTTCTGTTGCATGAGTGCTGGTGGAAACTTTATACCGCCAATGTTCATTTATCCTAGAATGAGAATGTGCCCCGCACTGGAGAAGAATGGACCTCAGTAGTGTACCTAGAGGCGTTCTGCCTCACTTTGCATGTATCCCGAACGAACGTCTAGCCGGGGTCAAGGTCATTGGTCTAGCCGGAGCCAAGGTCATTGGTCTAGCCGGAGCCAAGGTCATTGGCCTCACCTAGGTCACGTGCCATTTCTGGGAATTTTTAGGCTAAATGTCAATTTTGAAGGATTCCCACGATGAATTTTTGGGTTAAAAGTGTCATTTTTGAAATTTTACAAGATTTCTACGTTTATCAAAATGTTCCCAGGCTCAACAGGATGTGAGTCATCGTCTGGCAATGCAAAACTAGTTGAGACTTGTAGATGCAGGATGTTATTGAACAATGGCGTCCATTGTTTGAGAAATCTGCACGAAATTGGACAATGAAGCTATTGTTGTCTGGAGATTAAAATGTGCAAAGCTGGTAAAAATAGAACAATGACATCCATTGTTTTAAAATCAGCACGAAATTGGACAATGAAGCCATTGTTGTCTGGAGATTAAAATGTGCAAAGCTGGTAAAAATTGAACAATAAAGCCATTGTTTGAGAAATCTGCACGATAATTGGACAATGAAGTCTTTGTTGTCTGGAGGAATTTTTGCTGACCGCCATTATCAGATAAACAAGCTTCAGACATGTCCAGACATGTTTGAGAAATGTGCAAAGCTGTTAAAAATTGAACAAAGGAATCCATTGTTTGAGAAAAATCTGCACGACTGCTAAATTGAATAATGCCTTTGTTTAAAAATTTTTTGCTGACGCAGACCTCCATTATTAGCTGCGACGATGAATAAATAGACCGGCTCGGCTGTTTGCAAGTTAGTATTACAACTGCACGCACGCGAACATGTCTGCGACAGACAGCGTTACCGAATTAAGTTCGAACTCAATAAAAACAATCAAAGACGCGATAGCGATTGTAAAATATAGTGATGAGGCTGACAAATGGATTAAACATGTAAATAAAACCATTTTAATTGTTAGTCGATTTATACGTAAGCATAGTTTTAAAAATGAAAATCCATTCAGGCTAGAGGCAAATTTAAGTTTATTAAAGGGGCAACGGCAATTATTGAGAAATTTAAAAACAAAATTAGCAAAGAAGGGAGCGGGTGTAGGGAGTGGTCAGCAGCAGCAGCAAAAGAACAAGTTGGTATGGGAAGATGTAGAATCTTGTTTTAACAGTAGAATAAGAACAGGTATGATTGTAAATTTAGGTTATAAGGAACCACAAGAATTTCTTGCAAAAGCATACAGAAGTTTCTCAATAAAAGTAAAACAAATTATAAAAGATAAGTTAATGCTTAAAGCTAATGTAATATTTAGTGCATATTTTATAAAACCTAGTAGTGGTGAGATAGATTTAAAAACGTTTGGTACTAAAAATGAAAAAATTGATTCTGGCACCAATTTAAAAGAGTGGTATGAGACTAATGTTGAGAATAAGTTGTTGACGAAATTAGAAGATTTTCAAGAACGTGATTCAGGTTGGAGTTTGCTCGAGATATTACATTTAAAGGTAAATTTAAATCATTACACACCATTAACAGTAGGTAAATATATTGAGTTACCTAAAGATATTAAAAATAAAAAGGCCGTGATTAACGTAAAAAATGATGATGAATATTGTTTTTTGTGGTCGGTAGTGTCAGCACTATATCCAATACATAAGAATTCTGATAGAATATTTTCATATCCACATTTCAATGAAGTTTTAAAGTACTCGGGACTAGAATTTCCAATGAAATTAAAAGATATATCAAAATTTGAGACAATGAATGATTTACGTATAAATGTATATACGCTAGAAAGAAAAAACAAATTTGGTAAAAATTCAGTATTGCCCATATATATTAGTAAAAATACTCAAATTAATAAAGATGCTATACATTTACTAATGATATCCAACGATGAGGGACAGTTCCATTTCTGTTGGATAAGAAACTTATCGAGATTGGTAACAACTCAACTGCATAAGAGACACGCTCAAACTTTATTATGTGATACGTGTTTAAATCATTTCATAACTAAAGAATCATATTTAAGACATATTAGAAATTGTAATGGTGTAAATGAAACTAAAATTAAAATGCCCGAAGAAGGTACAACAATAGAATTTAAAGACTATAAATACCAGGAAAAAGTACCATTTTCAATATACGCGGACGTAGAGTGTGTTTTAGAGAAAGAAAAGAATGTTGTTTCCGAAAATGCGGGGGTTTATCAAAAACATGTTCCATTTAGTGTTGCATATTATTTAAAATGTTCATATGACGATAGTTTATCTCGATTTAATATATATCGTGGTGCCGACTGTATGGAATGGTTTGTAAAAGAATTACAATCTATAGCATATCAAGTAAATAATATATTGTCAACTATAGAGCCTATGGATATTAGCCAGCAGGAAAACGATTCATTTCAAAAATCAGTATGCTGTTACATTTGTAAACAACCTTTTACCAATAAAGACGTGCGTGTACGTGATCACAATCATCAGACAGGTGAGTATAGAGGTAGTGCTCATCAACACTGTAATCTTAACTATAAAGATGCACATTATATTCCCGTTCTCTTTCATAATCTCAGCGGTTATGATGCACATTTTATTATAAAACCATTGGCAAAACTGATTATGGGAGATATTAATTTGTTGCCTATAAATAAGGACAAATATATATCATTTACAAAGCATGTGGATGGTAGAAATATTGATTTTAGATTTTTAGACTCGTTTCGATTTATGGCTAGCAGTTTAGAACAATTGTCATTAAATTTACCGAACAATTTAAAAACTATTACACGTAAATTTTGCAAGAGCGAAGAAGAATTTGAATTACTATTACGTAAGGGTATCTTTCCATACGACTACCTAGACAATTTTGAAAAGTTGAATGATAAAAGTCTTCCTGACAAAACGCAATTTTTTAGTCAGCTGCATGGAACAGCTATTTCAGATGAAAATTATGAACATGCACTGCGTGTTTGGAACACATTTAATATGCAAACTCTAGGCCAGTATGCTGATATGTACCTTACAGTTGATGTTCTACTCTTAGCTGATGTGTTTGAGAATTTTAGAGAAAATTGTATGAAAACGTATGGATTAGATGCTCTACATTTTTACACAGCACCAGGATTGGCATTTCAGGCAATGTTAAAAACTACTAAAGTTAAACTTGAGCTGCTGACAGATGTAGATCAACTGTTGTTCATAGAGAGGGGTATTAGAGGAGGGTTAGCACAGTGTTCGAATCGATACGCTAAAGCTAATAATCGATATATGGGTGAAAAATTCGTAGAAGCCGATCTTGAATCGTATATCCTATATTTAGATATTAATAACATGTACGGGGCCGGGATGTCTGAATATCTACCGTATGGAGGGTTTGAATGGGTAAATGATTTAGATATTCCTAAAATTGATCATTTAAATACTCCGGAAGATTCTGAAACAGGTTATATTTATGAAGTCGATTTAGAATATCCTCAAAATTTATTTGAACTTCACAAAGATTTGCCTCTATGTCCTGACCAGTATACACCACCAACATCCAAACAATCAAAATTGACAACCACATTATTTAAAAAAGAAAACTACGTAATACATTACCGCAATCTGCAGCAAGCTGTAAGTTTAGGACTGAAAATTGTAAAAATTCACAGAATATTAAAATTTAAGCAATCAGCTTGGCTTAAACCATACATAGATTTAAATACAAAATTAAGACAAACCGCCAAAAATAATTTTGAAAAGGATTTTTATAAACTTATGAATAACGCTGTATTTGGCAAAACTATGGAAAATGTTAAAAAATACAAAATAATAAAATTAGTTTCTAAATGGGAAGGTTGGTACGGAGCCAGTGCATACATATCAAAACCAAATTTTCACAGCTGTACTATTTTAGATAAAGACTTGGTACTTATAGAATTAAATCAGTTGGAAATAGTTTTTAATAAGCCAATATACGTTGGATTTTCAATCCTAGATATTTCAAAAATTTAATATACGATTTTCATTACAATTATATTAAACAGAAGATGGGTAATCAAGCAAAACTGCTGTACACAGACACTGATAGTCTCATATATCACTTTACCCTTCCAAATATATACGATTTTATACGGGAAGATATTCACAAATTTGATACAAGCGATTATCCTCCGAACAATCCATATAACCTTCCACAAGTTAATAAAAAAGTAATAGGTCTAATGAAAGACGAAATGAGTGGTAAAATAATTACCGAATTTGTTGGTCTACGTGCAAAATTGTATGCTTTCAAAACATTAGAGGATGCTGAGAATGGAGAATTTAAAATTTCAAAGAAAGCTAAAGGTATTACCAGAGCTGCTTTGAATAGAATTACATTTGAGGATTACAAAGACTGCCTGTTTAATAACGAAACAGTATTTTGCGATCAGAGAACAATTAGATCAAAAACCCACAACGTATTTTCTTTAAAACAAAGAAAAAAGGCTTTAGATCCACATGATGATAAAAGAATAGTAAACTGTATGTATACTGACACTTTACCTTGGGGCTACTGTCCAACAAGCACATTATAAACATGTTCGAGTATTTAAATACTAACCATATAACTTATCTATTTTAGCCTAGCGTTGTACACCACCACCACACAGATATTTTTTAAATGGCTTGAGGAAAATATCAGAAAAGCTCAAAATGGTGAAGCCGTTGGTTGGAAAAGCGGTCCATGTTCCGGTCCCTGGCCTTCAACAACACCTTAAGATTATATCAATACTTACACTTTGTTAAGTTCTGTCTTCACTTATGTATAAATAAGATGTGTATATTAATTAAATAAAAATATATTCATGCGTATATTTATTCTCCCACTCTCCTTGTCAAGTTTTGCTTCGCTTATGGATAAATGCGATGTATATATTAATGAAATAAAACACATATTAAAAATAAAAAGCCTTATTTTAATCTTAAAAATTACATGTATAAGTTTATTACCTAACTTAATTTCTATTTTAATGAGACACAATTTGAGGTGGCGACGGGGATAGTGGTGACACCTATTCCAGTTGTGCGGGAGTGATGACGGTGTCCGCGATGTGGAAACTACCTGGATCGCTGGGATGCGCGGGGGGTTTCTGTACAGATCTGCGCTGGGGTTTTTGCACAGGTCTGCGCGAGGGTCTGCCCGAGGGTTTTGGCGCATACAGGCAGGTAGACAGGTGGACAGGTAGACTGGTAAACAGCTAGACAGGTAGACAGCTAGACAGGTAGACTGGTAGACAGCTAGAGAGCTAGACAGGTAGACAGGTAGACAGCTAGACAGGTAGACAGCTAGACTGGTAAACAGCTAGACAGGTAGACAGCTAGACAGCTAGACAGGTAGACAGCTAAACAGGTAGACAGCTAGACAGGTAGACAGGTAGACAGGTAGACAGCTAGACAGGTAGACAGCTAGAAAGGTAGACAGGTAGACAGCTAGACAGCTAGACAGGCGGACAAGCAGGCAGACAGGCTGACAAGCAGGCATGTGCCAATATGACGGGAAAAATAATTTATATAATTATACCAGTTTCATTTTTTTTCACATATAAAAAAACTTTTCTAGACTGGTTGTAAATCAAATACATAAGAGAAAATCTCAACTTGTTTAAATCATTTTCTTTTTGTAACTAAGCAATCACATTAGAAACTGTAATAGTGTAAATAAAGCTAAAATTAGAATGCTTGAAGGAGGTACATCAATAGAATTTGCAGACTATAGAAAATATCTGTCTAGACCCACGGATGTGAGCGTGTGGGAATGCGCAAGATTGCTAAAACTAAATGTATGGTTAAGAAATTTGCTTAAAATTGACTAAAAAATTTACAGACACTAGTAAATCCACAACACTGTTTGTAAGCATCGAATGTAAATATTACGTAATTTTCCAGAACTTTATTAAATACACAGTTTCGAAATTGAGCCGAAAGTTATTTATTTCAACCTGTTCCACTCTTACAAACATTCGAACATATGGCGTAAGACTCAAATATCTTCAGGCTCATAACTTCGAATAAGTTATCCTAACATCTCCTTTGACAATGTTGTAGCTGCTAATAGAGGCTATATTTGAGTGTCGCCAGATGTTTAAACAGATGTAGGCGTCTGACCGGACGTTATTGTCTGGACATCTGTCGAATGCGGCTAATGAGGGTGGGTCAATGACCTCTATTATGTGAGCCGGATGTGATTGTTTAAGAAATGTGCAAGGTTGCTAAAATGTATGGAGTGTTTGTCTGAGAAATTTACACCGGATGTAGTTAATGACCTTCCCATTTTCAGTGTTTGCAAATTTGGTAGACAGGTAGACAGGCAAGCAGGCAGGCAGACAGGCAGGTGGACAGACAGACAGACAGACAGACAGACACACAGACAGGTAGGCAGGCAGACAGACAGGCAGACAGACAGACAGGCAGACAGACAGGCAGGCAGACAGACAGACAGACAGACAGACAGACAGGCAGATAGACAGACAGACAGACAGACAGACAGGCAGGCAGACAGGCAGGCAGGCAGACAGACAGACAGACAGACAGACAGACAGACAGGCAGATAGACAGACAGATAGACAGACAGACAGGCATGCAGGCAGACAGGTAGGCAGACAAGCAGGCTGGCAGGCAGGCAGACAGACAAACAGACAGACAGACAGACAGACAGACAGACAGACAGACAGACAGACAGACAGGCAGGTAGGCAGACAGACAGGCATGCAGGCACACATACAGACAGACATTCAGACAGACATACAGACAGACAGACATACATTTTAGCAACCTTGCACATTTCTTAAACAATCACATCCGGCTCACATAATAGTGGTCATTGACCCACCCTCATTAGCCGCATTCGACAGATGTCCAGACAATAACGTCCGGTCAGACGCCTACATCTGTTTAAACATCTGGCGACACTCAAATATAGCCTCTATTAGCAGCTACAACATTGTCAAAGGAGATGTTAGGATAACTTATTCGAAGTTATGAGCCTGAAGATATTTGAGTCTTACGCCATATGTTCGAATGTTTGTAAGAGTGGAACAGGTTGAAATAAATAACTTTCGGCTCAATTTCTAAACTGTGTATTTAATAAAGTTCTGGAAAATTACGTAATATTTACATTCGATGCTTACAAACAGTGTTGTGGATTTACTAGTGTCTGTAAATTTTTTAGTCAATTTTAAGCAAATTTCTTAACCATACATTTAGTTTTAGCAATCTTGCGCATTCCCACACGCTCACATCCGTGGGTCTAGACAGATATTTTCTATAGTCTGCAAATTCTATTGATGTACCTCCTTCAAGCATTCTAATTTTAGCTTTATTTACACTATTACAGTTTCTAATGTGATTGCTTAGTTACAAAAAGAAAATGATTTAAACAAGTTGAGATTTTCTCTTATGTATTTGATTTACAAACAGTCTAGAAAAGTTTTTTTATATGTGAAAAAAAATGAAACTGGTATAATTATATAAATTATTTTTCCCGTCATATTGGCACATGCCTGCTTGTCAGCCTGTCTGCCTGCTTGTCCGCCTGTCTAGCTGTCTAGCTGTCTACCTGTCTACCTTTCTAGCTGTCTACCTGTCTAGCTGTCTACCTGTCTACCTGTCTACCTGTCTAGCTGTCTACCTGTTTAGCTGTCTACCTGTCTAACTGTCTAGCTGTCTACCTGTCTAGCTGTTTACCAGTCTAGCTGTCTACCTGTCTAGCTGTCTACCTGTCTACCTGTCTAGCTGTCTAGCTGTCTACCTGTCTAGCTGTCTACCAGTCTAGCTGTCTACCTGTCTAGCTGTTTACCAGTCTACCTGTCCACCTGTCTACCTGCCTGTATGCGCCAAAACCCTCGGGCAGACCCTCGCGCAGACCTGTGCAAAAACCCCAGCGCAGATCTGTACAGAAACCCCCCGCGCATCCCAGCGATCCAGGTAGTTTCCACATCGCGGACACCGTCATCACTCCCGCACAACTGGAATAGGTGTCACCACTATCCCCGTCGCCACCTCAAATTGTGTCTCATTAAAATAGAAATTAAGTTAGGTAATAAACTTATACATGTAATTTTTAAGATTAAAATAAAAGACTTTTTATTTTTAATATGTGTTTTATTTCATTAATATATACATCGCATTTATCCATAAGCGAAGCAAAACTTGACAAGGAGAGTGGGAGAATAAATATACGCATGAATATATTTTTATTTAATTAATATACACATCTTATTTATACATAAGTGAAGACAGAACTTAACAAAGTGTAAGTATTGATATAATCTTGAGGTGTTGTTGAAGGCCAGGGACCGGAACATGGACCGCTTTTCCAACCAACGGCTTCACCATTTTGAGCTTTTCTGATATTTTCCTCAAGCCATTTAAAAAATATCTGTGTGGTGGTGGTGTACAACGCTAGGCTAAAATATATAAGTTATATGGTTAGTATTTAAATACTCGAACATGTTTATAATGTGCTTGTTGGACAGTAGCCCCAAGGTAAAGTGTCAGTATACATACAGTTTACTATTCTTTTATCATCATGTGGATCTAAAGCCTTTTTTCTTTGTTTTAAAGAAAATACGTTGTGGGTTTTTGATCTAATTGTTATCTGATCGCAAAATACTGTTTCGTTATTAAACAGGCAGTCTTTGTAATCCTCAAATGTAATTCTATTCAAAGCAGCTCTGGTAATACCTTTAGCTTTCTTTGAAATTTTAAATTCTCCATTCTCAGCATCCTCTAATGTTTTGAAAGCATACAATTTTGCACGTAGACCAACAAATTCGGTAATTATTTTACCACTCATTTCGTCTTTCATTAGACCTATTACTTTTTTATTAACTTGTGGAAGGTTATATGGATTGTTCGGAGGATAATCGCTTGTATCAAATTTGTGAATATCTTCCCGTATAAAATCGTATATATTTGGAAGGGTAAAGTGATATATGAGACTATCAGTGTCTGTGTACAGCAGTTTTGCTTGATTACCCATCTTCTGTTTAATATAATTGTAATGAAAATCGTATATTAAAATTTTTGAAATATCTAGGATTGAAAATCCAACGTATATTGGCTTATTAAAAACTATTTCCAACTGATTTAATTCTATAAGTACCAAGTCTTTATCTAAAATAGTACAGCTGTGAAAATTTGGTTTTGATATGTATGCACTGGCTCCGTACCTACCTTCCCATTTAGAAACTAATTTTATTATTTTGTATTTTCTAACATTTTCCATAGTTTTGCCAAATACAGCGTTATTCATAAGTTTATAAAAATCCTTTTCAAAATTATTTTTGGCGGTTTGTCTTAATTTTGTATTTAAATCTATGTATGGTTTAAGCCAAGCTGATTGCTTAAATTTTAATATTCTGTGAATTTTTACAATTTTCAGTCCTAAACTTACAGCTTGCTGCAGATTGCGGTAATGTATTACGTAGTTTTCTTTTTTAAATAATGTGGTTGTCAATTTTGATTGTTTGGATGTTGGTGGTGTATAATGGTCAGGACATAGAGGCAAATCTTTGTGAAGTTCAAATAAATTTTGAGGATATTCTAAATCGACTTCATAAATATAACCTGTTTCAGAATCTTCCGGAGTATTTAAATGATCAATTTTAGGAATATCTAAATCATTTACCCATTCAAACCCTCCATACGGTAGATATTCAGACATCCCGGCCCCGTACATGTTATTAATATCTAAATATAGGATATACGATTCAAGATCGGCTTCTACGAATTTTTCACCCATATATCGATTATTAGCTTTAGCGTATCGATTCGAACACTGTGCTAACCCTCCTCTAATACCCCTCTCTATGAACAACAGTTGATCTACATCTGTCAGCAGCTCAAGTTTAACTTTAGTAGTTTTTAACATTGCCTGAAATGCCAATCCTGGTGCTGTGTAAAAATGTAGAGCATCTAATCCATACGTTTTCATACAATTTTCTCTAAAATTCTCAAACACATCAGCTAAGAGTAGAACATCAACTGTAAGGTACATATCAGCATACTGGCCTAGAGTTTGCATATTAAATGTGTTCCAAACACGCAGTGCATGTTCATAATTTTCATCTGAAATAGCTGTTCCATGCAGCTGACTAAAAAATTGCGTTTTGTCAGTAAGACTTTTATCATTCAACTTTTCAAAATTGTCTAGGTAGTCGTATGGAAAGATACCCTTACGTAATAGTAATTCAAATTCTTCTTCGCTCTTGCAAAATTTACGTGTAATAGTTTTTAAATTGTTCGGTAAATTTAATGACAATTGTTCTAAACTGCTAGCCATAAATCGAAACGAGTCTAAAAATCTAAAATCAATATTTGTACCATCCACATGCTTTGTAAATGATATATATTTGTCCTTATTTATAGGCAACAAATTAATATCTCCCATAATCAGTTTTGCCAATGGTTTTATAATAAAATGTGCATCATAACCGCTGAGATTATGAAAGAGAACGGGAATATAATGTGCATCTTTATAGTTAAGATTACAGTGTTGATGAGCACTACCTCTATACTCACCTGTCTGATGATTGTGATCACGTACACGCACGTCTTTATTGGTAAAAGGTTGTTTACAAATGTAACAGCATACTGATTTTTGAAATGAATCGTTTTCCTGCTGGCTAATATCCATAGGCTCTATAGTTGACAATATATTATTTACTTGATATGCTATAGATTGTAATTCTTTTACAAACCATTCCATACAGTCGGCACCACGATATATATTAAATCGAGATAAACTATCGTCATATGAACATTTTAAATAATATGCAACACTAAATGGAACATGTTTTTGATAAACCCCCGCATTTTCGGAAACAACATTCTTTTCTTTCTCTAAAACACACTCTACGTCCGCGTATATTGAAAATGGTACTTTTTCCTGGTATTTATAGTCTTTAAATTCTATTGTTGTACCTTCTTCGAGCATTTTAATTTTGGTTTCATTTACACCATTACAATTTCTAATATGTCTTAAATATGATTCTTTAGTTATGAAATGATTTAAACACGTATCACATAATAAAGTTTGAGCGTGTCTCTTATGCAGTTGAGTTGTTACCAATCTCGATAAGTTTCTTATCCAACAGAAATGGAACTGTCCCTCATCGTTGGATATCATTAGTAAATGTATAGCATCTTTATTAATTTGAGTATTTTTACTAATATATATGGGCAATACTGAATTTTTACCAAATTTGTTTTTTCTTTCTAGCGTATATACATTTATACGTAAATCATTCATTGTCTCAAATTTTGATATATCTTTTAATTTCATTGGAAATTCTAGTCCCGAGTACTTTAAAACTTCATTGAAATGTGGATATGAAAATATTCTATCAGAATTCTTATGTATTGGATATAGTGCTGACACTACCGACCACAAAAAACAATATTCATCATCATTTTTTACGTTAATCACGGCCTTTTTATTTTTAATATCTTTAGGTAACTCAATATATTTA
Organism: Agriotes lineatus; assembly: GCA_940337035.1. NCBI lineage: Eukaryota > Metazoa > Arthropoda > Insecta > Coleoptera > Elateridae > Agriotes > Agriotes lineatus. The sequence goes on along the minus strand of OW679195.1, from coordinate 177,921,144 downwards.
CCTACTGTTAATGGTGTGTAATGATTTAAATTTACTTTTAAATGTAATATCTCAAGCAAACTCCAACCTGAATCACGTTCTTGAAAATCTTCTAATTTCGTCAACAACTTATTCTCAACATTAGTCTCATACCACTCTTTTAAATTGGTGCCAGAATCAATTTTTTCATTTTTAGTACCAAACGTTTTTAAATCTATCTCACCACTACTAGGTTTTATAAAATATGCACTAAATATTACATTAGCTTTAAGCATTAACTTATCTTTTATAATTTGTTTTACTTTTATTGAGAAACTTCTGTATGCTTTTGCAAGAAATTCTTGTGGTTCCTTATAACCTAAATTTACAATCATACCTGTTCTTATTCTACTGTTAAAACAAGATTCTACATCTTCCCATACCAACTTGTTCTTTTGCTGCTGCTGCTGACCACTCCCTACACCCGCTCCCTTCTTTGCTAATTTTGTTTTTAAATTTCTCAATAATTGCCGTTGCCCCTTTAATAAACTTAAATTTGCCTCTAGCCTGAATGGATTTTCATTTTTAAAACTATGCTTACGTATAAATCGACTAACAATTAAAATGGTTTTATTTACATGTTTAATCCATTTGTCAGCCTCATCACTATATTTTACAATCGCTATCGCGTCTTTGATTGTTTTTATTGAGTTCGAACTTAATTCGGTAACGCTGTCTGTCGCAGACATGTTCGCGTGCGTGCTGTTGTAATACTAACTTGCAAACAGCCGAGCCGGTCTATTTATTCATCGTCGCAGCTGATAATGGAGGTCTGCGTCAGCAAAAAATTTTTAAACAAAGGCAGCATTCAATTTAGCAGTCGTGCAGATTTTTCTCAAACAATGGATTCCTTTGTTCAATTTTTAACAGCTTTGCACATTTCTCAAACATGTCTGGACATGTCTGAAGCTTGTTTATCTGATAATGGCGGTCAGCAAAAATTCCTCCAGACAACAAAGACTTCATTGTCCAATTATCGTGCAGATTTCTCAAACAATGGCTTTATTGTTCAATTTTTACCAGCTTTGCACATTTTAATCTCCAGACAACAATGGCTTCATTGTCCAATTTCGTGCTGATTTTAAAACAATGGATGTCATTGTTCTATTTTTACCAGCTTTGCACATTTTAATCTCCAGACAACAATAGCTTCATTGTCCAATTTCGTGCAGATTTCTCAAACAATGGACGCCATTGTTCAATAACATCCTGCATCTACAAGTCTCAACTAGTTTTGCATTGCCAGACGATGACTCACATCCTGTTGAGCCTGGGAACATTTTGTTAAACGTAGAAATCTTGTAAAATTTCAAAAATGACACTTTTAACCCAAAAATTCATCGTGGGAATCCTTCAAAATTTGACATTTAGCCTAAAAATTCCCGGAAATGGCACGTGACCTAGGTGAGGCCAATGACCTTGGCTCCGGCTAGACCAATGACCTTGACCCCGGCTAGACCCGCGACCTCGCGAAGTTCGTTCGGGATACATGCAAAGTGAGGCAGAACGCCTCTAGGTACACTACTAGCGGCCCTTGCATTTGCGTATAAGTAGATGTAAGTAAACACAGATGTTTTATTAACTCCTGAATCGAATTTTACTTGTAAACAGGAGAAAATGTTAAATGAGAGCAAGTATAAATATCTACTGGGGAAATGTGATGGATGTGTACAACAAGAACGTGCAAAGCAACTCATTATGCTATCGACCCCAACAGAGTTTGTTTACAAAAAACTGAAAATCACGATCACAAAGTCAGTAGCAGTATATCTGACATTTGTGCGTCAAAGGGTAAACAATCCATTGAAGAGAGGAGCATCAAAACAGCCAAGTGAGAGTGAAGTCAGTCATTTAGTAGCTGCGAGTATTCTCCCCTCCTACTTGCTTTTTATAGATTCGCCCGGACAGTGACACGAATTTTGGCTTTTGATTCTCAGAACGGCTGTTTCCTTTCTGACCCCGTGATGGTGACATTGGTTTAGCGTATTTAAAAATTGTCCGATGGTTTTTGGGGGCATGCAAGTAGGGTTTTTGGTTTTTGACCCTTGCCGAATGTGCGGACGATGCATCCCTGGCAGTTGAATTAAAAGCTATTTTCTCACGCCGGTTGGGAGATCAAAAGCGCTCCACCAATCGTTATCTACACGTGGCCCAAATTCATCTGGGCACTCAGTCCGGAGGCACTGAAAATCGTAGGTTTGGAGCTTCCCTAAAATTACAATCCTCGCCATTGAACACGTCAGTCTTGACCGGTTTGAATTTAACACCTGCAATTCCGACTTGGCGGCCTATCGCTCCCATGATCTGAGCCAGTTTCGTGAGCTCCCGTAGCCAGCAGAAGGAGCTCAACAAGAAAACCAGAATCAGGTTTTAAATTAAGATATGGGATGCTGCGAACAGTGAATCGGTGCAAAGGTTTCACCCCATTGCTACCGGATTCAGTTAGAATTTCGGCTCCGGCCGCTATATATAGTTTCACGTCACGAGCAGCGTACCTGAGTGATGATTTTTCAACCACGAAGCCGATGCTGGTCGCCACCGCATTTGTTTTAAGCTGTTGTAGTTTGTATTTGTACCTCTGTTTAGTCTGTTTTACAAGATATTGTTCTCGCAAGCTGAGTTTGTTGAGGTGCACCATAAATTGGCCAATAATTACCTGAAATTTGCAGTAAATGCCATTTTAATTTGTGATTATATACTGTAATATTAGCTTTTTGGTGTTATTATTTGTTACTGCTACCTGTGCGTGATTTGAGCATTTACTTCAGGAAATTATGTGCTACTTGAGTTGGCGAATTCTCAGTTAAATACCTGGATACACTTACCGTTAATTGGTAAATATTCGTTGGTACCCTTTTAGCTTTTAATCATTTGTTAGTACTTGAAGAACTGCACACCGTCTTCCTGGACTAGCCGGCCGGCAATTGTATCCAAGTAGTCATAAAGTTTGTTTTCTTTGAGAGAATTAGCCGATGAATCGATTTGAAGCTAACAATAGACAGCTTATATTGGAAATAATATTGGTGTGGATGAAGTGCATCCTTTTTTGTCTGCAATTGTGAGAAGTCAAAACAATAAAATGCGAAGATGTTTCGGTGGTAAACAATAATAATTTCCACATCGTAGTATTCTATGGTAAAAGTAACACCATTCATGTGTGAAAGAGAAGAGAATACGTCTATTAAAGATTATAATTTCTTTCCCATTCAGACGGTTTTCCATATAGTACTGTATTTGCCCAAATTGCATTCAAAATCGGAAACATGCAATAGAATCAACAACTCTCAACATAAAAATTGTGGGAATAAATTTAACTTTTTTAATAAAACTAAAAAACTCAAATATTAAGTATGGTCAATCAAATTAACAAAGCTCACTTGAAACTCGCTTTTAAAAAATCATGAATGCATGAAAATAATCGTTGGGTATTCTATTATTTGCAATATTAAAATTTCACAACTTGGTGATAATAAAAATGAAAAAAGTGGGAATCATAGAAACTTTTTAGAACTGAAAAATATCGTACCCAGATACAACTCAGTCAGTCGCTAATAATATAAAAAAATCGAATATTCAAACCAAAACCTGTTCAAAATGTAATTCATTATTTTGAGAACCAAATCAGATCTGAACTGCAATTCTGATTTTACTTTTTTTTTCATGGCGTGTCTAATGCAACAAACCTTTCAACAAAATTGTTGTCTTAAAGCTACATACACATCGATATTGTTTATTAAAAAATGATTAGTGTAACACCCCCAGTTTTATTTAGTTAAATAAAATGCTGAATCAGATTCATTTACATCAAAGACTTAGCCCTATACATTGTGGATATTCAAGCAAAAGCACGGTAGCCAAACATATGAGGGTTGCAAAAGTGATGATCGGTCCTCACGCATACATAAACCGGGTACAAGTTTTCTATTTTAATGCGTGATTTACTTCAATATAGGATGCATGTCTTGTCTTATAAATGAACTTTGTTTAAATAATCGTTTTATATTTTAGTAACACAGTAATACCTGCAGAAATTTGAAGAGGTAGCTTAGTATACCTAACAAAAAAGCATATTGATAACGGACGTTTTTGTCTATACCATGCCAATGGCATACCAGTTGGCAAAGACTTCCCTATTTTGAGTTTTCTTTGAACTACGTTGTGTTCAATTTGTCCGGGACAAGTATGCTTTCTGATACTCTAAATATTGTTTTTGTATGTGAACAGTTCTAAAATGCAAAGAGTGAGTTATGCAGCGCCATCTATACGGCTCGTATATAAGTAAAACTCAGAAGCACTTCGCTGACAACGCAATAATTAACGCCTTACATATATGCAACACACAACTCATAACAATGGCTACTTATTTTAATGTTCCAATTTGACATCTACAACTACTCAAAATATATATATAACTTAACAGGATGACTTTCTATAATTGTGCTATACTTATACACGTCCGCAACTTATAATTGAAAGCGTATTATATAGAGTGTTTCGGAATTGCACGGCACTATTTTAGAGATGTGTTCTCCAGCAGAAAATAAACAATAGCTAGTTATGCAACAAGTGCTAAAAGTCGACGTTTATGCACGAGACATGAAAATTATGAAACGAAGCCGAAGTTCCGGTAATCATTCTGCTGTTCTAGAAAATTGTATATCTATATATAACTTCAATAGAGATACCTTTAGGTATCGACGGTTTCAAGAAAACTGATTACAACAGGAAAACAAATACTATTTTACACAGTGATTATTTTTTTTAAATAAAGAAAAACATTAAATTTGGTAGTGATTGGTCATGACATTTAGAATGATCTTAAGCAATCAGATTTTTAAGTTTGAATTTAAAAATTAAAGAAATATACTTTTTTACATGTAGTTAACATCCAACATATACTGTAAATAAGTATTTAAATCCCAAGCTCATCTATTTATGTAAGACGCAGAAGATTTTTTTATTAGTTTTCAATAAATTGTTCAATATTTATTAAAGGTTTTAGATGAGACAAAAAACTTGATCAAATAAGGGTAGTATCTTTATGTACATTAATGTTGTGAGTGCAGAATACTGTAATAAAATAAAAGAAAATCTTCTTGAACACATAAAATCAGCAAGAAGTAAACAAAGGAAAAATTGAATAATAATAACAATAACGATATAAAAAAACAAAAATTCGAATGCAGTAAATATATCCATGCATTTTTTTATAAATGTCATTTAATTGACCTTTTACCTTCAATGTTTTTTTTTTTTTTTTTTATTTAACTCAAAGTATACATACAATCTATCCTTAGTGAGATAATAAGTATTTGGTGTGAGTAAGTGGTTATATGAATGAGAGTAACCTTGTGACTTGCAGAGAATCTTCCAGTGAAGAATCTCTATAAAAACTTACAATTAAAAGTTACTTAGATAAAACACAAATTGAATTTATTTTAACAATCTTTAATCAAATCTAGTAGGAAGGTCTGATGGTTTGAACCTCTTCAATCGTCTTAAATCACCTTCGTCGTCCAACAGTGTGGTTGCTAGATCATTGGGATGCACTTGGAGTTTAACCCTGTGTGTCACACTATATTTTTTAATTTCGTCACGCACTAACGGAACTTTTAAATCACTGTGTATTACCGCATTAGGCACGTACCATGGTGCATCAACTAGAATACGAAGCACTTTATTTTGAAATCTTTGGAGGATTTCTAGATTGGAATTGCTGGCTGTGCCCCATAGCTCTATCCCGTACGTCCAAATCGGTTTTAACATGGTTTTATATAAGAGCAGTTTGCTTTCTAGCGGCATCCGTGATTGTCTTCCTAGCATCCAATACATTTTCCTAAATTTAATGCCAAGTTGTTTGCGTTTACTAAATATGTGCTTCTTCCATGTTAGTCTCGTGTCAAGGCGAAGGCCAAGATATTTAGCCTCATCCGTCTGGGGTATTGGCTGACCGTTAAGGGTTACTGGAGGGCAGATATTTTTCCTTAAAGTAAATGTGACGTGAACTGATTTGTCTGTGTTCGCTTTAATTTTCCATTTTTGTAGCCAGGTTTCGATGTCGTTTAGATGTGCTTGCAGATTCTGTGTAGCCGTTATAGGATTAGTGTGTGATGCTAAGACAGCAGTATCGTCCGCGAATGTAGCTGTGAGAGTTGTTTCAGATACTGGTAAATCTGCGGTGAAAATCAGATAGAGTATCGGTCCTAAGACGCTACCTTGTGGGACACCAGATGATATCGGAAATAAGTCGGTGTAAGCATCCTGATACTTTACATAGTACTGCCTGTCGGTTAGGAAGGATGTTAGTACTTTATATAGTTGGTGTGGTAGTTTACATTTCATCTTGTAACAGAGCCCTTTATGCCAGACTTTATCGAACGCTTGCCGTATATCGAGAAATGCCGCAGAACAGTATCGTTTTGTCTCCAAGTCTTGATTTATATGTTTAATAATTCGGTGCACTTGCTCAGTTGTTCTATGCATTGTACGGAACCCAAATTGGTGATTAGGAATTAGGCTTTGTTCTTCTATAATTGGCAGCAGTCGTTTCATCAGGAGTTTCTCCAAGACTTTGGACAAGATAGGCAGCAGGCTTATAGGTCTGTATGATTCTATTTGAGTCGGATCTTTTCCAGGTTTAGGTATCATAATGATCTGCGCCACTTTCCATTGACTAGGGAAGTATTCTTTTCTTAAGGCTGCATTGAAGATAAACGTGATGGCTTTTATACATTTTTCAGAGATCTCCCTCAGAACTTTTCCTGTAATAAGATCAAACCCTGGGGCCTTTTTTGGATTAAGATCTTTATGGAGTATAGTCGTGACTTCTGCAGTTGTAATATACTTGAGTGGTAGGCACATCTGAAATGGCGCACCAAGCATTTCTTGTATGGCATCTTCGTCTTCAGGTGTAGTTTCGATATTATGTGGTTGGAATACTGTTACGAGGTGCTCAGCGAACGCGGTTGCTTTCTGTGAATTACTGCGGAGCCAGGTACCATCGGCAGCTTTCACGGGCACTCTTGTGGTCTGCGATCTTTTGAAGTTTTTGGTCGCTTTCCACAGCGAATAGTCCGTAGCCTGGGTCGCATCTAATTTGTTTAAGTATTCCTGTATAGATTCATTTTTGAGTTTTGTGAGCAGTTGATTCAGCTTTTTAGTAATTTTGTTTAGTCTTCGTTTGTCGTCAGGAAAATGCGTTAGGTGCCACCTTGCTCTAGCTTTCCGTTTTCTGGAGATTAAGAGTTTAACATTTGTTGGGATTGTTTCTTTAATGTGCGTTTCAGTTTGGTCAGGTGTTGATTGCCAGGCTGCGGTTTGAATTGTTTTGGTTAATATTTCAACTGCTATTTCGATGTCTCTTTCGGTTTTTAATGGCAAGTCGAGACTAATATGTTCATCTAGTATACTGCGGAATAGATCCCAATCGGTTTTCCTGCTATAAAGAGATGGTTCTTTTAGTTTCTGAAGTATCTGAGTGTACATGGTAATTATGATCGGTGTATGATCAGAGCTGAGCTCAAAGCACGATTCTACTAAAAATTTTCTTGTGTTGACGCCTTTGGTGACGCAGAATTCTAGGAGGTCTGGTAGTCTATGTGGATCGCTTGGCCAATATGTGGGCTCACCTGTGGAAAGATAGCTGAGGTTGTTGGTTTTCATCGAAGCTAACATCTGTCTTCCTTTTGCTGTGGTTATTCTACAGCCCCATAGCGTGTTTTTAGCATTGTAATCGCCTCCAATTAGGAACCTGTTTCCAAGCGTCCTGAACAAATGATCAAAATGTTCGGATTTGTTATTGTGTTTTGGGGGACAATAAACTGCTGCCAGTGAGAGTTCGCCTAAATGATCGTGGAGGGTAATGATAGTGGCTTGTATATTTTCATACTTGTATTCGGCTTGTTCGGTATGTTTAATATTTTGCTTGATGATTATTGCAGTACCGGCATGAGCATTTCCGTCAGGGTGTTTGGTGTGATAGATATTATAGTTTGGTAGTTTAAGATAACTTCGATCTGTAAAATGTGCTTCTGATATAAGCATTACGTCAATGTTGTGAATACTTAGGAATATTTTAATTTCTTGGGCATGTTGGCATAAGCCATTGGCGTTCCATATACAAATTTTTAGTAGTAGAGCCATTATGTTAATTTAGAAACTAGAGCTGTTAGAAGGTTAAGTAGTGTCCCCATTTGTTCCATAAGTTTGGTCATTGTATGTTTGAGTTCAGTTAAGTCATTAGAGGGTTGTGCTTGTGGTAGTGAAGTGATGGGTTGTGTGACGTTGATAAGTTGCGCTGGTTGTATGTCTTGTTTAGATGCTTGAGCATAGGTGATGCCAGGTTGAGTCAGTCTATTAGGGATACGTCTCTCCCGTAGCGCTGGATACAATTTTTGCTGTAGCTGTTTGTGTATTATACAGCCTCGATAATTTGCTGGGTGGTGCTCGTTGCAGTTTGCACAGACAACTTTGTCGTCTCTGATTTTTCTGGGGCATTCCTTAGATATATGGCTGGCTGCGCACTTAACACAGCGTGGAGTATTGTTACAATAATTTCTTGTATGCCCATACCTTTGGCACCTTGCGCATTGAGGGATTTCCCTTTTGATGTGTGGGGCTTCGAACTGTACACATGTATTCAACAGTAGCTTAATGTTACAAATTTCCTTATTATTTTATTTTGGTTTGAGATCTATAAAGAATAGGGGAAGTTCTGTTTTAGTTTTATGTTGTTTTATATTCCATATATTTATGGCCTCGTGTCCTTTTTCTTGTAGGCTCAGTTTGATGTCATTTGTATCAGTGGTGGGATGAACGTTTTTTAGTACTACCCGGAAGGATTTCTCCTTTTTAGGTTTATAAGTGTGGAACTCGGTTTTCTTATCCAGTAATGCCTTAATAATTATGGTGTAGGTTGTACCCTCCAAGGGTTGTATTTTAACTTGGTCATTGCCTAGTGATTTCATTGTATATTTATCTTTTGCCAGCTCTTCAAGTAGCTCTGTAAGGGGTTTGATTTTCTTCACCCCTGCTACAAATATGGGTGGTGGTTTTGGTTCTTTGTTCTCTTGTTTAGACTGATTGCTTGAATCCATGTCCTCTTCCGGAAGGTTGTCGTACCGATTGCTAATTGGTGTTTGATTACCCAACCAGTAGTCTTGGTTTATAGGTTCGGCTTGCGTGTCAGAGACTCTACTTCGTTTTTTGTTATGGTTATAACTGACCGTTTGCCATGGATTTCCAGGAGAGCTTGATGATGCATGCACAGCTTGACTGTGATTTTGGTTTGCCATGTGTGGAGTAATAACAGGTTGCGTATAATAGGTTGTGTTAATTTGCGGATCTGTTTCTTGAGCTGGCAAAGGTTGCGATAATGGTGTATTGGCAGGTATAGGTACGCATGGTGTCGAGGTATTTTGGCCAGTATAGATATTAAAGTTTGGAGTAGCTGGATACGTGTAATTTTGAGCGTGGGCCATGGCCCTGCTCAGCAAATGTTAATTATAACAATGTAGTTTAAAGATATACAGACCTTCGTAAATGTGTACGAATATTTCTGTTTACTTCTAGATAAATTGTACGGGTTGCCCCGGCTATCTTGCGGTCACTTGATATCTCGCGGGTCAGAGCGCACTGCGATACGTCTTAACCGTTCGATGTTCAAACGAACACTGACAGTACCTTCAATGTTAATTTATAGTTTATTGGGTTTTAGAATCACGTCGAGTAAGCTTAATTTGTCGTTGTAAACGTATCAAATAGCATTATTGGGTATTCATCAGTAATTATTCTTTAACAACAACATGGTAATAGGGCTAAAATAAAGTAGACGAGTATTAATTCTCAAAATAACATACAATATTTAATTTATAACGCGATTGATTTATGTGAATGCATTGTTCTATTATATGTTGTTTTCAGATTGTATGCATTTTAAATTTTTATATGTACGACAAAAACTTAAACTATTATGACTATTATAAAACATAGAATTTCGGATTAGACCGTGTGGTATTTAAAGATGAACACCCAGCATTATCTGGCTTAATATGCCTTGCACCTTGTGAACTCGAACAAGGATCCACGCGATGACCATGCTCTTTGGTGGCTCGTGTGGTTTGAGCATCTTGAGAACGAGGATACTTAGGCAGATGTGGCTTTTTTGCTGTTTGTGCATCCATATTCACTAACGTTTCGCAAGACCTTGCGACTTGCATAATCAGAGTGAAAGTCGCACTTAGAAATCTGCCTAAGTATCCTCGTTCTCAAGATACTCAAACAACACCAGCCACCAAAAGGCATGGCCATCGCGCGAGTTTTTGCTCAAGTTCACAAGGTGTAAGGCACATTAAGCCAGAGAATTCTGGGTGTTCATCTAAAAATACTACGCGGTCTAAGCCGAAATTCTATGCTAAGGAGAATAATTCGATAACCGCGAAAACCTCAAACAGTATACGTATTATAAAACATTTCGCAATTTTCAGTAGAAAATTAACAAAAATTGGAATATTTGGAAAAATGTTCTGCAGCTATTTTTTCTTGGAGGCACCCACGCATGCTTTTGTTTAAAAAAAGCAGCTGTGCAACACGTTTTGCAAATATATCCATAGGAAATTTTTTATGCATGCGTTATATTTGGATAGAAAATATCACGAACGAAAAAAGCACAGCAAAGAAAACATTTTTGTTAAAAATAATAATAAAACTAATACCTAAGTACTAAAATTTTAGGATTTTTTGTCAAAATACAACTGTTATACTAAATTTCAAATAAGCATGCAGTTTTTGGAACCAACTAGTACATAACTATGGCAATGATTGGTCGAAGCAGTCATCATTTACACCTACATAAAAATCTAATATTTTTTCAAAATATTCAATTTTACATTCGGTATGAATCTTAAAAATATAAAAAGAAAACTGATAAATAGTAGATAAAAGAAGCTGACGTACAACGTTTAGTGGAATTATATTGAACGAATTTATTTTAAAACATGAGCAGTTACACAAACTTACATTTTCTTAGTGTAAAACTGAGTTTGAGTTCAGAGCGCCATCTACTTACTGCATTCTTATATGAAATTTAGAATATTTATCATTTAATTTTGTTTAGCGCCGCTTTTGGTTGCCCATAGCAACAATCATATCGGCCTACTCACTTTGTCGTTTGTTCACAGCTTTGTTGTTTCTAAATGCTGATGAAGTGACAAGTGGGAATTTCCCGGTAAATTTCAATAAATTTCCGATTATTAGTAGCTTCAGCGTACTTATGCGAACGTTTTGTCCGTCCGTCCGTCCGTCCGTCTGTCTGTCTGTCTGTCTGTCTGTCTGGATCGCCTGTAACTTTCGAACGGCTACAGATATCGAAATTTTGAAAGGGGGCAAAGTTGTTGCTAAGGTCCCGAGCACCTTCATGCGCTATTTGGTTTTGGCGAAAGGTGGCGATTTTCCACCTTGCAAAATTTCCAAGCATTGTAGCACAGTGGCGGCTTGTCCACTTGGCGCCATCTACAGAAGTTCGGTGGTCACGTTTTGAACTACACATTCTGGGTGCACTATAATACTTAATGTTTTCGCAGTGCTGAAGCTACTCTTTAGACCTGTACTTGAGCAGTTTATTTAATTATATCGCCGTTGCTATGGAAAATTTTCAATTAAATATGCGTAAGGGATATTCTCAGTTATAAATTACCGTTGCCCTAGATTTACAGTTGAAGTGTTTCCATTCTGTTTTCTTAGGGAACTTTTCGTAATGAGGTACGCTATCAGATTAACAACTTGTCATTACAGGATTGACGATCTCCATTGCTTAATATACAAGAGAGCGTTTGCCAGAGGAGGTAGTAGCTGTTCAGTTTGTTGCCTGTATTTAGGCGTTTTCAAACATCCGTGCAGGTGGAGAATGACGAATTTTAAGTACTCGCCGTACTGGTAGGATTCACTTGAAAATTCGTAACAAATCACTTATGCAACTTATCATACACTTCTTCTTCTTCTTCTTCTTCTTCCCTCAGCCTTTATTCGTCCACTGCTGGACATAGGCCTCCTCCAGTTGGCTCCATGTGTTTTTGTTTCTAGCAGTAGTTATCCATTGTCTGCCTGTGATGGTCTTGACGTCGTCAATCCAGTGTTTTTGGGGTCTTCCTACACTCCTCTTAGTTAGACGTGGTCTCCAGTTTATTAATCTTTGCGTCCACCTTTCAGAATCTTGCCTTGCTGCATGACCGACCCATTGCCATTTTAGTCTAGCTACGCGTTCCACTATGTCTGTTATTCCGGTTCTGATTCGGATGTCTTCGTTTCTGACTCTGTCCCTTCGGGTTATTCCCAACATAGCCCGTTCTGTCGCTCTTTGTGTTACACTTAGCTGTTCCATGGTCTTTCTTGTTATGGCCATTGTTTCTAACCCATATGTAGTTACAGGTAGTATACAACTATCGTATACCTTGCGTTTCAGGTTCATGGGTATGTCCTTATCCCGTAGTATATAACTCAATTTTCCGAAAGCTGCCCATGTTAGGTGGATTCTTCGTTTGATTTCAGCTTTTTGATTATCTTTACCTATCTTTATAGTATGACCAAGGTATACGTAGTTGTTGACTGTTGCTAGCGTTACGTTGTCCACTATTATGTTACTTGGTTCATTGCTCATTATTTTGGTTTTATTTAAATTCATTCTGAGACCCACTTTCTGTGATTGATGGTTTAGCTCTTTTATCATAATGTCGAGTTATTCTGTGTTAGTACTAATCAAGACTATATCGTCAGCAAATCTCAGATGATTTAGATGAACGCCATCGATTTTTAAACCTTTTTCTTCCCAGTTTAGTTGCTTGAATACGTTTTCCAGCGCCAGGGTGAACAGTTTAGGAGACATCGCGTCTCCCTGCCGGACGCCTTTTTCGAGCCGTATCTTCTCAGTTGTTAGGTTATCGTCTATTTTGATGTGGAAGGTGGCTTCTTCGTAGATATTTTTAATCAGAGAGATGTACCTTGAGTCCACTCTAGCGTCTTCCAGTGCAGCAAAGAGTGCCCAAGTTTCTATGCTGTCGAAGGCCTTATGATAATCTACGAATGCTAGATGTATTGGAATATTGTACTCCGTTGTCTTTTCTATCAACGTTCTAATCGTTTGCAAGTGATCTATGGTGCCAAAACCCCTGCGGAAGCCCGCCTGTTCAACCGGTTGATAAGAATCTAATTTCGCAGTGAGCCGGTTCGTTACGATCTTAGTCAACAGCTTATATAAATGTGAGAGTAAGCTGATCGGTCGATAGTTTTCAATATTACTGGTATCTCCTTTTTTGTGTATTAATACCACCTCTGCATTCCTCCACATTTCTGGTATTTTGCCTTTTAATAAGCACTCATTTAGCAATAGTTGTAGGATATTTTCTAGGGTTTCCCCACCATATTTTAGCATCTCTGTTGTAATTCGGTCTTCACCAGGAGCCTTTGAATTCCTCATTTGCTTAAGAGTATGTTCTAGTTCCGCTCTAGTTATTTCAGGCATCTCCTCCGATCCGACATTTAGAATGGTCCTGGTGGTATTGTTTGTTTTTGGTATTAATGACTTGTAGAGTTGTTGATAGAATATCTGAATTTCGTTCACAATTTTGGTTTTTTCTCTTATCTCGTTTCCTTGTTGGTCTTTTACCTTTACTATTTTCGATTTTCCTTTAGCCATGTTCGATTTGAGTACTTTCATGTTTTTGTTGTTTTCTATTGTCTCTAATATCTGTTTTTTCTTATAAGCTCGTAGGTCTTTCCTTATGTTGGTTTTTACGGATCTGTTAATAGTTTTATATTCTGGAGCGTCTCTATTTGTTTTTCTTCGTTTTTCTATTAGTTGTATCGTTTCGGGGTTTAACTTGTAAGTTTTTGTACTCTTTGTTTTCGAGCAGATCTTTTTTGTGGTCGTTTGTATAGCTTTTACTATTTTTTCCGTTAATTCATCCACATCTCCATTGTTTAGGGTCATACACTTCTAGCTCAAATCAATTTTACTGCCAAGGACTACGCGTAGAGATTCTTGTCAGGGGATAGATGATCTATTCAGGCGGCTTCAATGCGTTATAGATGGGTCTCTGATAAGCTAAGTCTTACACCTGGCTAGACTGTAAATGACAATTTTATAATAAGATGCACGTCTCCCAGCATGTGTAAGATAACAATAAAGATTATTTTAATTGATAAAGATTTCAACAAAATTATCCAGGGTTTTAAATAATTAATTTACTATTTTAACAAAAATTATAGCACGAGCCCATTTATTAGTATGTATACATTTAAACAAAAACAAATAAATGCTTGCCAAATAAGATACAGGATAAGTCGGGAGGAGAAGGAAATATTTTGAGGATGTGAAGATATTAGAGGGGGGTTAAAATTAGATTTGTGTCATTTTACTGAAAGCTGATAAATCATATTAAATTGATAATTGGCAGATATTTGTTAGCAATAAAAAGTCTTATTTAAGAACTATTATAAATTTTTATGCATGGCGTTACGGGATTGAAATTAGCAACCCCTATAAATGTTTTCTTCGATTTTTTCGGCGGACAAGAATTTGAATACCAAAAAATATATAGTGCAAAGCTTGATTTATTTAAACACTTTTTTAGTTCTTTCAATATTGTTAATCAACAGATTTTCTGTAAAATAATAAAATATATTATGAGTTGCTAAATTCACCCTGTTACAAACATACCTACAAATTAAAGAAATTTTCATTCATAAACCCTCTTATTTATAGAAAAAATCTGTCAATTTTCATTTTAATATCTTCTACCAGTTTTCAGTAAATTGACAAAATTTAATTTTAACACCCCCCCCCCCCTCTAATACCGCTATAAGGGTTGAGAATCGGACATAAACATATTGGTTTATTTTTCTTATTTTGACCTTCTGAACACATCTCAAAAGATTTCCCTTTTCTCGTCTGTACATACAATAAAAAATAGAAATATTATTAAAAAAAAATATTAAGTTGATTTCTAGAATAATATATAATTTCAGTTATTCTTAAATAGTTGCATTTTTTTCGAGTCTCTACCTATATTAAGTATTTACCATTAAGTGAGGTAATACGAAATATAGTTGAAAGAATATAATACAATATTAAATAGGTGCACATATACAATGGTTTTAACATATTACAAAATATACAATATCTAACAAATATTGTTAATAAAAATTACAATTTATTATACATGGGCATATAAAGAGTGTTTAAAAATGCCACATAAGCTTGATGGTACGCTAATTGGATCTGCGAAGCTGAAGAATCAAATTCTATCTTAAGAGAAGATAAATCATCTTCTTTCGTAGATAAACTGAATAAAACAATGAAAATAGATGAGCTTGTGCAATTTCTACGTGTAAAAATAGAAGTTCACGAACTGTACTCCATTCACAATGTTTCCTCCTCCCAACAGGCTATGTTAGGGTGACATGTTTGTTGGTAAGCGTGGGAAATAACTAGACATAACAAAATTGGGTTATGTTATTTTCAATTTGTGGTTATAATGTTTGAAGGCGTGCATTGTTGTCAGTTAAATTTTTGCCTCCTTCCGTAAAGTTTTTGGCATTTTGACACTAAAATTGTAACAATGTCAATAAAGCAGTTGTAACAGCTTGCATAGTTCTTTCATGTAGCAGTTTGACTACTATAACAATTACTGCATGGAACCAACTAAAAACATATAACAGCCTACTGGGTGAGGAAACTGTATGCGCAATATTTTTAGACCAGAGCAGATCATGATTTCAATTTATTATGTTAGTATTAAATGTAATTTAAATGTGTACAGCCTCTTCTTATGTTAGATGTTTGAATACTAGGTTGTCAAAAATATTATATCTTATTAGGAGTACCGTAAGTAGTAAAATAAAAGATCTAGTTTTCTGAACCATATTAATTCATTAATTAACGTCAAATTAAGAAAATATAAACAATATGGAGCTATAAAAATTCCGAAGCAAATTTCTGTGCGTCTTGTCTCCTATAATATATGTTCCACGTTGATGTTTTTATAATAAACACGTAAATTCTCAACCTTTGTGCAAAGGCAGAGTTGAGCATATATGACGTGAGAGCCTTTCAAAATGTACGGCGAAGATGTAGCAAACATTTTTTAATCATTGCGAAAAACTGAGTCTCAATGAATGGAATCATCGGTTGAAAATATCTTCTATTTATTATTTCATTAAAGAAATCATTATTAACCAAATAATGCAATCGTAATGATAATGATAACATAATTATTTTAGAAAAAGTATACAAAGAAATAAATTCAATAGAACGAACACTCGGCTGATGCCTGAGAACTGATTTGTTCTTTTTGTTGATATAGACGGAGAGAAATTATGTCATTATGTTAATATGAAGTTTACCTGTTTAAAATGGGAATAGGGGTAAACAGGTAAATTAACTGAGAATTACCAGTGCAGTTTTATACCGATTTTAAATTAGTAATCATTATATATGACGTTTATCAGTGAAAGTTCGATTTAGTCTGAGAGATTTTGTTCAATAATTAGCCATTTATTGTTAGATCTATTCTTTGATTGACAATACCAGGAACATATTCTGTGACCCAAAAAACACGAAAACCTAGTAGCTTTGTTTGTATCTAACAAGAATTGCGTCCCTACCATTATTTTAATCCGCATACCTGGTTACCGTTGAAATAAGTGTGCATTGGTCACATCTACATTCAACTACTATTGTGTTTTATTTATCCGGGACAGCGCGTACGCAGTCCCGACTACCAAAAATTACGCGCCCGAGTTATCCACATTAGGGATAATCGCAGGTGTCAGCCCAATCGTAGTGCAATGAAAGGGCCTCATCCTGGGGAAACCGCCTTATTGATCACGGTAATCCCTACGCCAGGTAAGTATGCTCGTTGTTGGTTTAAATGTTGCTTTTGAATATGGACCGATCGAAAATGAAAAGGGTGAGTTAAGGTCAGAGTCATCTATACGGCTCGTATATAAGTAAAACTCATGTTTTCTGCTTAGAAGCATTTCGCCGATAACGCAAGAATAAACACCTTACGTATATGCAACCCACAACTCATAACAATGGTTACTTATTTCAATATTCCAATTTAACTTCGACAAGTACTCACGAAAATATACAACAGGATGACTTTTTATAATTAATTGTGCTATACCTATAGACGTCCGCAAATTATGCAAATGTTTGTTTGCCTCTAATTCTTTAAATACAGAGTAACATTCTTCAGTTTTTCACTAAACGGTTCTTATAAAATTTTCAATAACCACAACTAAAATTTATAAAAGCGGCTTTACTAAAGAGCTGAGGTAACAAAATTATCAATGAAATTATAAAATGCACCCCTAAATGGATTAGTACTAAATGAAATGAATTAATTTCTTATTTTTTAATTGGATTTTGTTGGAACCAAAACTAGCAGCATATATTTGGTGCCGGATATTTCGCAAGAACTATTAATTTATAATCAAATGAACGAATTGCCTATTTCGCTGATGTCTTCAATAATTATATAGTCTGCTATAAATTGTTCCTAATACTTCTAAATGTTTAAACAGTACACGAAATACCTGTAACTGAAGGAGTCTGAAATAAATAATAAAAACGTAATTGAGAACTAGACACATGTTTTCTCATTATTATTATGATGTAAATTAATACCTACGAACTGACATTTTCGAAGTTTAGGATCGGACAACACTTTTCATACACATATAGGATATACATTTTTTAAAATTATAGACCAATAGTTTATTGATATCTATATTGCGTAACCATCCGATTGCGCCTGGATTACATTGCACAAAAAAACAATATGGCGAACAGTTTGTCTTTGGTCTCAACAGTCGCACGGTGTGGATTGCGCTTTGCCCCAAGTACATAATTGTCATCTATGCTACACCATGTTATTCAGTACCTATCTCCAAGATAAGAAGGACTATTATGGAAATCTCAGTAACAGTAAGAGACAAATTTGATTAAATCGGAAAAAAGTTGCGTAATTAAAGGACTAACAAAATAACGCCTACAAATCTTTGTTATAATTTGTTGTTTTTGAGTCAATTTAACAAATGAATTTTTGTATTTTGAATTCTATTTTTTCTGGCGTTAATATTAAACTTAGAACGAAACTGACAAAACTTCTTACGGCAACGTCTCGCGTATTAAGTTTTCACATCCTTTCGAACAAAGTATAAAGCACTTCATCATCACAGCTTTTGGGATGGTCTACCGTTTACCATATCCAATGCTATTATGAATGTAAGTTATGTCTTTAGAGTTAAGAATATTCGCAGCTCAAATATAACTATTCATTTCTGTGTAAATGATTTTCAATTGACCCCTATTTAATCTATTGTTTATTGTTTGAAGCACCCAACTGTTTATATAGGTACTGACTGACCTTGATTCCCAGCATTCCAGTGCTTCTTGAAAAGACTGTCGGGGTCGAAATGACGCAGCGCTCCTACAGAAATCTGGATCGAAACTGAGAAGAAATGCTTAGGGGCAAAAATTACAATCTCGAGAACTGCAAAATCATCAAAACAACCAAAATCTCGTGTTAGCGATTTGCATTAAGTATTATATTTCTACTTTAAGGCTCTTACTTTCCTTACACAAAGTTTCGATTTGGTGTATGCAAAGTTGCCTGTTCTAAAAGAATTTTTTTCATGGTGGTGTCATTAGTGTTAATCCACTTAGCGTGCTTAATAGCTTTCTAATGACCACACAAAATTCTGTCTTGAAAAATGTTTATTAAATAAATACCCCTCACTCCAAATAGAAAACTTACCGGCAGCGGCAGTTTTATTAACTTTAGATTCCATGGCAACTAGGGTGACCACCCTTCCCGCATTAGGCGGGACTGTCCTATATAGGAACTCTAGACTGTCCCTGTTTTCAATCCCTTGTCCGGCGTAAATAATTTAATCAATCGGGACAGCAAATGTCCCGATTTCCACCGATTGGACAGGCAAGTTCGGTTTCGGTTCTGTCGCTTTGTGCTGTTCTTCCAAAAACGCAGGGAAAGCGAACTTATTGTTCCAGTGGTTGTTAGTTGTTACAGAGTTCCGACAATTTTCATAATAATTTGGGAATTATTTTACTTACATGAAACGAAAATTTTAAAATCATATACACAGCACGAAAGGACATTGTCACACAATCAGCGCCATAGAATGGCCGCCGGAAGTCATACTGACAGTCTATTTTTCAAAATTTAGTAGAATTCCCTGGAGCAGTTCAAGGATTTTCAAAATTCATAGAGAAAATGAAAAATTTGGCTAGGTAACCAAGCATACAATGAGAAATTGCTGGCAACTCGAGGCAATTGTTGGACTTCAACTTAATTTTTAATTATTGCAAAAATTGCACGTAACATCTTCAGAAACTGCAGCTAGCAACAGTATTCTTTCCAATTTGTAATCTAAAACCTAATATAGAACCTATCAAATTATATATATTGTTATGATATTGCTACAAGGGTCTAAAAAAATTAGATTAATAGGATTAAAAGATTACAGTAGTTAGAAATTATAAAGATCAATTTAAATGTGAATTGGATATTAAAATTATTAAGATGCGTTTAATAAATAAAGAAAATAGAATTTATAATTTAATAATATGAAACTGATTGAAAAACAGAAGGATTCTAACTTAATTTAATGTCTAAAATGAAATTGTAAAATGATGACAAATACTTTTTCGAAATAAGATTATCGAACGTAGTAGGTAGTAATCAAATAAAATTATAGTGTGTTGGATGGAGCAAAGAAGTACAATCGCTTAGGAGTTTGTTTCTATTGATATAGAAAATTGAAACGAAAAGCATGTAACCAATTTTTGTAATAAGAAATTAATAAATAAACCCTTTTAAAAGTTTTAAAAACACTTTTGGCATATAGAAGGGTTAAAAGTTTAAGATAAAATTTGCGTGGTGTTAAAAATGGTTCAAATATAAAGTGTTAAAAGAATGGAAGGTATGCAGACTATATGGAGGAAGATAAAGAATGTTGTGAGAAGACTAAACTAAAACATTTATAATCTATGAAAGCAAATAAAAGGAAAGAACTACTGAATTGGTTTTATTGTAAGATTGCATTTGACATTTGGCATTGATTGCATTGGATAACAAGTAGGGATGTCGGCGGGTATCCGGGTAATAGTCGACCCGGGTATATTTTCAGGACCCAGGAACCCGACTAGTAAATTATGTAATTTCCAGGAAGTCAGCCTTTTTTCGGAGAAGACGATAAAAACTTAAAAACAATAGGAATAAGCTCAAGAAAACCACAACCATGCAGTAATAACAAGAATCTTGTTTCATATAAGGCAATAAATCTGTTTCAGGGAAATATTCAACCCGTCAATAGTACCATTAAATCGCGTCAGTATGGGTTGAAGTTACAAAAACATCCTCTGTGTGATGTTGATGCTACTACCAACTTCGGATAAAAAGTCGCGTACTTGAATTTGATAGCTCTTGGAAGTTTCAATTGATCAGTAGGTATTATTTCAATTTAGTTCAGTTAAAAACTCGGGACGTTAAAATTTATAGAGCGTAGAGCTTGAATATTGTATGAAACTACAAAAGTACAAACAGAAAATAATAAGGCAAAATGTAAAATCTTCGGGTACCCGAAAGTACCCGGGTACTGTTTTCGAGTACCCGGGTTTGATATTAGACCGGGTACGATATCGCTAATAACAAGTAACAATTTACAAAAGAAGAGGATCACAGGGAAGTCATTGATAGAGTGAGGGTATTTGTGGGGTTTGTTTCTGGTCTGGATTCTTGGTGCTAAGCTGTAACGGAATTCAAATGAATCGTTTGGATTGAGTATTAAAGTAACGTAACTACGAATGAGGTCTGTTTGGATTTTTACTGTGCAGGCAGATTCATGGAGCAAACTAGGTTCCTGGGTTAATTCAGATCCTGATTCTGAACATTTTTGGCAATTTGGTGGACAGTTTAGGCCTTCGCCGAGGTTTTGGGCGGAACAGTTGTGGAGTGATATAGGTTGCAGAGTGGGACGAACTGGTTTTAGCAGAGGAGTGCTAAGTTGGATGAAAGGTGGGTGAATCCAGGTATAACATAAGAACTGAAAAAAAATTTAAAGTGAATTAATTTTAATTAAGGAAGCACTTACTATTTGATATTGTCATATAACAAATGTAACGACGAAGTATTTGTAATTGAATTTTTAGAAATAGTTTGACGTAGGTACTATTTGACAGAAGTTTTGAATTGTCATAATTAAAATCGGAATCAAGCTGGTAAACTTCAAAACGCAATACAAGAGATGAAAAGAATTGGCATATCTATTCTAGGCATAAGTGAAATGAGATGGACCGGTTCTGGTAGATGCGTTGTGGACGGTTACACTGTATTTTACTCGGGAACCTCAAATGGAATACATCAATACGGAGTGGGGGCTATACTTGACAAAAATGTAGCTAAACACGTCACCAACTTTGTACCGATATCAGAAAGAATAATGCTCATTCAATTCAATACCAGTCCTATAAAAATGAATATAGTTCAAGTGTATGCTCCAACATGTGACGCAACAGATGAAGAAGTCGAAGAACTCTATAACTCTACAGCAAACATTTTGAAAAAATTTCCCAAAAATGACATCAATTTAGTTATGGGCGACTTCAACGCCAAAATAGGAAAAGGTGCTTGTGGAGCAACCGTTGGCCCTTTTGGGCTAGAAGATCGAAATGAAAGAGGCAATCGCCTTAACCTTTTCTGCGAAGAGGAACATCTGGTAGTGCTAAATACTTTCTTTAAATTGCCCCCAAGAAGGCTTTACACATGGACTACTCCAAGAGACAATGAAACTCAAATTGTAAGGAACCAAATAGACTATATATTAATAAATAAGCGGTATCGCAATACTTGCTCCTCAGTAAAAACGTATCCAGGGGCCGATATCGTCTCGGATCACAATCCTCTAGTTGCTGTACTAAAATTGAGGCTTAAAAACATCAAAAAAGCATCCATAAATAAAATGTATGACATTACAAAATTACAAGATATTGACACAAAAATTAAAGTGCAGGATATGTTAAATCAAAATATCAGAGGCTGTTATTTTGATTTAACATATCCTGCACTTTAATTTTTTTTTTTTTTTTTTTTTTTTTTTTTTTTGTGTCAATATCAGAGGCTGTGGGGTGCAAAGCTAGTTCGCGTCCGTAGTTGAAAGACACTACACGTGCACCCTGGGTAATGCTAAAGAACTAGCACATCGGCGGGCAGACTATTCCCATCATCATCCTGCCCCTAAGCACATGAGCGAGCGAGCGAAGAAGAAGAAGAAAATGGACTCGCAACTAAATCCAAATTATAGATACGGCTCTTCTCAGAGCCCCCAGACTAGGCAAATCGGACCTTCAGTCCGAATTTGCCAACTGAACATAGAAAGTATTAGCAAATCCAAAACAGAATACTTGGCTAAACTATTGACCGACAATAACATCGATGTCGTGGCCCTTCAGGAAACACACACCGTAAATGAGGAGCAGTTCCGACGCAGAGGTATTATCCCAGGATACACAGCACTCGGCACAAGCTACCATCATGCCTACGGGACCGCTACGTACGTCAAAAATACCATCAAAAATGCCCACCTAGTATCTACCAACGTCACAGATAATATCTACACCATCACCATAAAAGTCGAGTCACTCACAATAACTAACGTGTATAAACCACCGGGGGTGACATGGCCTGCAACTGTACTCCCAGTACATAACCATCCTGCAATCTACATTGGTGACTTCAACAGTCACAGCACCGAATGGGGATACAACAGCGACGACGAGGCAGGCAATGAATTAACATCATGGGCTGAAAATAGCAATATACAACTCGTTTTCGACGCAAAGCAACCAGGCACGTTTAGATCTGCCGCCTGGGGCAGAGACTATAACCCCGACCTTTGCTTTGTCACTAGAAGCGAAGCGAACCAACCGCTGGCAACACACAGAAAAGTGCTGCCCAGTTTCCCGCACAGCCAACACAAGCCTGTCTTAGTAACAATCGGAATACAAATACCAATCATTAGCTCTATACCCCAGCCCAGATGGAACTTCACCAAAGCCGACTGGAACAAATTCCAAAACATTCTCGATAACACCGTCCACTGGATCCCTCCAAAACCCCAAAACTATGACAGATTCTGCGGGGCAGTAATTTCTGCTGCAAAACAAAGCATTCCAAGAGGATACCGAAAAGATTATATCCCAGGCTGGAGCGAAGACAGCGAAGCACTATACCAGGAATACTTAAACAGCGGAGATCCACAACTCGCAGATGAAATACTACACAGCTTAGATACTACTCGCCGTAAAAAATGGTCCCAAACTGTAACTAGCATAGATTTCACGCATTCCAGCAGAAAGGCCTGGAGCCTCCTAAGAAAACTGGGGTCGAGCGTCCCACCTGTCCGAATAGAACCAGCAGTAACACCAGACCAGGTTGCCAATCACATCGTCTCAATATCTAGAACCACTAGCAATAAAAAACATACAACGCTGATTAAAAAAGAGCTGAGGCAACAAAAAAGGGGAAATACCGAAGAATCAAACTTCACAAATCCTTTTTCACCAGAGGAGGTATCTAGCGCGATAAAAGAAATGAAGACTGGAAAAGCTCCCGGATACGACGGAATCCACCCAGAATTTTTGCTCCACAGTGGCGCTGTAGCTAGAAACTGGCTAGCAAAGTTCTACTCGGAAATCCTCCTTACTGGCAACCTACCGTCAAAACTAAAAGAATCAAAAATAATATCACTCCTTAAACCAGGCAAAGACAAAGATAAGCCAGAAAGCTACAGGCCGATTGCCCTTCTCAGTTCGTATTACAAACTACTGGAAAGGCTAATCCACAACCGCATCGTCCTTAAAATAATGGAACACGTTCCAGTGGAACAGGCAGGCTTCCGTAAGAACCGAAGCTGCTGCGACCAAGTTCTCTCTCTAACAACGTTCATAGAAGCCGGCTTTCAAAAACAGCACAAAACATCAGTGGTCTTTATAGACCTTACAGCAGCATATGATACAGTCTGGCGACAGGGTCTCATATACAAACTCCTAAAAACCACTAAGTGCAAAATAATAACCCGGCTTATCGAAAACATGCTAAGCAACCGCACGTTTCGAGTTCACATGAATGACCAGACAAGTAAGAAACGTACTCTGAACAACGGCCTCCCCCAGGGGTCCGTACTCGCCCCATTGCTCTTCAACTTGTATATGTCCGACCTGCCTGAAACGCGTTCGAAAAAATTTATCTACGCCGACGACATGGCCTTAGGATTTAGCCACCAAAACCTCTCGGTGACAGAAGACGTACTGAGCGAAGATTTAATAACCATGAACGACTACTTTATGAAATGGCGACTTAAACCCAGCGTATCCAAAACCGAAGCAACATGTTTCCACCTAAATAACAAAATGGCCAATGTCGAAATAAACGTCCAGTTTAATGGTACTCGCCTAAGGCACAGTAAGTCCCCCAAATATCTCGGCGTCACTCTGGACAGAACATTATCGTTCAAAAAACACCTTACTAACGTAGCTGCAAAACTTAAAACTAGGAATAATATTATCTCCAAGTTAAGCGGTACCTCCTGGGGAGCTTCAGCTGACACACTGCGATGTTCAGTCATGGGCCTGGTATATTCGTCAGCAGAATATTGCTCTCCAGTATGGCTGAACAGCCCATACACGAAGATTGTGGATGCCCAATTAAATAGCTCTATGCGAATCATTAGTGGAACCATTAAACCCACTCCTACATACTGGCTGCCCACTTTAAGTAACGTCCCTCCTCCCCACCTCCGTCGATCAAACGCCCTGTGCAGAGAATACAGAAAAATCCAGAGAAATCCGCAACTCCAGATCCACGAAGACATCATGCACCTGGGCCACAGACTACGTTCTAGAAGACCGCCCATCCAAACCGCTGAACGCTTAACTGCCAACAATTTCAACCTGGAACAAGAATGGGAACGTGAGTGGCAAGCAAATGCACACCCCGACACTCACGGTACTCTCCACACCAAGCAAACACCACCTGGTTTTACCTTGCCACGAAAAATATGGAGCAGATTAAACCGTATTCGCACAAACTGCGGAGCATGCACCGCCTCCCTATTTAGATGGGGCAAATCTGAAAGTAGCGCATGCGACTGTGGCGAAGAAAGGCAAACAATTCACCATCTTGCCTACGACTGCGTAAATAGACCCAGCCGCTGTACAACCGAAGACTTCTTGAGAGCCACCCCATCGGCTGTTATTTGGATAGAAAACTTAAATGTTAATATTTAAGATATTTCGGATAAATAAATACTTGTACTCATGTGTAGCCATACGATAAATAATAATAATCAGAGGCTGTGTTCCATCAGAAGAAATTGAGACAAGTGTCAGACAACTCACGTCAATTGCAAGCCATTTGGGAGAAACATATCTTAAGGCCCATAAGGAGAGAGAGTTGAACTTGTGATTAGTCCTACTTGACTTTAAATAAGTAACCATCCTTACGCTTGCTGGGATCTGCGGTTTCATTTAGACTACCTGCATTCCTAAGCGGTAATGACCTTTCTTGGAAAAGGATTAGTTTGACGATCAACGGAATGTTTCAAAAATAGTTTTTCTAGCAATTGGCAGGCAGTGTCGTGAATATTTACGTATACAATATACATAGCTAAACGCAATACGAATATATGAATATATTACCCAATTCATATTTTGACACACTCAAAAATGTTAACTATTGTTGTTTAATTATAATATGGTTTTGTCTGTCTTGTACTTTTTTTCTACATATTATTTCTGTGTATTATTTATTGGAACAAATCAAATCAACTAATACAATAAAATACAGTTTCTGAATTGTTTGTAGGTACCTACGATCATTGGGACTGCATGATAATAAAAAAATTATCTTTTGGCCTAATAGTAACCAAGTTGAATTCATTTTACATGTACTAAAATGCCGCAACAATCGATAATAATTTATAAAATGATTAATCAAGTAAATCAATTTTAATAAATTAGTTGTTGGCTCACAATAATATTGTCTGATTCATCGATTAATTATGTACTGTTCCTACCGTTTTTCATTATTCTTTATTGTCCGATTTCAACATGTACATGTTTATATTCAGATGCATGGTGTTTGAATTGCAAAATTTTTAATAAAATTATACCTGGCGTTGATAATAACAATATATCAAAAAGCAGCAGCAATAGAAAAAAATATCTTGCGATACCACGACAGACATTACATTTTCCAGTTGAACGTTGGGGAAATTAGAATATAGTTATCTATAATAGACCAGGTAATTTGTTGTTAAAATATTTCTTTCCACGTAACTAACATATATTCTGAATATAACCCAAATCGGACGATAAATACAATTTATCGAAATATTTCGACCTAAAATGGTTGTTCATAAAAACCGGCCTACGATCTAAGTCTAAAAATTAGCAAAATTTTAAGCTATCATACAATTTAATCGGTCCAGTATCTTCGGAAGAGTAGCAAACAAAGATACATACAAAGAAAGAGACCACAGATTTTATGGAATAGATTGGGATAGATGAACTCGGTAAAGCTCTTTCTTCCAGATTTATTTAATCTTTGAATTGATTTGATATTCTTATAGGTACTTCAGTTTGACAAATAAGTACCTAATGTCATTTCGTACGTCAAAGGTAATTACTTTTCATAGCAGTGTTATAAAAGCCGTTTCTAATCCAACTGACTAATGTTAAACGGTGTGTTAGTGATTGCGACAAAAAAATGTAGTTTCGCTTTTGTTACGTCACGTCATTATAGTATAATTATAACCATTAATTCTTTGTGATTAAAACAAAATAGGTGCGATTTTTAATTTAATACAGTATATAAAGATGTGGTGTGATAGACTCACACAACTTCATTTTACAGTGATCTTATAATTAGGCAAAAATTTTATTTTTAATTTTTAAGCATTTGTAAAAAATTTTAAAAAATTACAAATTCTACAAAAACGGTAGAAAATAGAGCGTTAGTTGAAGAGACAAATTTTCTCTAAAATTTTAAGCTGAATTCAAAAATGTAATAATATACCGGGTGTTCTATTTAAAATACGAGTTAATAAAAAAAATAGAAAAAGAAATCAAAATAAACCCATTTTAGAAGTATTCAACTGGAAAATTACCTATCTTACATCAATATACATTAAAATGTAATAAAAACGTAGAGTTTGAAAAAAATCTTTAGAACCGATTTTGAAAAAATCGAAAAAACTGAAAAATCACAAGAGTAAACACCTGCTTCCAGTTATGCGTTTTTATTCAAAAGCTTGCTGTCTCATCTACATAGTACATAAAACTTATATATATGAAGTTTCAACGCCATACCTCTTTTTGAGATATTCTGTTCACAGACAGACTGACAGATAGACAGACACACAGACAGACAGACAGACCAATGAACAAAAACATGTTTTTTGAGTTCAAGGGACTCTAAAACGTGAATATCTGTTGAAAACGCAATTTAGAATTTTTAGGGTGAATCCAATACTTTCTTTATCGTAAAAGGAAGTAAAAACATACATATATGGGCATTTGAAGTGAAGTTTAGTTAATTTTTTTTTTTTGAGAAAAAATTATAGAAAGTAATGGATTTCTAGAATATCAATTCTGCAACAGATTTCTTGGAATACCTTACATTATGAATTCGAAAGTAATTTTCTTTAAATAGAATCTAGGTGCGATAACGGCAATGACATGTAAAGGCTAATTATTTGATTGTGAATAATAGCTATTTCAGTCACAAGGAATGTAAGGACCTTGTAACATTTGAGGTAGGCAAGTACAAGCCAAGACGAAGTCGCGGCTTGTTGCCTGCAGAAAATGTTAATAGGCGTTACATTCCGAGTTATCTTATTATATTTTCCCGCTGCTTATTGAAATTTTCCTAGATTTTTAAAAAAATCGTTATGTTTGTCACCTGTTACCAGGACTAATTTTCGTGAGTCGTGTTACCTATGAGTGCCACATGTCACATCAACACTTGCGATTTATAAACAAAACGTCTCAATCTGCATCTTGCTTTGCTAATTTTATTATTCTAGGAACTTAATAATAGTATTAAGTTCCGTTGTCAAGAAAAAGCAGAAAACAAATATAATCACCGACTTACACGTTTTGTTACTATATCACTGACTTACATGATCAGCAGCGGGAAAAAGTAATAACATCATTAGTCAGCTGACCAAGAAGCCAAGTAATAAAAATATCTTTACCTTTTCTCCAAATCTTTAAATAGGTACCTACTTGTACTTTAATTATGGCAATTCCGTATTTGCTATTATCGTAGCGCATTCGGTGGTGATACTGTGCTTGCAGCAAAGACTATCTAATATTAGATAGTCTTTGCTTGCAGTGTGTTTA
Organism: Agriotes lineatus; assembly: GCA_940337035.1. Classification (NCBI taxonomy): domain Eukaryota; kingdom Metazoa; phylum Arthropoda; class Insecta; order Coleoptera; family Elateridae; genus Agriotes; species Agriotes lineatus. Next base: position 177,892,646 of record OW679195.1, on the reverse strand, counting down.
TATTATAATCGATGTTTACACAGCAATATTTTTTTGTCTTTACTCTACCATGTTTATTCATCAATTTCGGCGGATTTATGACATATCCAATCAGCATTTGAAATGAAGAACGAAAGCCAAACAGGTGTAATCTGTTGCGTTTCGCGGATTTCTAATCTGCTCGCTTAGCTCAGAACGCCCTAGGCTAAAAATCCGTCTACCTGAGCAGAGCGCAAAGGGGCATTTTGGCACTGTGTTTAGTAATTTTGTTAGATTTAGATACGGTTTTTGAATGATTCCGGGTTTAAATGAATGTCAAAGTATATTGTCAATATTGATTTTGGTATTAATTGTGTTTATACACCCTTGTACATCACCATTTTTTAAAAAGTGCCACTCTTGTAGTTAATATTTAGTCAATTGAAAAATCACATTTTATTAATTTCTACCTGATCAAAATTGTATATAAGCACAACATATTAGTAAACCGCAAGTAATATAGTTAAGATTTATATTAATGTAGCCAGGCATCTTCCAAGTTGATTCAGACAGGCAGAATTAACATTACAAGTTTATTACATTTCAAATAATGTATTCTTGTAAAATGTGTTGCCTATCCCCTGTCCTTATGAGCCTTAAACCTGAAAAGATCGCTCCAAAAAGACCATGGATGACAAAGGAAATTCTGCAAATGATAGAAGAACGTCGATCAGCAAAGACCAATCCTCAAACCTACAAAGCTATCAACAAACAAATTCAGAAGGAGATTAGAAAAGCCAAAGAATCGTGGATGCAAGAACAATGTAAGGAAATAGAATATTTACAAGAAAAACATGACACATTCAATGTTCATCGAAAAGTAAAAGAAGCAGCTGGATTAGGAAGGCCAAAAACAATAGGCCGCTTAACCGATGGACAAGGTCGGATAGTAATAAATAAGGAAGACAAAATGCGAACCTGGGAAGATTACATTAAAGAACTATTTTGTGACACAAGAGCAACCCCTTCAAGCGTAAATTCTAGCACAGGACCACACATAACCGCATCAGAAGTTGAAGCTGCTATAAGACAAACAAAATGTGGTAAAGCACCGGGTCCAGACAAGTTTCATGTAGAATTCTTAAAACTACTGGATGAAACCGGAATCAAGTGGCCTACTGAAATATTTAATAATATGTATAACACCGGAAATATTCCACAAGAATGGCTCGTATCCGTATCCGAATTCATCCCTATACCCAAAAAAGCAAGTGCAAAGAAATGTGACGAATATAGAACCATAAGTCTTATGAGTCAACTGCTTAAAGTATTCCTCAAAATTATACATAAAAGAATCTATAAACTGTGTGAGGAACAAATGGCAAAAACTCAATTTGGATTTCGAGATGCCGTTGGAACCAGAGAAGCTCTGTTCTCCATACAAGTTTTGTTTCAGAGATGCAGAGATGTAAATTGTGATATCTATGCCTGTTTTATAGACTACCACAAAGCTTTTGACAGTGTTCAGCATAACAAACTATTAGATATTCTCAAGAACACAGGTCTGGATGATAAAGATATCAGAATTATAACAAACTTGTACTGGAATCAGACAGCATTCATAAGAGTGGAAGGCGAACAATCAAAGATAATGGAAATTCAACGTGGTGTCAGACAGGGATGCGTTCTGTCTCCTCTATTGTTCAATTTATACTCCGAACAAATCTTTAAAGAAGCACTTGACGAGATGGATGATGGGATTCTCGTAAATGAAGAAAAGTTGAACAATTTAAGATATGCCGACGATACAGTGGCATTTGCTGATAGTCCTGAAGCCTTGCAGAGAATAATAAACAGCGTCGTAGCTACTAGTAAAAAATACGGCTTGGAACTGAATGTTAGCAAAACCAAGTATATGGTCATCAGTAAAAATCCGGCCCCAAATACACAGATTACCATTGACAACAAAAGCATTGAAAAAGTCGAAAAATACAATTATTTAGGAACAAACCTCAACGATCAATGGGATCACTCAAAGGAAATCTTAAGCCGCATTGAAAAAGCTAGAGTAGTATTTATTAAAATGAGTAACGTTTTTAAAAGCCGGGATCTGAAATTAGACACAAAAATGAGACTGTTGCGCTGCTACATCTTTTCTGTTTTACTTTATGGAGCCGAATCCTGGACACTTACGGAAGCAACAACTAAAAAACTGGATGCTTTTGAAATGTGGCTATACCGAAGAACACTACGAATTTCGTATGTAGATCATGTGAGAAATGAAGACGTGCTACAAAGAATGAACAAAAGCATGGAGATTGTCTTTGAAGTGAAAAAAAGGAAACTACAATATTTGGGGCACATAATGCGAAACAGGCATAGGTATGACCTATTACAGCTCATATTGCAGGGCAAAGTAATTGGAAGAAGAGGCCCAGGAAGGAGAAGAATATCGTGGTTGAAAAATTTAAGAACGTGGATTTCAACAACTACTACTGGACCCTTTCGCGCAGCAGTCAACAAAGTTACGATAGCCAAAATGATCGCCAACATCCGGAACGGATAGGCACTTGAAGAAGAAGAAAATCGGAACATCAAATTTCAGAATAAGCAATCTAGATAAAAGGAATCCACTCTGATTTTCAGTCGAGTGTATCTACAGGAGCTAGCATAAATAATTTTGAATATCCAAATTAAATAAATAGGGCAATTTAAATTGACTAAAAATAAATTATAAACATAAACTCATAGGCAACACAAAGAGGAGCCTAAACCTTATAAATATGTATTTTATTATTATATATTTTATTTGCTGAAATGTTACTATAGTATGATCAAAAATTATTATCATCTAGTATAGCTATTGAATAGTTCCTAATTTATGAATGCAACTATAAGTCACTTAAAAATCATACGTCAAGTTTGAGATTTAACGCCGTGAGATTAAGTATTAACATAGTTGTATTCATAAATTAGGGACTCTTTCATAGCCGCACTAGATGAAAATAATTTTTTATTATACTTTATGTACCTACTTAAATTGATGTATATCTTTTGTTTCTGTTCATATTTACTTTATTTTTTGTTGTGTTTGTATATCTTTAGATTGTTTTTATTATTTTTTGCGAAATCTACACGTAATGGATGACCCTCCTTTACTTTTGGTCCTTTAGTTAATAGTAATGAATTATTTTATTATGATTTAATTATGTCCCGATTTTGTCAGTCGGAAAGGTGGTCACCCTAATGGCAACATACTAGATCCGAATGGAAATGCCATGCACATGACCGATAGTCCAGTCGTTGAAGGTTTTCCACTTCGAATTCTTAGAACCTTGACCGATTAACGTGAAATTTGGTGAACAGTTAGGGGATGGCTCAAGGAGCAAAAGTGACATAGCGCCGATGTGCGCTTTTACCCTGAAAGTGGATGCCACCCCTTCTTCGGGGTGGAAATGTGTTCACTCAAAATAACCCCGTAAATGGATAGAGGGACAAATTCTAAGTAAAAAATGTTCTATAAAGTTTTTTTGATAGATCAATATTTTTCGAGTTATTCGCGATTGAAAACTTATATTTTTCGCGATAAAATGCATGTTTTTGGACGGTTTTTTGAGAATAACTCGAAAGAGATTGGTTTTTTATGAATGCTCTAGGACCAAAATAAAGGGAGTTACGGCTCGTTGAAGAATTTTTTTTTGCAACAACTTGGTTCGAAGTAATTATGTAATGTTAAATAACGGAAAACCGATGCATTTTTCGGGAAAAACTTGTGGAAAATTTTTGTAGTGATTGGAAAGACCTTTAAAATGAGCACTGTTATCCCTTTTCAAATGACTTTATTTTAGTATTACTCAGGTAATCCAAAAATTTGGCCAGGTTAGAATGCGTATTTTTCGAAAAAAATATGATGAAAATGAAAAACGTATTTTTCAAATTTCTTAAAAAAATAGCTTATTTTCAAAATAACTAAAACTAAAAAAAACTTTATAAAAATGATATAGTACAAAAATGTGGGTTTTTTCTTAACGAGAATTTTAGTTTTTAATTTATTTCTAAGAAGCCGGGTAGCGCAGTTGGGTAGCGCTAGGCTTGCTAGTAAGCAAGTCCTTGGTTCGAATCCCGCGGGGGCCGGAATTTTTCCGAAGCCTTGGCGATTGGAATCGGGCTCGGTGAGACCATTCACAGTTGGGCACCAAATTAACTGTGCTCTACTCAGATCCACAGACCTAAGAGATAGAGTAACAAGGTCAACACATCAACATGACACACACTTCACACAATGGTTGCTGTGTAAGCACAAAAGGCGCGCTCCAACTTTGTATCCCGAATCCGGGGCAAGTTGAGCATTGTACCGCCAGATGCAAGCACATAAAGCACCAGCCTCTACACCGCAAGGTAAAAAGAGGTTAACGATAATACATACATACATTTATTTCTATAGGATAAAAAATAACGGAGGTATTAATGTTAAAAGTTTGCATTATAGTGCGCGGACCACCCCTCCCGAGCCCTTCAACCATTTACTTTTTGAATATGCAGGATTTGGGCACGTTGAAATGTATATGATCTTATGAAATTACCTGTAAAATGGTTTTTGAATGGACATTGTAGCTTCAAAATTAAGGGAGTTATAGTAAAAAATCCAATTGCATTTTTTTTCGGAGCATAAACATTTTTCCCGCGTGGCATTAAGAGAGGACAAACAGGATAACAGCCAGTAATTTTGGAACAATTTATAAAATGCTATCTAATGCAAACACTGCTAACCTAGTGAAAATTATGCTAAATGAAGTACCTCATATAAATTCCAAATCCATTTAATATGGCCACCTTAAAGAAAGTGACGCGAAAGAGATGTTTACCAACGTAACAAATCTAGAAACAATAGAATCCGATATTTTTATCGACAAAGAGTACCCTTTTTAGGTGCATCACCAGATGGGACTATATAGATGAAAATACTCTAATCCAGTGATTCCCAAAGTGGGCGATACCGCCCCTTGGGGGGCGCTGGAACGGTCCAGGGGGGCGATAGCAGCTTCGGGTGCATTTGGGGGGCGGTGAATAAAAATAAGGGGGCGGTGAAAGCTTAAAGAAGGAAGAGAAGATAAGAAGATTTAGAAAAACCATTCGTACAGGGTTATTCATTATAAATTACCCACCCCTTATCATCGTTGTTATTGCCTATAGAAAAAAAAGTTTTAAATAAAAGTTATGTGGTTATAACTGAATTTTGTTAAAATGCTATCAAAAGTACAGTGACGTGCATAATTAAGGGGATACAAAAAAGTAATATATTTTTTTAAATGGAACACCCTGTATATTATTAAATTTTTGGAATGATCTTTCTTTCCTGATTTCAAAAATATACCATATGTTACCCTTACCTTATACCGTTTTTGAGTTATTAAACGTCAAATATCTTAGTTAAACTAGTTAACATTATTAAATATAACAAAGTTTTATTCAGGAAATTTAAATATAAATAAATGATAACTAATTTTTATTATTTCATTAAAGAAATGTCACTTATCAAACAAAATAGTTGCATTTTCATAGCTTACTTTAATAATTCCTATTTACAGTAACTAGTTTAACTAAGATATTCAACGTTTAATAACTCAAAAACGGTATAAGGTAAGGGTAACATATGGTATATTTTTGAAATCAGGAAAGAAAGATCATTCCAAAAATTTAATAATATACAGGGTGTTCCATTTAAAAAAATATATTACTTTTTTGTATCCCCTTAATTATGCACGCCACTGTACTTTTGATAGCATTTTAACAAAATTCAGTTATAACCACATAACTTTTATTTAAAACTTTTTTTTCTATAGGCAATAATAACGATGATAAGGGGTGGGTAATTTATAATGAATAACCCTGTACATATTTCATCTATTGTGTAACATAGTATAACATTATTTTTCAAATAAACACACAAAATGCAAATTACAGATTTATTGATTCCATGAAGACTATTTACCATTATTAAATGTTCTTTTCTTCATACCATTTGTTACTTTATTTATTCAGTCTGTTTATTTTCCGTTTCTTTAATTTTACTTTATCACTCCCTATAATACACCATCCAGAAAGTAAATACCATTATAATAAAGGGATTTTATTATTCAAATTTGCTTTTACTCAAAATACAGGTTACAAATTCAGAAAAGATTTGTTTATTTTAAAAATATCATTTTCTCTAGCAACAATAATTTATACAAAATTTCTATATGGTATATTTTATTATAACATTTCATAATTGACTTTTTCAGATAATCACTTGAGTTTCGATTTCACTTTAGTTATTCCGATTGTCAGTTAATACCTACAAATTAAAATCTAAACTCTTATGTTACCAAACAACTATCCCAACTAAATCAACTCATATGCTCGAACCTTTTTAATAAACTATTCACAATTTAACAGTAAATGTATCTAATGTATCATTAATTAAACAATTCTCAAATATTTATGTTGTACTTTTAATGTATAAATCCTTCCTTGTACTTTTTAATTGCGAATTAATTTATTCTTTCAAAATTATTTCTTACCTAGAAATACTCTTATAGATAATTATCAGTCTCAAGAAGCTACCACTACAATATCTTTCTGTTTATTCGCTTAAAGAATGTAGGTTTCCAGGGGGAGCTGAGTAATTTTTTTCTGAAAAGGGGGCGGTAAGCCAAATAAGTTTGGGAACCACTGCTCTAATCGAAATCAAGTGTCTCTACAGTGCGAGGAACTGCAATTTCGGAAGCAATAGATACAAAAATAATCACTTACCTCGACAAAAGATACATAGAAGAAGGCAATAAGGAAATAAAATTAAAAAATCGCCATAATTATATGTATCAAGTACAGGGACGCTTGTTCAAGCTACACCACCCATAAATACCATTTCTAACATTACCTTAGTTCGCAATACCCCTTATCGTCGTGAAATCAAAACGTACAGATGCAGGTAAACTACATAATATAAATGTTGTTTATATCCCTATATTTTTGAGGTAAGCAAGACCCAACTTTACACGCCCGTAGTCAGTGCTGGCTTGAGAAGTATTAACAACATACTACAGGTAATGTTTAATATTTTTTTTATTAAAAATTAACGATATATTTAAAAATAAGGATAAGTAACCCATTCATAGGTGTTGAAGAAATACCTACAGATTAGTGTAAATAAAATACAGAGAATTTCAAAATATACTGACGGTTTTTGGTGCCGAATACCTTCTTTATTTGTGGCCAGATTTTGCATTTGGTTGCGGATTCTGATCAAGATAGCATAGGAGTTTGTTTGATATTAAGTGTAATTAATTATCATGAACAATTACAGAGTTCAGCATCGTGTTTCTTGTGCAACGCATTATTTGCATACAAAATCGGTTACTTTGAACCAACGTTCGTTCCATTGTGAACTTAATCAGACTTTTTTCTGTGGAGATATGTCACAAGTCGTGTGTATAACAATAGACCCCGTAATCTTCAAGATTTCAAACAAAACACTGCAAAGGGAATTGAAGCGATTCCACTGGAGATGCTGGGTAGAACGACTGACGATTTCGCGCGACAACTAGAACAATATGTAGCAGAAGGACGCACCTATACCATTCAACTTTTAAATAAAACAATTCTCAGAGTTATAAAGATTTTATGTTTGTAATTTACTGTGTTCAACCAATAAATAGTTATTTCATACCAAACACCGTTAGTGCATTTTAGAATTCCCTGTATTATTTCAAAAAATGCCTGGCTTAGTATAACAATAGGATATCTTCAGCGTGCTATGTTAGACTCATGTGAGAAGACAAAATCATGAACTTATTAAAAACAAACAGAGAGCTCCCTAGATAGAATAACATTTAATTACAAAACAAAAACTAGGTATGCCAGAAACAGCCTATACGAGCAAGATTGTCTTCTCCCTTGTTATTTGCTGGAGCAACGACTTCTAAGAAATGATTTAACATAAGAATCAGAACACAGCGTTTTTCCATATAAATTATTTATCATAAAATTAACCATATCTTTTTGTGAACAGAAACGTTCTTTGTGATGTAGGTACCTAACCATGTTCATCGCTGAGAAAGTGATATCGGCTTCTGCACTACCACCTCCAACGGGATTCATAAAATAGTTCTTTTGCTTTATAGTATTCGAATTTTCATTATGTAACTTTCTAGCCCAACCCATTTCCACTAAATCTCTAACATACTTAATTTCGAATACAAAGGCGAAAGGACATTGAGAAGAACAAGAAGAAGAATATTCCACAATAAAGTTTAAAGGTCTTCTTCCCTTTTTTTATTCTTGCAATGAGGATGTATATTCCACGTTGCCAGGTAACATATGTACAGCCGTCCTCGAACATGTGTTGTACAGCGACAGTTACAAGTGCTAATAGTTGTGTTATTACTCAACAAAGGCTCATACTGTTTCACTAACTAGGTAGACCTACCTGTATAGTACTTTCAAAATATTTGTATTTACAGCACTTTTTTGAACTTCGTGTAATTAATTATATTCACAAAGCACAAATTCTGGACAACACTTTAATGAACACGACTGTGCATTGAACATGTCTTTAAATTTCTCGTCTTCCAGGTTCTCTTTATCTTTACATCTTCTACAAGACAGATTAATGTTTCTCTCAATAATTGCATAAATATGATACTGTTTTCAATAATAATTATTCCTTCAAATTCTTTTGTAACGTCGAATCAATTTCAGATTAAACGTCGAATCAATTTCAGATTGATAACGTCGTTCAGAATTTATTTTATTTCTTTTGATATGTGTTCGACCGATTCTACTGTTATAATACTCGCAAACCTAAAATGCAATGATAATTCTAGATCAATACCAATTTGCAGTTCTAATAAATCTAGTCGGCTTCTCTTTACTGTAAAAATAACCTAATATCAAGGAGCATTATATGCTCTTTGCTAATATTTTAAAAAAATAGTTTGATATTAAATAATCACAAACAATTAGAAATTTACAACGGTGGGTCTTAAACGGTTGTTCTCGTGGCCTCCCTTAGAGTTAATAATACCAGTGTGGTTCCCTCAAAGTCTTGTTCATTGTTTTGCCCTCACCAAAATATTTAAGGTATTTTATTTTTAAGGGAACTTAAACCAGAATTGTATGTCTAGACCCTACTACTATAAATTTCTTCTACGAAACACAGGATCTTATTGTAGGCCGAACTGTGTTCACATGCATACCTATGTCTACATATTTATTATTTTATTTTAAAAATCCCGCCCCCCCCTTTCTTAAATTTTCCTTCTTGGGTCCTGATGAGAACTACAGGTTTAGACGATTGATAAACTATGGCGAATGAAATAATGTGCTTGTGGCAAGTGCAATCCCCACAATGCGATTGTGGAGGCCAAAGACAAACTATTCGCTATTATGCTTTACGATTTTGTGTGCAATATAATCCAGATGCAATCAAATAGTTTGGCAATTTAGATAACACTAAACTATTGCTCTTATATTTAAAGAAATATTGTATATCGTATATGTGTATGACCAATGTTGATTAATCTTTGAAAATGTCAGTTCTTGAGGAATGCATTTATATGAAAGCATCACGCCCCTAGGTTAGGTTTTTATAATTTTGTCTGCCAGTACATTTAGAATATTTTTCGTCGATTATTTAAAAATTTGGAAATACGAACAATTTATAACAGACTAAATACATAATTGAAACAGATAATTCGTTCAATTAATTCACACTGTGTAATGGGTATGTCGCCACTAGGGTTTCCAATTTCCGGGACCAAAAGTGTTTTCGGGACTTACAAGCTAAATTTCAAGTCCCGGAACTAGCCCGAAGATGTCGAAAATGGTCCCGAAAGGGAAATAGTATTCAGCTGGAAAGCAAGTTCCCAAAGAAAACAAGTGTCTTAAATTAAATAAAGTCTGTTTTATTTAAATATTGGTACGTAGTATCATTTTATCACTGGTATTTAAACACATATATTGGTAGTATAGTATAGAATATATTAAACAAGTGTAAATAACTAAGAAACTATTTTGACATAAAATAGGATCTTAAGTTACCAGGGCATTTAAGGACTCATGCCCTAATTTCGAAAGGATTTTCGTAGAAAAAAATCCTGCCAGTGAAAATGCTCTCTCGGATTCGACGTTGATAAATATACAATAGTCTCTTGTCTACGCAAAATTCAAATGATGCAGAATGTGCACAAGGCATGAGTAATACGCAGGTTGCTGGGTATTCACTTAAATCTTTGATATTGTATACTCGTACACATGTTGATATGGTCCCTGGACTTCGCCTGTGATGGCTGTGGTCCCGGGACTCGGTTTTCTTTGTAGAATACCGGGAATGTCCTAGTTCCGGATCCTGGTACTGGAAACTCTAGTCACCACTCTGCAAGATTAAAATTATTAAAAATTGAACGTCAGTGCCAAGAAATTTACTGGAGGTTGGTCACATTTCCGTTCCATTAAAAAGCTAACTTTTCCTTGTTCATTTTTTATTTGAATTTTTTATCCTTCGATAACGAGGACGCACTGTTTCTCGAAACGTTCGATTTTTTAATAATTTGAATTTTGCAGGGTGGACAAATGCCAAATAAACAGCATGAATTACATCACGTCACAAAAATGGTTCAGGAATTATCGTTCATTTTACTACAAATGAATATTTCTTGCAAACTACGCGGACATCAGATATATTATGTTTCTAGTATTTTTCAAACAGAATCCAATTAATAAACATGGAAGTTCAAGCATTTTATACAATTTCTTTGGTAGTTTTGTAAATTAAAGGGAGTGTACCTCAAAAGTTTATAGTCGATCGGCCTTTATAAATTTTAGTTGTTATTGAAAATTATGTAAGAACCTTTTAATAAAAAATAAATTATAAGCAATCAAACATGTGCATAATGCGCTTTTAATTATATTTTGCGCATGTCTATAGGTATAGCACAATTAATAAAAGTCATCCTGGTAGATTCTATATTTTCTTGAGTACTTATAGAAGCCAAATTGGAACATTGAAATATCTGACGATGTTTGAGTTGTGGGTTGCATATACGTAAGGCGTCAATGCTTGCATTATCAGCGAAATACTTTTAAACAGAAAACTTCCGAGTTTTACTTATATATAAGCCGTATAGATCGCTCTGCCGTTACCTCACCCGCTTAGTTTTAGAATAGCGTTCATACAAAAGCAATATTTAGGACATCATCAAGCATACTTACCTGGCGTAGGGATTACCGTGATCAATAAGGCGGTTTCCCCAGGATGAGGCCCTTTTATTGCACTACGATTGGGCTGACACCTGCGATTATCCCTAATGTGGATAACTCGGGCGCGTAATTTTGGTAGTCGGGACTGCGTACGCGCTGTCCCGGATAAATAAAACACAATAGTAGTTGAATAGAATCTTAGAGAAATTCTTACACTTACATTATGTCATTGGCACGTTTTGTGTCGTTGGTTGCTATGATATATACGAAGACGGTTATATGCACTATTTTTTTGTTAGATGTGTAGTTCAGCATAATTAGTCGAATTTCTATATGTAATATATTGCAGTAGCAAGATGTGAAGTAGCGCAAATCTCCCACTCCTGTATGTACAGTCGGGGGAATCAAAACAATTTTACATAATTTTTTCACTACCCATATTATTTTTTATATAAAATTATCACATTTTCTAAATTAATACAGCCTATTTCGGGGAGTTTGGGTCATTGCTATAGTGGTATGACGTTTTGTTTGACAATATTATAACGCACTGTGAAAAATTCTTGGAAAAATGCGTAATTAGTACTTTATGTAACTAGTCCTCAAAGCAAAGCTTTAGGGGACGAGTCGTAATGTTTCCGGACGAGGCGGAGCGAAGCGCAGCCGAGTCCGTAATATGAAGATGAGTCCTCTAAAGCCATTTGAGGACGTGTTGCATACAACGTTTTTTTGTATTAGCTCTCCAAACATTATAATATGAAGTTTCAATTACCATTAACGCGGCATTATATTAGGAGGCCGCGCGAAAATGTATTTTTCGCTCCCCAAACTGGTTACTTTGGAAACTCTCTAGGATCCTCAAAATGACCATTTAGAGGCCTTGTACTTAAAGTCGTCATGGCAACTAATGTTTGAGTCCGCTAAAATGTTGCCATGACGACTTTAAGTACAAGGCCTCTAAATGGCTATTTTGAGGATTCTAGACAGTTTCCAAAGTAACCAGTTTGGGGAGCGAATACAAAAAAGATATTTATGCATTAAGGGAGATATGAATATGTTTTTTCCCTGAGGTTGACATGTGTTACAGACCGAGGGTCTCTGGCCGAGGTCTGTAAGTCAACCGAAGGTAAAGAACATGAATATCTCCCGTAGTGCATACAATATTTTATCTGCTAGCATATTTGAAAAAATAGTATAAAATTTCAAATGTCATAATGACATTTAAAATTAGAATATGTAAGTAACATCAAGGATTGCCTCATTGTATGGTTGCTAAGACGTTAATTGTAGTTGCATTGTTACCATGAGTTTGAGGGAGTTATGAGTAGCTTTTCATATTTTGTTTCTATGACGAAAATGTACAATATCATGTTGTTGGTAGATAATAGATATTTATGCATTAAGGGAGATATGAATCTGTTTTTCCCTGAGGTTGACATGTGTTACAGACCGAGCGTTTAGCCCGAGGTCTGTAAGTCAACCGAAGGTAAAAGAACATGAGTATCTCCCGTGGTGCATACAATATTTTATCTACTAGAATATTCGTAAAAATTGTATGAAATTTCAAAATTTCATGACATTTAAAATTAGAATATGTAAGTAACATCAAGGATTGCCTCATTGTATGGTTGCTAAGACGTTAATTGTAGTTGCATTGTTACCATGAGTTTGAGGGAGAAATAATTTGACCCTTGCTAGTTATGAGTAGCTTTTAATATTTTGTTTCTATGACGAAAATGTACAATATCATGTTGCTAGTAGATAAATACAATTATTAGTGCTAGTTTGTGAGCTTTGTGGATTGTATGTATTCTGGTGAAAATGGAGTACGAGCGATATTTTTTTCATGCTAACCAAGGCAGACATGGCATTTCGTTAGTTATAATAAATGCGGGATGTTAAATAACTTCTTCAGGGGTCATTGTCATGGAAACCATAACAATTTTTGTAAATCCCTAAATTTACAGTAGATAGATCACTTGCACAGAAGGTAGTGAAAAACATTTTTCTCCATGCCCATCTAGTAAGTTACACTTACTTTGACATATCCATTGCAGGTAAGCTGATTTTACTGTTTGTTTACTGGTTGTCATGACAGTACCTACTCCCCAAGGGAAGTAAGTGAATTGCGTGTTATTACAGTAATTTTAGTTCTATAAGTGATCTGAACGGGTTTGAACTTAACTGATCCTAACCTATTTAAAATTTAAAACTCGTTAAGAGAGGGGCGGAGCCCCAAGGCCCCCCTGGGAGATGGGCGGAGCCCCGGGGCCCCCCTTGGAGAGGGGCGATGCCCCGATGACCCCCTTGGAGAGGGGATGGAGCCCCGAGGGCCCCCTTGGAGAGGGACGGAGCCCCGTGGCTTCCTTGGAGGGGGGCGGAGCCCCGAGTGCACCTTTGGGGAGAGGCGGAGGCCCGAAGTCCCCCTTGGAGAGGGCGGTGCCCCGTGGGCCCCCTTGGAGAGGGGTGGAGCCCCGATGGCCCCATTGGAGAAAGGCGGAGCTCCCAGGGCCCCCTTGGAGAGGGGAGGAGCACCGAGGGACCCCTTCGAGAGGGGCGGAGCCCCGGGGCCCAGCTTAGAGAGGGGCGGAACCCCAAGGGTCCCCTTCTTTGGTCAGGCGGCGGCAGGGAAGGCAGGTGCGGGTTGTGTAACAGAACAGAATGGCCCAACGTAATAGGCCTAAAGATGGTGGTAAATTGAATAGGATATTTTATTCAAATTTTTGTTGGGCATGGAGAAAAATGTTATAAGCATGCTCGGGAAGTATCTATAACCAGTCTCGAACTTTGCCAGCCCGAGCGAGCGAGGGCTCGCAAACTCGTTCTCGACTGGTAAAAGCTACTTACTTCCCTTGATGCTTAAATAACTATTATCTACTAGCAACATTATATTGTACATTTTCGTCATAGAAACAAAATATGAAAAGCTACTTATAACTCCCAAGGGACTTGTCAAATTATTTCTCCCTCAAACTCATGGTAACAATGCGATTACAATTAACGTCTTAGCAATCATACAATGAGCCAATCCTTGATGTGACTTATTACATATTCTAATTTTAAATGTCATTATGACATTTTGAAATTTCATACTATTTTTACGAATATGCTAGTAGATAAAATATTGTATGCACCACGGGAGATATTCATGTTCTTTACCTTCGGTTGACTTACAGACCTCGGGCCAGAGGTCCTCGGTCTGTAACACATGTCAACCCTCAGGGAAAAAACATATTCATATCTCCCTTAATGCATAAATATCTATTTTTACTTCCTTTTACAATAAAGGAAGTATTGAATTCACCCTAAAAATTCGAAACTGAGTTTTCAACAGATCTTCACGTTTCAGAGTCCCCTAAACCGACAAAAACATATTTTTTTTTGGTCTGTCTGTCTGTCTGTCTGTCTGTCTGTCTGTGTGTGTGTCTGTCTGTGAACAGAATATCTCAAAAACGGAAAGAGGTATGGCGTTGAAACTTCATATATAAGTTTTGTGTACTATGTAGATGAGTCAGAAAGGTTTTGAAGAAAATTGCATAACCGGAAGTAGGTGTTTACTCTTGTGATTTTTCAGTTTTTTTCGATTTTTTCAAAAACTGCTATAACGATTTTTTTTAAACTTTACATTTTTATTACATTTTTAATAGGGATGTCGGCGGGTACCCGGGTACCCGGGTCGACCCGGGTAATAGTCGACCCGGGTATATTTTCAGGACCCGGGTACCCGACTAGTAAATATATAATTTCCAGAAAGTCAGCCTTTTTCGGAGAAAATTATAAAGACTTAAAAACAATAGGAATAAGCTGTGGAAAAACATAACCATGCAGTAATAACAAGGATCACACCATCCATACCACATAATGTTGTTTCTTGTTTCATATAAAGCAATAAATCCGCTTCACGGAAATATTCAACCCGTCAATAGTACCATTAAATCGCGTCAGTATAGATGAAATAAAATCAACATCCTCTGTGTGATGTTGATGCTGCTACCAATTTCGGACAAAAAGTCACTTACTTGAAATTGATAGCACTTGGAAGTGTGAAAATATTTACGAATAACAAACGACTTGCAGTTTGAATTGTTGAGGAGGTACTATTTTAATTTAGTTCAGTTTAAAACTCCCGGCGTAAAAGAAAGAAATTGTAGTTACCTCAGATGTTCAGATGTACACGAACTTTTTTGTTATATATTTCGGGTACCCGGGTTTACCCGGGTACTGCTTTCGGGTACCCGGGTTTTATTTTAGACCGGGTACGACATCCCTAATTTTTAATGTGTATTGATGTGAGATAGGTGATTTTCCAGTTCAATACTTCTAAAATGGGTTTCTTTTTTTTCAATTTTTTTATTAACTCCTATTTTAAATAGAACACCCGGTATATTATGACATTTTTGAATTCAGCTTAGAATTCTAGAAAAAAGTTGTCTCTTGAACTAACACTCTATTTTGTACCGTTTTTGTAAAATTTGTAATTTTTGAAAATTTTTTACAAATGCTTAAAAATTTAAAATCAAATTTTTGGCTAATTATAAGATCACTGTAAAAGGAAGTTGTGTGCGTGTATCACACCAAATTTTTCTTCGTTAGTGTACCACATAAAAAGCTTCAAACCGAGTTTTCGACCACCAACCAGTTGCGGCGTTTTCGCCATCGTGAATTAAGGAGCGAATTTTCGTGAATAACAGCCGTATTTTTCATTGTATCGAAAAATCAGCCCATGCCATTTTTGACTAGAAGAATGTCGTCTACAAATCTGTCTTGACATGTTTTCATTCATATTTTGCATAATTAACAAGTAATAACTTTTTCATTTTAAAAGAAGAGGGTTGAAAAAACGTTTTGATCGAATATCTTCTGTTGTCATAGCACTATCGCAAAATATTTTTAATAAAAGTTGTTTATTACAAAATTATCTACAATATTTATGCAAACAACGTTCTCGTGAGTTCAACAGTTTATTAGTAGCTTCAGCGTACTTATGCGAACGTTTTGTCCGTCTGTCTGGATCGCCTGTAACTTTCGAACGGCTACAGATATCGAAATTTTGAAAGGGGGCAAAGTTGTTGCTAAGGTCCCGAGCACCTTCATGCGCTATTTGGTTTTGGCGAAAGGTGGCGATTTTCCACTTTGCAAAATTTCCATGCATTGTAGCACAGTGGCGGCTTGTCCACTTGGCGCCATCTACAGAAGTTCGGTGGTCACGTTTTGAACTACACATTCTGGGTGCACTATAATACTTAATGTTTTCGCAGTGCTGAAGCTACTCTTTAGACCTGTAGTTGAGCAGTTTATTTGTTGTAGTGCCTGAAAGTTGCAGGCAGCCTCGTCCGGCAGCTCGCAGCGTCGACGTAGCGCGCGCTGTGCGCCTCGCTGAATTGGTCCAACTTTCTCCAAGAAATTGCAGCTCGACTTATGAATTCAATTCCAGTTCTACAGTACACATTGGCGTAACTTGGGGTATCACTTGGGGGGGAAGGTAACATCAAATCTCTGTCTACCACATAAAAATGTAAACTGTCGAAACAGTTTCCTAGTTACATTGCAAAAAATGCTACACTTGCCAAGTCGTGCTAGACTACCTACTGAAATAATGTACAATGTAAAATTTTAAAAATGATATATCTCAGTTCGATATCAGTTACTATTTATTATCATTATTATTATAATACTTAATATATTTTATCTACGACCACTACTGAAAGTAGGCCTTTTAGCGCTAGCTTGTTTCACTAAAAGCGACCTTTATAGTTTAGCGTGGTTAAAGAAATCAGCTATTTACTTTTAGCCCATGTGCTAAAAGTGAAGTGAGGTTATAAAACTACAATTTCGAACTGGAAGTGAAGTTATAAAGATATTCTAGTTGCTTCTTGCGTTACAGGTAAAGTGTTTTTGAAATAATTAAAGCGTTATGTAATGAATACGATCAGATGTGGAGTATTAATAATTACATTTCGTAACTGACCTTAGTACTGGCTTCGCAAACATTCGCCCGCGCTGCATGGGCTACTGTTTATTATGACATAAATTAAAAGTGTCGTAGATGCAAACCTTTGTTAAATCGATATTTATGGATTAATATCTTACCCTCTATCATCTATAATATAATTTTCCTTAATGTGTGTTTGTCTGTGGCACAAAATAAAATCTCACGTTCCGGCTTCACAGATGTTTATATTTGTTTAGGTTTTGTTTTTCTTATTTTAGCGCTCGGCTCGGAGCTTGACCTTTCGCGTATCCTATTTCACGTGCGCGTAGCGCGCAGTTTGCTTGTTTATAATAACTGAGATCCCCATGGTGGCCGTCAAATTAGAAGTACCCTGTATATATTTATTAGTTTATTTTATGTAGCTTCTTGTTGCTCTTCAAGCTCATTGATTTTTATGACATAAACTGAAGTGTACTCTGTAGTCCAAAAATTTTGTTGTGTTTATTAATTCATCAATCTGAAATAGCTATTTATGCAACGAGTGCACGAGACATGTTCTATCTAGGATTAGACTGACTAAAAATGTTCATTATTTCGGTTAAACGTTCCTAAATTTGAGAAATGACATTCATCGGTCTAGATTATTTGATTTAAAAAAATCTTTTCTGATTGGTCCTTTCTAATAACCAACTGGAGAAATAAACGTCTCTCAGTATCACCCGCATGTAACATTTGGCTGATATGTATTTTATAGGGTTTCATATTAGCGTTTTTTTAATATTTTCCAAACTGTACTTCGGGGCATATTTAAATTTTCAGAAATTTCTCAAGTTGAAGTAGTTGGATTATTGATAATCTAAAATAACCATTAATTAAGGAAATATTCAGTTTAAAGTTACAAAAAATACCCTTCGAATAACCGCATCTCTGTTTTCTTGTAAAATTCTTGTTCCATAAGTCTATCTAGGTTTTTCGAAACTCCCATATTCGGATAAATTCCGGTGTAATTTTAAAAAATAAGTTTCATTTGGTTGATGCCTTTCAGGATAACTTTCCGAATAAACAACAAAAGCGTTTCTACCATTCCTATTGCAAGCATAATAAATCTGCATCATATCACGCTTCTCTGCATGAGAAAAAGACATTTTACAGCACAGCAACACTTCGAAACAATTGATTACCTGATGCAACAAAAAAATGTTTTACAGTTTAAAACGGTTCGCTTGTTGATTTTCCAATGGTATCTTGTAAGGCCGGCAGTACGGCTGAGTGGTGATGCATCTCTCACGGCACTTGCAAAAGTTAAGCACCAGTCTGCTCGGTCAGAACTTGGATGGGTGACCAGCTGGAGAGCGAGCGTAGTGTTCTAGCCAGACAGGCTCCGCTACCCCAAGTACTTCCGCCGAATTTAAAATGCACACACCCTCAGCGGCTCGGTGCGCCCGGCACCCCGACACTGTAACGGTATAAGGGGTTACAGATTATGTATGTATGTATGTATCTTGATTGTAAAAAAAACCTTGAATTGAAAATTCCACCTTTATTAATGTGTGAAACATAGTCAGATTGTACATTTTTGAAATCAGGAGAACATTTCCCTTCTATTGGTGTAAAAACCCAAAATGGCGCCCATAAGAAGTATAAAAGTTGATGATGGTTGAAAAGAAACGAAACGTCGTATTTAAAATTTATGATTGTCGTTATATGGTGAATAAAAAGTGGTTGTGGAAAAGCGGTTTTAGGTTTTTTCTAGCTTGCCAAATAAGAGCAATAAACAATAAAAGCGAAAATGCAAGAATTCAGTTTTTTTCAAAAATTTCAAAAACGATATAAGATTTTTTTAAATTCTCAACGGCATCTATCATTTATAATAACTGAGATTCCCATGGTGGCCCTCGAATTAGAAGTACCCTGTATATATTTATTAGTTTATTTTATGTAGCTTCTTGTTGCTCTTCAAGCTCATTGATTTTTATGACATAAACTGAAGTGTACTCTGTAGTCCAAAAATTTTGTTGTGTTTATTAATTCATCAATCTGAAATAGCTATTTATGCAACGAGTGCACGAGACATGTTCATGTCTCGTATAAAAAAGTCGACTTTTAGCACTTGTTGCATAAATAGCTATTTCAGATTGATGAATTAATAAACACAGCAAAATTTTTGGACTACAGAGTACACTTCAGTTTGTTTATGCCATAAAAATCAATGAGCTTGAAGAGCAACAAGAAGCTACATAAAATAAACTAATAAATATATACAGGGTACTTCTAATTCGAGGGCCACCATGGGAATCTCAGTTATTATAAATGATAGATGCCGTTGAGAATTTAAAAAAATCTTATATCGTTTTTGAAATTTTTGAAAAAAACTGAATTCTTGCATTTTCGCTTTTATTGTTTATTGCTCTTATTTGGCAAGCTAGAAAAAACCTAAAACCGCTTTTCCACAACCACTTTTTATTCACCATATAACGACAATCATAAATTTTAAATACGACGTTTCGTTTCTTTTCAACCATCATCAACTTTTATACTTCTTATGGGCGCCATTTTGGGTTTTTACACCAATAGAAGGGAAATGTTCTCCTGATTTCAAAAATGTACAATCTGACTATGTTTCACACATTAATAAAGGTGGAATTTTCAATTCAAGGTTTTTTTTACAATCAAGATACATACATACATACATAATCTGTAACCCCTTATACCGTTACAGTGTCGGGGTGCCGGGCGCACCGAGCCGCTGAGGGTGTGTGCATTTTAAATTCGGCGGAAGTACTTGGGGTAGCGGAGCCTGTCTGGCTAGAACACTACGCTCGCTCTCCAGCTGGTCACCCATCCAAGTTCTGACCGAGCAGACTGGTGCTTAACTTTTGCAAGTGCCGTGAGAGATGCATCACCACTCAGCCGTACTGCCGGCCTTACAAGATACCATTGGAAAATCAACAAGCGAACCGTTTTAAACTGTAAAACATTTTTTTGTTGCATCAGGTAATCAATTGTTTCGAAGTGTTGCTGTGCTGTAAAATGTCTTTTTCTCATGCAGAGAAGCGTGATATGATGCAGATTTATTATGCTTGCAATAGGAATGGTAGAAACGCTTTTGTTGTTTATTCGGAAAGTTATCCTGAAAGGCACCAACCAAATGAAACTTATTTTTTAAAATTACACCGGAATTTATCCGAATATGGGAGTTTCGAAAAACCTAGATAGACTTATGGAACAAGAATTTTACAAGAAAACAGAGATGCGGTTATTCGAAGGGTATTTTTTGTAACTTTAAACTGAATATTTCCTTAATTAATGGTTATTTTAGATTATCAATAATCCAACTACTTCAACTTGAGAAATTTCTGAAAATTTAAATATGTCCCGAAGTACAGTTTGGAAAATATTAAAAAAACGCTAATATGAAACCCTATAAAATACATATCAGCCAAATGTTACATGCGGGTGATACTGAGAGACGTTTATTTCTCCAGTTGGTTATTAGAAAGGACCAATCAGAACAGATTTTTTTAAATCAAATAATCTAGACCGATGAATGTCATTTCTCAAATTTAGGAACGTTTAACCGAAATAATGAACATTTTTAGTCAGTCTAATCCTAGATAGAACAGACAAATCAGAAAGCAACACTAATTTGGATTTAACGTGTGGATTGCTTTATGGAATAATACAATTTTTGGACCCTACATTTACCGGGAAACACTAAATGCACAGAGATCAATTTCTAAGAGGTCAATTGCTAGACTATCTTGATGGGATTCCATTAAATGAGTTGCAAGATTTATGGTGGCAATAAGATGGCGCGCCACCACACAACTCTATAATGATGAGAGAATATCTCAACCAGATTTTTCCAAATAAATGGATTGGAAATCGTGGTGTAGTTGAATGGCCTGCTCGCTCGCCCGATTTGAGTTCATTGGACTATTTTCTGTGGGGGACGCTTACAAATTAAATTTATAAGGACCAACATGCAAATGTTGATGAGCTACAAAACATATTAATAGCCGCTTGTGCACAAATTCCTGCAAGAAGTATTAATCGGGCCATAAATATTTAAACAAAAAGGGATCGTGTATGTGTCGATCAAAACGGATCCTTATTTGAGCATTTACTATAATTTATTTCTGGCCCGGTATTTTGTAATATTTTTGTTTCTTGTTGCTGTTTTCGTTTAGTAAAATAGATTATTAATAAAAAACTGAGCGTTCGTTTGTTTTTACATTTTTATTTTTCCAATGGTATCATATTGTAAAAAACCTTAAATTGAAAATTCCACCTTTATTAATGAGTGAAACATAGTCAGATTGTACATTTTTGAAATCAGAAGAATATTTCCCTTCTATTGGTCTAAAAATCCAAAATGGCGCCCATAAGAACTATAAAAGTTGATGATGGTTGAAAAGAAAAGAAACGTCGTATTTAAAATTTATGATCATCATCATATGATGAAGAAAAAGTGGCTGCGCAAAAGTGGTTTCAGTTTTTTCCTAGCTTGCCAAATAAGAGCAATAAAAAATAAAAACGAAAATATAAGAATTCAGTTTTTTTCAAAAATTTCAAAAACGAAATAAGATTTTTTTTAAATTTTTCAACGGCATCTTCTTTAGCTTAAAAAAGTTCAACATTTCCAATTTTAAACTTACCCTCTATCATTTATAATAACTGAGATCTCCATGGTTGCCCTCGAATTAGAAGCACCCTGTATATGAAATAATTAAAAGTGAAATTATTTTGTATAAGACATACCAAATTGTGAAGCAGGAATATGAACTAAGGTGTCGGTCCTAATGAAGATGTAGTCTCCTTCATCAATTATTTTAAGGGTCTCAAAGTCAACAGTTTGTTCAATGCAAAAAACTACCAGATGGTGAAGTCTTTCTTGTCCAGTATGTTGCATATGTACGTCTGGAGTCTTTGAAGACGAGCAAAAGACCGTTCACTGCTTGCTGAACTCACGGGCACCGTCAAGAATGTTTTATACATCTCATTTAAGTTGGGGAAACATTCACCTAAACTCTGTTCAATGAAAAACTTAAGCCTGAGATCAAAATCATCAGCAATGTTTTTAGTTATACACATATGTGAGAACACATTCAGATCTGTAATAAATTCCTTTTCTGACTTCTTGTAGGTGGCACACACTAAGTTCAAATCTTGCTCACTAATTTCATTTTAACTTAAAACTGAACGCAATGCTTGTAGCACTTTCAAGTCAATTTCTTTAAATTTTTCGGTGATCCCACTAATCACAATGTCTATAACAGGAAAGTACACATTTTGTCTATAGAAATCTGCAGTTTATTGATAATTTCCATTAACGTCGCCACCACCAAGTTTTTCAGGGACTTTTCTTTTCCTTTTCCATTTTATAAAAGTTTTCACGGCTTCGTAGTTGCTGAAGTGTAGTTAAGTTATCGTTTATTTGGTTAGTAAGATTGCAGTGGAATCATTTGCATTTTTCTTTTGTAAGTGTGGTGATAGCATATTAGTAATGTCTAGGATTTTAGACATAAGGTTTAGGGAAAACACACATCTCAAAAGGGCGTTTGCTTCGGATCCACTAACAACGTCATTCTTTGATATTGATTCAAGGGTATCTAGTATGTAAGTGAAATGTATCAGAACTGAACGTATGACTTCTAAACGACAGTTCCATCTTGTATCAGACAGAGACTTAATTATTGTTGTAGGCTTGCTTGCTTTAGTCTTTTGGATATTTTCAAAAACAGAGTGTCTTTTCGGAGATGCTTCAATAAAAGTGTGAAGCTCATTCAACACCCCAAACATATTTCTCACAGTCATTGCAAAACTGCTAACATCAATAATACACCAATTCAACACATACGCATAACAATGCACATAGACAGCTAGATTGTTTTCATCACTCACTCTCTTAGCAACTCCCGAATATTGGCCACGCATGGCAGCAGGCCCGTCGTAACATTTGCCTCTCAGATTTTCTAATTTCAAACCCAAAAAACCGAACACTTTTTTCAATAAATTAAAAAGTGATTCACAATCAGTGTTTTCAGTTCTATAAAACCTCAAAAAGCTTTCATAGATATTTAAATCTTTGTCGCAATACGAGTATCTTAAGAAAATAGAAACTTATTAATGACGTTTTAAATCTTGCGTTTCGTCCATAATAACGCTGTATAATTCTGCATTTTTCACATTTTCAACTATTTGGCTTAACACACTTTTAGACATTAACTCCAAGAAATAGTTTTGATATTCAGGACTGACATACTTTTGTAGATAATAATGAAAAACAAGAAGAACAATACATTGGCGGGCGCAAAAGAAAATACTGGTTATAAGGGTGGCTGAATAATGACGAAATACAGATACCACCGACTTTTTATGCGAGTCTAATTTATTTCCAATGGAACCTAATTTCACCGAGTTACGACACTCGCTGGCCTTTGAAGAACTCAATTTATTAGCATTACTACTTTGTTATATCCGGATTCTGTAAATACGTTTTCCCCTTTGGAAAGATTTTCGGAGAACGTTAGGCAGTAATAACAATAAGCACAGTCTCTCACTACACCGTACTCTAACCAGCTAAATTCATTATACCACTCAGGTCTAAACTTTCTTTCTTTGCTTAAGGGATATTCCTTTAATTTTGGCTGATAGGAACCCATCCCAATTGATAAGAATATTTTTGCTTTTGAACAACTTTTTGAAGGATCATGGTCTTTTGATACGTCACTATTATTTGTTATGTGTACGCTAGACCAGGGGTTCTCAAACTATTTTAGACACTGTACCACTTTTTACCAACAAAAAGTTTTGGGTACCCCTTATCAGTAAGTTAACTGAAATATAAAAAAAAATCTTCAACCTTTTTATTTAGTAGGTATAGTTTTAACCTCTGTAACTCAATTACGCCTCATGTTTAAATAAAACAAAGAGATATTGCTTACATACATTTTTATTATATTAAAAACAAAAAGGGGGGAGGGGTGTACATCACATCAGCTGATGCACTCTGTCCACCCGTCTATCGTCCCGCCACCACTAATATAATTTTTGACTTATACAAGGCGAGTCAAAAATTTCAAAATGTTCAAAACCTTATATTTTCGCAAAAACTTTATTTTTTTGGTGGAAAATTATACAGGGTGATATAAAAGGTCATTTTTTATGCAGAATTTTATTATACCCAATGCCATAGAAGTTTACACATCTCCCGTGTGGTCTTAAGCACACAAATATTTTTTCCCCTATTTAAGTTTAAGGTTTGTTTTATTTTTTGTTGGCCTGCCAAGTACCCCCTAAAAATTTTCGCGTACCCCCAAGGGGTACGCGTACCACACTTTGAGAACCACTGCGCTAGACTGATGAATGGACGTGGAAGGTGTGGTTAATGGAGAAATATCAGTCACTAAACCTCTAGCTTCTTGGTCTGGCTTCTTGACGCTAATATTAAATGATGATGACGACGGCGGAGGCTCACCATAACTCAGAAATTCTGTTTTTTTTTGTTTCTTTTTAAAGAAATTTAGCAAAGTCTCTCCTACGCGTTTTTAAGCTCCATGCAGTGTGCAGTCGTATTTACAAACCACCAACAATACAATTACATATCAATAACCCACAATTTCAACATCAGTGCCGTTAAAATAAATATACGAACAAGCTAGAAATGAGAATTCCGAGGCACTTTTAACGGGCTAGAACTACCAGACCGAACTCGAATAAAATTCATAACCACCTCGCGACAATGGTATCTGATAAACAACTGCTGCAGCAGGCTAGAGGGCTGGAACCTGAAACCGCTGAATAAGTGCATCTTGTATGTAGGTCAAATCATGTCGTAGTTACGAAAGTAAATCGAGGAATAACCAATAAGAATGAATCATACAACGTCAATAGCACATACTGCAAACGCCAACGTTCTGAAGTTGTGTCTTTCTTTGAGTACAAACCAATTCTCGGAGCCTCTGTAAATGTTTCAAAAATGGTAGGTAGCGTTCGAAGAAGATGGCCAGACCAGTCACCAGAATAATAATAATTCTATTACAAACTATTTTGAACACATTCTACAAAATACTTTAAATCGTAGTTCAATTGAAAAAAACATATTTAAAGCGTGACACTTTCAGACGCTACAACAAATAAACTGTTAGTCTCAAGATTAAGTTGATTGCATAAAAATTATAGATAATTTTGTAAATAACAACTTTTATTAAAAAGATTTTGCGATAGCGCTATGACAACAGAAGATATTCGACCAAAACATTTTTGTTAAATCCGGTTAGGAATTCTTCGATTTTTCAATACTCAATTGGATGCGGAAAAGTTGAATGTTTCCAAACTAGAATGGAAAAACAAATTGAATGCGGAAAAGTTGAATTCTTCCAAACTAGAATGGAAAAATAAGACAAAAAAGAATCAATGCAAATTTTATTTTTTATATATGTATCTTCGGAGGAGATAGCGAACAAACATGGAAAGAAAGGCAAAAAAAAGGCAGAAAGATTTTTTCACAGTGCGTTTATAACCGTCAAACAAAAAACGTCACAGCACAATAGCAATGGCCCAAAGCTCCCGAAATAGGCCAGTATAATTTAGAAAATGATGTAATTATTTTACATAAAGAAATATGGGTACTGAAAAAAATATGTACTTCACACTTCACAGGATGTAGGAAGATTTACACTATCTCGCACCTTGCTACTTACGTTAGCTTCCTTCACTGACGTGAGGCATCAAAAGCTCCTCGGTAAAGTTAATACTATTTCTTACCCAATTATTTGCAATATTACATATAGGAATTCGACTAATAATTTTTAACTACATCTAACAAAAAACAATGCATATAACGGACATATTCGCATATATCATAGCAACCAACTACACAAAACGTGGTGCCAATGACATACCTGTAACGTGTAAGCGCCTCTCTATATAACTACTTTTGTTTTTATTTAAACATGCGTTAAGCCAAATAGGTGAAAATGTGAAAAATGCAGAATTATTATACATCGTTATTATTGACGAAACGCAAGATTTAAAACGTCATGAACAAGTTTCTATTCCCTTAAGATATTGCGACAAGATTTAAATATGTATGAAAGCTTTTTGAATCTGAGAGGCAAATGTTATGATGGGGCTGCTGCCATGCGTGGCCAATATTCGGGAGTTGCTAAGAGAGTGCATTGTTATGCGTATGTGTTGAATTGGTGTATTATTGATATTAGCAGTTCTGTAATGACTGTGAGAAATATGTTTGGGGTGTTGAATGGGCTTCACACTTTTATTGAAGCATCTTCGAAAAGACACTCTGTTTTTTGAAAATATCCAAAAGACTGAAGCCAGCAAGTCTACAACAATTAAGTCCCTGTCTGATACAAGATGGAACTGTCGTTTAGAAGCCATACGTTCAGTTTTGATACATTTCACTGTCATACTAGATATCCTTGAATCAATATCAAAGAATGACATTGTTAGTGGATCCAAAGCAAACGCTCTTTTGAGATGTGTGTTTTCCCTAAAAATTATCTCTAAAATCCTAGACATTACTAATATGCTATCACCACACTTGTTAGATGACTCGACGTCACTAAGCGATTCACGCGATTAATCCAATTATGGGTTGTCATCAAAAATTAGTCGAACCCGTTTTACATAAAATTCAATTTCAATCTAAAAATCCCGAGAGCCGGCCCTGTATTTCTAAAAGCTGCTACCGATTTATTTAGGTCACATTTTAAGATGCAAACACTTGACGGAAATTCCCCGTAAGCACTTCAAATTGTTTGGTTCGTTTTGTAGCCTTGGGGCTTCCAGTTATATCCAAAGTCCGGTTGAACTCAAATCAAAAATAATCACCCCAATGGAATATTTCTTTATAAACATTTTCGCTTCGCACGCTAATGTGTTTATTTCGACACCCAGGCGCCTTCAATACAAAATTCTCGGAACTCTGTGCAGCCAGCGCATTTTAAACTTAAGCTCCCTTTGTCTTACGCGATAAAGAAATGAGATTTCAAATGTTATTTCGGTCCATATCAATCCGGGGACTTTTCGTAGTAACCCGATACTTTGGAATTCGCTATACCACAAAATTCTTTGTTCAGGACTCAAGGCCCCTTTCTGCCCAATTAAGCTTACGTAGTAAAATTTCCTTATATTTCACAACGCGGTAAGGAATGGTGTAATCTTGAGATGGAACATGCCCGTCCGCATTGGAGAGAGAGAGACGGTTGCACAGCTACGAGGGGATTAACTCTGTGATTGTTAAGCGGGGTTAGAATTTTTAAGTCAGTGAAGCTCAAACCTTCGAAGCGTTTTATTGTTGGGTGTGTTTTGGGATTGCGTGTGCGGGCGTTGATACGAATGGCCGATTCGTCTCCTATAGTGTACTTTCCGGGGAAAGATATTTGCATTATTTGCACATTCGACTAGAGACGACATCTTTAAGCCGTAACTAACTTTTCCCTGTTAAGTGGGGAAAAACCATTGCTGTTTGCAAATTCGTGTATCAACGCCCTGCTGTTTGTAATTTTTGGAAGCCCGCCGCGCAATAGTGTAGTTTTTGCTGTCATTTTTCCCACAACCATTGAGGGATTTTTCGTAACACCTCGTTACGCTGCACCTGAGCTTCATCGAAGGCCGTCATCTCTTGTTCCTGATTACCGGGGAGTCCCTAAACTCTCGTCCCAACAACTCCGTCTGCACTGCAGCTCTCCTTGCCAGGTGACTTCACCAGGACCTCGTTCACCGCTCCCGCCAAAAAGCACGCCTTGGGGCTAAGGTAAAATTGTTTACAGTAAATATGTGTTTTCGCTTTGTTTAATCATGTGCCGTGTGAAGTGATATCGACCATCTGTCGTGCGCTATTGAAGTTTATATTGGACATTGCGTACGCCCGTTTACTCGAATTGTTCAAATTAATTATTATATGCAGGGGCGTCTCTCCTGTGATTTTGTTCTGCTTATTTGTTAATGATACTTAGATTAAGTTAACTTTTGCTAGGGGACCCCGAAATTCCAGTTAGGATGTACTCTTTGTAATAAATTTAAACTCACCACTGGGTGGGCTATTAAACATAAACCTTTGCTAATGTCAGTCTAGTTATTTGTTGTTGCTGAACCCTTTAGTCATTAGTTAATTACGGCAAAAGCCTGATGTAATTAAATGTGAACCCAAAGCCTGCTCTTCAAGTAAGAACGCCCTAGATTTGGGCTTGTCAGTGTTTTCTTTTATTGCTCTAGAGGGTGTGGTCATCAAGGTAAGTCATTTGTTGCAAGACCACACCGTGTATACACCAACAGGCCCGAAGGAGCTTGGCGGAGGGGACGCTGTAGTGGAGTGCAGTTACGTGGAGGACTTCCCCATAGGCTACGTGTATTGTTCTTGGTTCTAGACACGTCAGCCACCCCTAACTAGAACCAAGTGGCGCTCAGGCATTTCTTTTTCTTTTAAGCAAGCTTTAGGGTAAGTGCCGCCGGTTTTTCTTTGTACTCTCGAACCACGCCTTCCCGTCTGAGCTAAGTGCAGGTAACCGGAGAAACAAAATCTACTCCAGCACTTTAAGATCTGTGTCCTTTATAGTAAAGCCGGCGAACCCTGTAGTTTGTACCCGATTTTTGACAGTGCTCTTGATCAATGTCGATCTGAGGAACTAAAACTGTAACACACTTCCAAAAGAAAACTGCAAATGATTCAACTGCAGTATTACTAACCAAATAAACGGTAACTTAACTACACTTCAGCAACTACGAAGCAGTGAAAACTTTTATAAAATGTGGAAAGAAAGAGAAGAAATGGCAGAAAAAGAAGAGTGTAATATGCCAGCGATTCCAAGGAAAAGAAAAGTCCCTGAAAAACTTGGTGGTGGCGACGTTGATGGAAATTATCAATCAACTGCAGATTTCTATAAACAAAATGTGTACTTTCCTGTTATAGACAGTCTGGTAAGTGGGATCACCGAAAAATTTAAAGAAAATGACTTGAAAGTGCTACAAGCATTGCGTCCAGTTTTAAGTTAAAATGAAATTAGTGAGCAAGACTTGAACTTAGTGTGTGCCACCTATAAGAAGTCAGAAAAGGAATTTATTACAGATCTGAATGTGTTCTCACATATGTGTATAACTAAAAACATTGCTGATGATTTTGATCTCAGGCTTAAGTTTTTCATTGAACAGAGTTTAGGTGAATGTTTCCCCAACTTAAATGAGATATAAAACATTCTTGACGGTGCCCGTGAGTTCGGCAAGCAGTGAACGGTCTTTTTCTTGTCTTCGAAGACTCAAGACATACATATGCAACATACTGGACAAGAAATACTTCACCATCTGGTAGTTTTGTGCATTGAAAAAACTGTTGACTTTGAGACCCTTAAAATAATTGATGAATTTGACTCCGAAGCAAATCTTCGAGGAAGGAGACTACAGTTTCATTAGGACCGACATCTTAGTTCATATTCCTGCTTCACAATTTGGTATGTCTTATACAAAATAATTTCACTTTTAATTATTTCATATACGAGTATATATTTATTAGTGTATTTTATGTAGCTTCTTGTTGCTCTTCAAGCTCATTGATTTTTATGACAAACTGAAGTGTACTCTGTGGTCCAAAAATTTTGTTGTGTTTATTAATTCATCAATCTGAAAAATATATTATTATAATAATAATGATAATAAATAGTAACTGATATTGAACTGAGATAAATCATTTTTAAAATTTTACATTTTACATTATTTCAGTAGGTAGTCTAGCACGACTTTGCAAGTGCAGGATTTTTTGCAATGTAACTGTTTCGACAGTTTACATTTTCATGTAGTAGACAGAGTTTTGATGTTACCCCCCCCCCCCCCTCGGACCCAGCCAAAGTGATACCCCAAGTTACGCCTATGTGTCCTTTAGAACTGTAATTGAATTCATAAGTGGAGCTGCAATTTCTTGGAGAAAGTTGAACCAATTCAGCCAGGCACAGCGCGCGCTACGTCGACGCTGCGAGCTGCTGGACGACACTGCGTGCAACTTTCAGGCGCTACAACAAACAAACTGTTGGTCGTCTCACGAGAAAGTTGATTGCATCAATATTGTAGATAATTTTGTAATAAACAACTTTTATTCAAAAGATTTTGCGATAGTGCTATGACAACAGAAGGTATTCAATCAAAAAAATTTTTCTACCTTCTTTTTACTTCCTTTTACGATAAAGGAAGTTTTGGATTCACCCCAAAAATTCGAAATTAAGTTTTCAACAGATCTTCACGTTTTAGAGTCCCCTGAACCCAAAAAAACATATGTTTTTTCATTGGTCTGTCTGTGTGTCTGTCTGTCTGTGAACAGAATATCTCCAAAACGAAAAGAGGTATGGCGTTGAAACTTCATATTTAAGTTTTGTGTACTATGTAGATACGACAAAAGGCTTTTGAAGAAAATCGCGTAACCGGAAGTAGGTGTTTACTCTTGTAATTTTTCAGTTTTTTTTTTCAATTTTTTCAAAAACGGCTCTAACGATTTTTTTGAAACTTCACACTTTTATTAAATTTTTACTGAATATTGATGTGAGATAGGTGATTTTCCAGTTGAATACTTCTAAAATGGGTTTCTTTTGTTTTTTTTTCTATTTTTTTTATTTACTCCTATTTTAAATAGAACACCCGGTATATTGTTATATTTTTTTAATTCGGTTTAAAATTCTAGAGAAAATTTGTCTTTATGTTGTACCGTTTTTGTATAATTTGTAATTCTTGAAAAATTTTGACGAATGCTTAAAGATTTAAAATCAAATTTTTACCTAATTATAAGATCAGGCAGCTGTGTGCGTGTATCACACCAGATTTTTTTAAATTAATTAGTTATTACTTGTACTTGTACTACGGGGTAGCGGGTAGCACTCCTCTACGATCCCGGTTGAAGAGAGGCTTCCACAGGGTTTGGCGAGCCTTGTCCTATGTCAGCTACTGGATTTGCCTCCCATCCCTCGTCCCCGGGAGGAACCAGGTCCCCAACCTCTATCCGCCCTCCTCCGCTGTACTTTCCACACACATCTCCCCCTTACCACCAACCCGCACTTGGCCAGCGTGGTGGAGTACAGGCCAAAAACTCCCTATTGAATGAATGAAAAAAAATGTCGATTTCTAAAAACAATCCCCAGGTGGGTTGGGCAAGGAGTCCGGAATCCCACACTGATAACAAATTATCAGTCTGCTCCATAGAATATGAGGGGAGCAAGAAGTCGAGCCAAGGTAAAGGTTGAAACAAGCCGCGACCAGAGGGTACTAAGACCCCCCGGATAAGATCAGGCTGCCATAAAAAACGGACACTACATGTAATACATAAACGAAGTGTTGGTAGACCACAAAGACGCTGGCTTGATGACATCAAGAGCAGAGTAGGAAGAAATTGACATCAACTGGCTCAAGATAAAGAATCCTGGAAAGAACAAGTGGAGGCTTATGCCCAAGAGTGGACTAGTAAAGGCTGCTAAAGAAAAAGAGAGAGAGAGAGATTACTTTTTAATTACGCAAAATATGAATGAAAATATGTCAAGAATACAAATTTCTAGACGACATTCTTTTCGTCAAAAATGGCATGGGCTGATTTTTCGATACAATGAAAAATATGGCTGTTATTCACGAAAAATTCCCTCCTTAATTCAAGATGGCGGAAACGCCGCAAGTGGTTGGTGCTCGAAAACTCTGTTTTAAGCTTTTTCATGTGGTACACTAACGAAGAAAAAAATGTTTTTCACTACCTTCAGTGCAAGTGATCTATCTACCATCAAATTTAGGGATTTAGGAAACATTTACAAAAATTGTTACGGTTTCCATGACAATGACTTCCCTGGAGAAATTATTTAACATCCCGCATTTATTATAACTAACGAAATGCCATGTCTGCCATTTGGTTAACATGAAAAAAAATATCGCTCGTACTCCATTTTCAACCACAAAGCTCATAAACCAGCACTAATAATTTAAGGGATTGGGGCAACAAAAAGGCTACTTGCCACAAAACATATATTTGGAGAAAATCACCTTTTAATATTTCCAACAAATCCTGAAATGGAGCCTTTGTAGATCGGTTATTCCAATTTATACCAAACATGCCTTGGATACATATGTTCTAATTAATGCATAATTTAGCAAACAATAATAAATATATTTGTTAATAAATATTTTATTGAAAAATGTGTGGCTTACACTCTTTTTCACAGAACAAAATAAGATAATTTTCTTGTAAAAAACACATTATAAAAATAAAAAGCAAAGTGCTAACACTGTATTATAAAGTATGGAAATATTATTATATTATTGTAAATCTTCATCTGCATCGCTTTCGAATTCATAACTGAATAAATCTAAATGTTCAACCATTGATTCAGGTTCAGTGTTGTCATTGTTTTCATTAAGTTCATTAGTTTCTTCATTAACTCCATGGACGTCTTCTTCACGTCCTCCTCTTGTTCTGTAAAATTCGTGAAAAACTGGAGGTATGTAGTGTAGGAGTCTTGATAAATTCTCATTTTTTTTCTTATTGAGTTGTATGGGTTCATTGTATTTTCTTTTTAGCTGGGATAGCGTCTGAGTGCTTCTGTATCATCTTTTTCCTATGTTAACAGGTGTATAAAGTTCATTAAATAAATGCTTTATGAACATTATGTTGGAATTCTGTGATTCAAATTTAAAACTATTTATTTTACTAAACTGTAATTTTTGTTTATCTTCAGTTTGTGTTTTCTTTGTAATACTTTTCAAAATGTCTTCAAAAGAAAAAAATATTTTTGTTCCATAATGACAACGTTAAAAGAAGTTGTGCGCTTGCATTTTTGCACTGCTTCAAACCATTGTTCCGGTGCAAAAACTTGTTGCAAGTTCTTAATTTTGAACTTTGCAATAAGGGCGAAGTCTCGATCGGAAGGCAAGTGAGTGTGCCCAGAAACCAGAAAGCGATGTTCAATGGTTTTATATCGACCTTCTTTTACCAGTTGTTGCCATAAAGGCATGATTACCCAATTTTTATTTTGTCCACCACAGTTGTCTGTAAAAATGAACAATTTATCTGAAGAAGTGGGATTTTCTGTCAAATGCCTGTAGATAATACTAGCTATTTCCTCGCTACCCCTATTGGCCACATTTTCAGACCACATGTACATGTATCCTTGATTAGTAGTGCAATCATGTACCCCTATAGGTTATAAGTCCAAGCTTTTCTTAAATAAAAAGTAGGTCCACAGTGCTTGTTGTAAATCGAAAGAGATTATGTCGACGCCTCCATGAACTTTTGCGTTTTCACTTTCTTGTTTTAAATTCGTTTGCATTGCCTTTGCCCGTCTTTGGTGTAACTCTAATTTTAATTTTAACTGTTTACATTTTTCCTCATTATTTTGGTTAGTATCGTTAATTTCTATATTCAAAAGGTAAATTTCTATATTCAAAAGGTAGCCATACGATAAATAAAAAATATTCAAAAGGTCACAAGTTTTGCACGTATCACTCTTTGGCAACTTAAAGCCAATATTATACTCAGTACAAAAAATGCGCCTGTATTTATCTTCTGATACAGGTTTAATGTTTCAGTCCTTGCACGACTTAATATAGTAATCCTTACAAAGCCTGGAAATGGAGAGGTCGTGGTCAATATAGACTTTTTTTTTGGATTTTCCTTTCTGCTATAATGACTAGTATATTTTGGTATTGAGTCTATATGGCTTCTTATTGATTGTGTAGCTTCTGCAGATACTTTGTTTGGTCTATTTAAATGTTTGCCACGCCTGTCTGATTTGGTTTTGTCAATCCATCTGATATATGTTTACACAGAAGCTGAATTCTTTTACGAGAGTTCTGTAGACCGTGAACTGCGAGAAATTCCTCCTTACATACTCGTACATCAATTCCTTCAATTTTTATGTCGTAATGCATTGTAATGTTCCTGCATGACACCTGTTTTTTCGTCTTTTTTGGATAACATCTTTTCTTAGGAACTGATTTCATATTTGCAAATAGGTAAACATTTTGCTTTTCATAATTTCCAAGACCCCAAAACGCATTAAAGATGTCTTCTTCTTTTCCTGATAGAGTATGCCTACGCTATTTTTACATTTACATGGGGAACCCATTAATCTGCACTTTACATCTTTCCCTCTATTATTTTTGTAACTATACCCTAAGTTTCGTCTTGTCTTGTTTTTCAGTTTTTTATGATGCTCTAAATGTCTCTTTCTCCATCTTGATGGTGCTGACTTCTTTGGTGTATCAATAGAACCCATCGCAACAACGTACTTCTCCGTTCGTGAGCTTGTTGCATCCTAAGAAAGGGTTAATTATTTTTTTTTAATAAGGGTATAAGCCACGTATAAATAAATGTGCAGTTATATTAGAAATCGTGACAAAAACGTAGCCACAAGTTAAAATAACTAATTTTCCTCGCAGTGGCAACATTACATGCCAGTATTCAAACGTAAATATTTAATTCGCTGGCAAAAATTAAAAACAACAGTAAATTAACCAAAAAATGTATAAGCCACAATATATTTTGAAAGAAGGTTATAAGCCACAATGAAAGTTTACTTACTTCATTTTCAGAATATTCCCTACATTCAGAGCTGCTTTCATCACAGATGTGATTTGCATCGTCTATCTATACTGTCATCCAAATCAAAATCCTTTTCTGAATCACCACTATTTTTGGCACTAATTTATTACGAGCACTGACTGTTCGCTTAGTAGCCATCTTGAAATATTTGTGGCTTATACCCTTTCTGCCATAAAATATGTATGAAAATGTGTCTTGCGCACTAAGAAAACGTGAGTCTGGTGGTGCCATCTTTTACAAATTCGCTGAAAATTATATGGGGTGGCTTGTACCTTTGATGCCTAAACTAAATATACAAATAACTCAATTTTAACAAAATTGTGGCATGTAGCTTTGTTCCGCCAAGCCCTTCATATCATAATAGCAACCAACGAAACAACAAACAAGACATGCCAATGACATAACTGTAGGCATCTCAGTAAGTCTCGATTCAACTACTTTTGCAGCGTAAATATATCAAACAAGTAGAGACACTCACTGTCGGTTCCTTTGATGTAAAAATACCGATTTTGATGACCTTGAACGGCTCCTGGGGGGGTACTTTCCGATAGTACTAACAGATGGCCCCACTACTTTATCACATACATAGATAAAATAATACTTCGTATAGAACGCAAACTCGATATAAAAAAGAAGTTAAGACGCCATCTGTTGGCTTGTGGACGGTGCGATTTCATAGCCTACTGATTGGTAGGTACCATTTATTTTTAATTTAAATTTAAAATTCTAATAATAATTCACAAATTAAAACTTCGACTTTACTTCGATTTTTATTTTTCAACTTTTTCTTGTACATTGCAAATGCATTTGCGTACATTTTATTTTTAAAGCACATACTACGTGTATCTTTGCCATTAAATTCAATGCTTCAACAAAATTAAATATTGTTAAATATATTATTTTATCACGATGTCATTTTCAAGGTGGTTTTTATGTGCGCATGTAAAAGCGAATTGGGCATGATACGGCAACAAAACACAAGTTTTATTTTTAACATTCTCAACAGACGTGAGGTTACTTAAAACAATTTTAGAAATTTTATAAATTTTGTTGATTGTTTTGATAAAATCAAATTTACAATACACCAATTATTTCTTTTTTGAATTATATTTTTTTTTGTTAACATATGAAACTGTTCGTTAGTGGATTGTGTACTAATAATTTTAGTTTTGCAATCTTCACAAGTTACATTTTTTAATGTTCGCGTGATCCAACCAGATATATATCCGATAATGTTTTTATGTAAGTCTTTTCTAATTCAAATTCTGGTAGATTAGAAATATACTTGTTAACATTAAAAATGTCAACTGAATGTTCCGTAGTTTGACGCGTGTAGATTTTTTCCTAATGCTCCTTCAGTTAACTTGTTGTGACTATGACCTGTTAACACATAGCGGTAGTTCCTTCTAAATAAAGAAAACTAGATATTATTAATTACCGCATTTAGCTATTAAGGCCATAATTGAAGCCATTGAATGGCTTAACACTTGAGTTGCATAACTAACTTACATTTTTTGAATCTTTTCTGGAATAGCATGCAAATCTGTAATTTCGTGGAGGGCTCTTAGTTCACCACTAGCTTGATTACTAAAATATGTTGCCATAATGTGGGTCCATTTTGCTACGATAATTTCTTCTGTTGTTTCCCATACTAAATTTTTTGTGAGCAGATTATTTCGTATTCATTTCATCATATGTGGTATATCGAATAGAGGTATAATTTCTTTGTTTGATATTATAATTTTTCTTTGAATTTTTTTACTTTTTTGTAAATATATTTTCTTAGATTCATTTAATGTTTATAGCTGGTTGGTTAGGTTGTTCCTGATCGCAAATTGTAACCAAAATTTTTAATCCACAATTTTGAACTTCTTTCACCAATGATGTTATCAATTGGGCAATAATTGAAGATTTCGTGGAAGATGAAGAAAAACCAAAATAAATTGGTTGCTGCCACTGTTTAAAAAGTCTACGAAGGTAAAACACGAGAACGTGGTCTGCAATTTCAAAACTGTATTCACAACCGATATCTTGAAAGCCATAAAATTTATCATTATTTTTGTTGTAATCTATGTGTGGCATTATTGACATCTCATCAAAAATAAGAGCACACATTTTGTCTCTATCAGCTAATTTTGAAGCAGCCTTTTCAAGTTATCAAATATTACTTTATTAGTCCCAGCATCCATGGGTACTTTATTTAGCATAGACATTATTGTCTGCCGAGAAAGTAATGCAACAAATTCTCTTAGCTTTGAGTAACACCTTCCTGATTCTTTATAAAACAACAATGCAAAAAATTTTTTGTCTGTGGCGTACCTACGTCCTTTTGACTTGATATTCCTCTTTTTTAATTGTCACAAGCAAAAATTTATGGCATCTTGTCCTAACTTTACTTTTTAACTTCATTTCAAACTATTCGTACAGTTTTAAACGTTGTCTGTAAGAAGCAGCTTTAATTTTGTTTCTTCGTGCCGTACGACATAATTTTTTAAAAATAGGAGGTAGTTTTGCTAGTTGGATGGAGCCATGGTTTTTTGAAGTGTTTGACTGATTGTTTGAAATTTGGGAATTGATACTTTGTAATTCATTTTCTGAAAATTATTAGGCCATGATTTAAGTACATCTAAACTAGTTTCCTAATAAAATTTACCATAGGGAATTTGTGGGGTAGGTGTAGATGTGGATGGATTACTTGAAATTTGAGAATCGAAATTACAACGCAGATAGACGGTGTATTTTCGCTGTTTAAGTGTGCCATATTCGTTAATTCGTTTTCTGAAAATTTTTAGGCTGATATTTAAGTACATTTAAACTAGTTTCATGATAACACTTACCATCGGGAATTTGTAGGGTAGGTACAGCCATGTTTTGAAGTTTCCTATTGGAATCAAAATCTCTCTACTTAAAGTGTAAGCCACAAACAGTATACCCATTGTATACTTTCATTGGATCCATTTCTATTAGGGATAAGTAAATTACGAATTCGTTTTAACCATTCTTTAAAACGCCCGGAATACTTTATAGGGTTCGGAAATCTGTGACGGGTGATACTGTTTTTCTTATATACATAGGATCCGTCTGCCAAAAAAATCCAAGTGAGCTAAAATTTTGCATACACCTTTATTTTGTCTGTATATTGTCTCAAAAGTCTCCATCGATATCTCGCTTGCCTTTTCAGTTATTCAAGGTCAAAGGTCACAAAACTAAGTTTTTCTCAAATATCTCGCTTTCTATGGGTGGTATGACTTTTTTAGTTATTACAAAAAATGAAGGCTAGGAAATTCTCTACAAAAAAGATTATACAGGTTTTTAACGTACAACTAACCATTCAGTGAATAACACACTGTTAAGTTTTGCAGACGGGTTTTACTTCTTTTTACAATAAAGGAAGTATAGGATTAACCCCAAAAATTCGAAATTGATTTTTCAACAGATCTTCACGTTTTAGAGTCCCCTGGACCAAAAAAACGTTTTCTGTTCAAAAGTATTTCACTGACAACGCATACATTAAGGCCTTACGTATATGCAACCCACAACTCAACAATCGTTAGTTATTTCAATGTTCCAATTTGGCTTTTATAAGTACCTACTCAAGAAAATATATAGGTAATCTACCAAGATAACTTGCATTAATTGTGCTGTACCTATAGACGTCAGTAGAGTACCTAGGGGGATTCTGGCGCACTTCCGGTGGTTTGAAACTTGGCTAAGTGTCACGTGGCGAGGTCATTGGCCTCTGGTTTGAAACTTGGCTAAGTCTAGCCGAAGGTCACGGGCCTAGCCTAGGCCAAGATCATGGACCTAGCCTAGGTCAAGGTCACGGGCCACTTCCGGGAATTTTTTGGGTTAAAAGTGTAGTTTTTGAAATTTTTACAAGATTTATCAAAAATTTCCCACGCTCGAGCGTCTGGGATGCAGACATGTTCATTCTTGCAGGATGTTGTTATCAGTAAATAGAACAATGGCATCCATTGGAGAACAATGAAGCTATTGTTACGCTTATCAAAATTTTCTCAGGCTCGACCGGATGTGACTCATCGTCTGACAGACATGTCTATTCTTGCAGGATGTTATCAGTAGAACAATGGCATCCGTTGTTTTAAAGTCGACACGAAATTCGAGAACATTGAAGCTATTGTTGTCTGGAGATTAAAATGTGCAAAGCTGGTAAATAGAACAATGACATCCATTGTTTTAAAATCAGAACGATAATAATTGGACAATAAAGCCATTGTTGTCTGGAGATTAAAATGTGCAGAGCTGGTAAAAATTCAACAATGAAAGCCATTGTTTGAGAAAAAATCAGCACAACTGCTAAAGTGAATGCTGTCTTTGTTTGAAAATTTTTGCTGACGCTGTTAAGTCTAATTTTGAATTTTTTACAAGATTCTCACGATACATTTTGGAGGTAAAAGTCTAATTTTTACAAGATTCCCACGATGAATTTTGAGGTTAAGAGTCTAATTTTGAAATTCCTATACCGGATGTGAGTCATTGTTTGGAAATGCCAGACTTGTCAAAACCTGCCTGCCTGCCTGTTTATCTTCTGCGCAATTAAACAATGAAGCCATTGTTTGAGAAATGTGCAAGGTTGCAAAAAATAAACCGAATTAATTGTGGTCTAATAGTATATATATTGAATTATTTCCAGCTAAAAGATGCAATATGAAAATCCAAACCATTTTAAATACCTTGTTAGGTTTTTGTTTTATTAAGCGTTCAACGAGATGTATGTCTGGATATTTAACTTTTTGAAACTCAAATTGGAAGCATCTTTTAGTAGATAGGTAATGTGTTCGATCCCCGCTGGAGGACTGTTTAAGCGGTAGACAGTATTTTACATAATACAAAAGTGTTGGGGTGTTAGAGACATTGTTTGTAAGCAAAGTAAATATTACGTGTTTTTCCCGTACTTTATTAAATACACAGTCTCGAAACTGAGCCGATAGTTATTTATTTCGCTTGGATTTATGTACAGCATCCCCTCACTTTAGCAATAAGCAAGTTCATAAAGAAATATTATTATGCTGTAGAGATTTACAGGTTACAGTTCGGAGTGTAAACTGAGTTAAAAATTTTGGATATTAGCAACAGTATCATTTAATTGCATATTGTTTTCTTTTACGTAAGATCCGCAAGATTAGATTGTATTAATTATAGGTTCGAAAGCACTGCTGACAGACAGACAGAAAAACTTGTAATGCAGCTGCCAAACCGGGCCTTGTCAAATATCGAACAGCACTATATATTAGTAAAAAATACTCTTCAGTTAGCAGGTTTGATGTAGTTTTAGCCAATCTTATACACATTCCAGCACTAAAAAAATGGTAGGAAGCGGAGTCTTAGACAGCAGAATTTTATAATACAAAACAGAGCGATAAAATAATCGTGTGTACCACCCGACATTTTTCAGTTTATCCGATTCAGCAACTTCCGCATATCACAAAAAAACAAACACCTTCTTTGTTCTTGTGTTAGCACCTTGGCTTTAAGAATGTTACGAAATCCGATGCCACAGCACTATATGTTTTAACTACATTTTTCAATAACTACAAAAATAAAAAGCAGCTTAAAATATTGTTCCTAAAAGGAGTGGTGCTGTAGTTTTATCATTGGAATTTCGATTTCTTACAACGGTATTTGTAAATAGTCCAGTTTTTGGTTGCAACGAGCATAGTTGTAGCAGAGATATCTGACGAATAGAAGATATAAACAGACAGTAATATTAATCTAAAATTGAATTAACTAATATTATTAACAAAGTTGTTAAACGCATGATACAGGCAGTTATTAATTACTTAATATATACAATTGTCCTATATCCGGTATTCATGGTTTATGTCTTAATCTGATTTTAATAGTCGATTAGAGTCGAATAACTAAGGTTATTACAATGCTAAAGACTGTGCGCAAAAAGGTAAGATATCAAAATTTTAAAATAAAACCCAGAGAATAAGAATTACATAAAATAAGCCAAGTAAAAGCTATTAGATCACTGCAATATATTAGTAAAAAATACTCTAGTTAATAAGGTTGCTATACCCAATGGTGAGGGACAGTATAATTTTGCCGAATAAAAACTTATCTAGATGGGTTAAAAATCAGATGTATAAGAGAAAATCTCAAACTTGTTTAAAAACATTTTGTCAGACCTGTCTAGACCTGCGGATGTGAGTCATCGTCTGGGAATGTGCAAGATTGCTAAAAATAAACCGGTTGTTTGAGATTTCTGCGTAGGTCTGCGCGGTAGTCTGCGCGGAGGTCTGCGCGATGGTTTGGCGGAAAATTCAAATTCTGCGTAGGTTTTGGCGGGAAATTCAAATTATAATCAGTGTTTTTGATGGGAAAATCTGGGAGTGTACAAGGTTGCTAAAATATATGGGGTCTTTGTCTGAGAAATTTACACCAGATGTGGTTAATGACCTCCATTATCAGTGTCTATAAATTTGGTAGACAGACAGACAGGCAGACCGACAGGCAGACAGACAGACAGACAGACAGACAGACAGACAGACAGGTAGGCAGACAGACAGACAGACAGACAGACAGACAGACAGGCAGACAGATAGACAGCTAGACAGGTAGACAGCTGTTCCTGTAACGGTTTTATGGGCACGACGGTGTAATAAAACGACAATTGTAAATATAATTGTATTTTATTTGTCTAATGTACATGTATAAAATTATTACAAATATATATTATACACTAGTCAATTATTGTGGTAGAGGTGTTGTTGTCATCTCTGTGTGGAGGAGGATCTCTTCGTGCTGTTTCCGAACTGGATTTATTCAATTATTCCTGCCTCTTTTAACTCTTCTATTATACTAACAATTTCATTTATATGATTTGTATGACGCAGACTGTTGGCTCATAATGCAAACATTTAACAGATGGGCAGGCGGACATCACCATAAATCATATACGATTTTTTTCACACATTCACGTTCTAATCTCAAAATTTTATAAGACAGAAAGTTCGAGCTCTTAAGGAGGGTAAGTTGGTGCAACAACAGCTCCTCGGTAAATTTTTTAAACCTGTTACCGAACAAATACAAAGTGTTGCAGAAGAAATCAATACAAAAGAGAATCCTCCAGACGCTCGAGCGTGGGAAATTTTTGATAAATCTTGTAAACATTTCAAAAACTACACTTTTAGCCCAAAAAATTCCCGGAAGTGGCCCGTGACCTTGACCTAGGCTAGGTCCATGATCTTGCCCTAGGCTAGGCCCGTGACCTTCGGCTAGACTTAGCCAAGTTTCAAACCAGAGGCCAATGACCTCGCCACGTGACACTTAGCCAAGTTTCAAACCACCGGAAGTGCGCCAGAATCCCCCTAAGTACTCTACTGACGTCCTCAAAATATAATTAAAAGCGCATTATGTAAATGTTAGATT
Organism: Agriotes lineatus; assembly: GCA_940337035.1. Taxonomy (NCBI): domain Eukaryota; kingdom Metazoa; phylum Arthropoda; class Insecta; order Coleoptera; family Elateridae; genus Agriotes; species Agriotes lineatus. The sequence continues at coordinate 177,850,536 of OW679195.1, read as the reverse complement.
GCTTATAATTACTTAAAATACAGAATAACATTCGTAAGTTTTTTACTTCCTTTTACTATAAAGAAAGTATTGGATTCACCCCAAAAATTCAAAATTGAATTTTCAACAGATCTTCACGTTTTAGAGTCCCCTGATCCCAAAAAACATATTTTTTTTCATTGGTCTGTCTGTGTGTCTGTGTGTGTGTCTGTCTGTCTGCGAACAGAATATCTCAAAAACTAAAAGAGGTGTGACGTTGAAACTTCATATATAAGTTTTGTGTACTATGTAGATGCGACAGCAAGCTTTTGAAGAAAATCGCATAACCGGAAGTAGGTGTTTAGGCTACTCTTGTGATTTTTCAGTTTTTTTCGATTTTTTCAAAAACGGCTCTAACGATTTTTTTAAACTTCACATTTTTATTACACTTTGAATGTGTATTGATGTGAGATAGGTGATTTTCCATTTGAATACTTCTAAAATGTGTTTCTTTTGTTTTTTTTCAATTTTTTTTGTTAACTCCCGTTTTTAATAGAACACCCGGTATATTATTACATTTTTGAATTCAGCTTAAAATTATAGAGACAATTTGTCTGTTCAACTAACGCTCTATTTTGTACCGTTTTGGCAGAATTTGTAATTTTCGAAAATTTTTGACAAATGCTTACAAATTTAAAATCAAATTTTTGGCTAATTATAAGATCACTGTAAAAGGAAGTTGTGTGCGTGTATCACACCAGATTTTTATTAAAAGGTTCTTATATAATTTTCAATAACAACTAAAATTTATAAAGGCCGGTTGACTATACAGTTTTGAGGTATACTCCCTTTAATTTACAAAGCTACCAAAGAAATTGTAGAAAATACTTGAACTTCCATGTTTATTAAATGTATTCTGTTTGAAAAATACTAGAAACATAATATGTATATGTCATGCCCGCGTAGTTTACAAGAAATATTCATTTGTAGTAAAATGAACGATAATTCCTGAAACATTTTTGTGACGTGATATAATTGATGCTGCTTATTTGGTATTTCTCCACCCTGCAAAATTCAAATTATTACAAAATCGAACGTTTCGAGAAACAATGTGTCCTCGTTATCAAAGAATACAAAATTCAAATTAAAAATGAACAACGAAAAGTTAGCTTTTTAATGGAACGGAAATGCGACCAACCTCCAGTAAATTGCTTGGCAATGACGTTCAATTTTTAATAATTTTAATCTTGCAGAGGTGAAGTCCAGGGACCATGTTAACATGTGTGCCTATACCATGTCCTCAGAAGATTTGCGGATACTTGGTTAGAACCGTATTCATAGATGTTCTGCATATCAGCATATTAACAGGAATCTCTCCTATCAGTCGCTGAAACTCATCGTGTCGCGGTTGAAGTCATGAAGTTGTGGGTAACTCCTATTCAGTTTCATGTCGTCCTTACACGCAGTCTGAGCCAACCACGGCAAGCTGCAATTATTCTTTTTTATGAAAAATATACTTATGTTACCTAAAGCAATAATTATAAAATGCAAGATATAGATTTTTCCTTTTAGGCATTTTCAATTAAAATCATTATTGCGTAGCTAATATAAAGGTCGAACTTGACGTAATAGCTAATATCAGTAATAAAACACTGTATCAGATAATTGAAGAGTCAATAATAGCATCCTTAATTATTGGTTAGGTGTTAATTTATTAATTTATTACACCGCATAATAACCCGTTCGTGCTAACTGTTTCTAAGAGTTAATTAAAATCGCCTACGCCAACTGATTTATTACTATTCATCAAGATTTGTTTAAAATGCACACTAATTAGAAAATATAAATGTTCAGATTTTCTATAAAAAAATAATTCCTGCTTGCAAAATACTAACCAAGGCGGTAGTAAAGGAATAGTTTTGCCTTTGTTGGAAATGTTGCTTTAAGCAGTAGAAGACTATGTAAACAAAGGTTTGAATTTACCCTGGCTCGATTAATTGACAACTAATATGTTTATAAATTTAAAAATTTTCTGCAATTATTATTATAACATTACTATTAGTATTATTCTCATTACTATCGCTGCCAAAACTTACTGAATGGGATCACTTATACATATATCACATGTGTCGCTTTTTGTACCATGCATGCCAAGAGGTTCAAATAAGAAAACGCTATGAGAAATAAATTGAGAGTCTTAGCTTAGGTAAGACAATCAACGTTAATAGAAATTATCTGACAAACCTGGCACACCAAATAAAGTTTATGCAACAACAGTATCTCCTAGTTCGATATAATTTGTTTTATTTATTGTATTACACATTAAAATTAAGTTTTATTCCCTAATTACAAAAAATGAAATTCAACAAACTTCAGAAATTGCTGGAACTGTCACCTTCTTGTTCACGACACAGATTAGCGCATTTTCTCGTGTTATTTAAACATTCTGGGGTTACTTACAGGAGTATATTCTTTGATAAATCTGACTCTTAGGCTTTGGACATTGGAAAATTGTGTTTTTAGGATGAGGGAACAAGTTATAATATAATATGATTAAGTCGAGAGACCACAGTGGACATTTTTAATCAGACCGCAAATATAATGATCAGTGAATTGTAATAAAGTTGATATAAATAATTCATGTTCTCGTCTGATGTGTTGCAAGTTGCCTCATCTTGTTAAAAGTACAAATTTTGAAGTTTGGCCTTCAGCAGTTGGTTTACTAAAATTGTTAAAATTTCCATTAAAAAAATATTGGACGGACCTGACGAACTTGGACAAAGCTGCAAAGGAGATTCCCGAAAACATATTTCTGCATACCACATTCTGATATTCTGGGAAGAATTTTTCAGACATCGGAAAATCGTTGTCGAGAGTTATTGAAACCAGCTACCAACTCATTCACCATAATTGAATAAACTATTTCGAAAATACGACCGTTGTTTCGTGAAAGCCATGTTTCAACTTTGAAAATATACATGTAAACCGCAAAAATTAACTGAGAGATCAATGTCAAAAGTAAACGCCCATTAATAAAGCTAATACACCAATTTTATTTTTTATATCCACCCTTTATTTAAATCTGTTTGAATTGCGTACTACAAGCTTTTTTAGAAAACGTAATTGCGATAGGGACGATAATAAATTATTATGAATCAGTTTCTATTTGTTTTCTATTATTTGATATCGTTATATTATGTTGCACACATAAAGTTAGATAAAAACTATTTCAAGTACTTAATAAAAGAGAAGGCAAGAAGAAATGGAGAAGAGGGTGCTAGACCAAATAGAGTATGTGGCAGTATAACTTTAGATATAATTAATATCTAAGGAAAAATATTCATGCAGAAAGCTATATAAGCAATTAATATTACCCCACATTTTAGCCACGATGTCATCACAATGATTAAAAATAATAAGCCATATCGCCTTTCACCGGTAATTTGGCGAAGAGCGTATCTTCGACCAACTTTGTCGTGTTAGTTTCTCTCCAAGGCTACCGACGAAGGCAGCTTAGCTGTCTAAATACGTATTTAACGGTTGTTAAATATTTATGTGGTTAACTGATTTTTAACGAATTGTGTCATATTTTGTACGGCGTATAGATGAAGTATGCAATTCTAATAGGCTTGGGTTATAGGTTTGCAAAAAAAATATGATAACTTTATAAGTGAAATACAACATGTCGCAAAAATTAAAGGATCTAATTTTTAGATAATAATAGAGATTAGAAATTTTTTTTCGAACTTTTTCTCTAAATTTAACATGTTATATTGCCAATGTTGTCTATGTTTTATTCGCCGTAGATAGTACAGTCGTTGAAGGTTTTCTGCTCCGAATTCTTTGAACCTTGACCGATTGACGTGAAATTTGGTGAGTAGTTAGGGGATAGCTCAAGGAGCAAATGTGACATAGCGCCGATGTGCGATTTTACTCTGAGAATGGATGCCACCTCTTCTCAGGAGTGGAAATATGTTCACTCAAAATTACGTCTAAAATAGATAGAGGAAGAAATTTTAAGTCAAAAATGTTCTATATAGTTTTTTCGATAGATCGATATTTTTCGAGTTATTCGCGATTGAAGACTTTTTCGTGATAAATATCCATGTTTTTGGGCGGTTTTTTGCGAATAACTCGATAACTTCGCGTTCTATTAAATAAGTTGTAATGGAGTTTATAAAAAAACAAAGAGATTGATTTTTTTATAAATGCTCTAGGTCCAAAATAAAAGGGTGTTATGGCTCGTTGAAGAAGATTTTTTTTGCAACAACTTGGTAATAATATTTTTATGCACAATTAACATTATCCAATAAGTTTTTAATACTAAACGATGCGGAAAATTATTCTCTTTAATTTAGTACCGCTACCATTTTTTTCCCATAAAAATTGTGAGCAGGAATATGCATAACCGTGATAAGCCATGTAAATTGCCTATGTTCAGAGGTATGACCAACCACCGGTATATATTGACATGTATTTTAACAAATCATTACATTATTACAATAAAATAGATAATTTAAGATATTTGAAATAGGTACATTTATAAATTGTTTGTCATAATTTAATTTAAATGATATGAATATTTCTAAAATTAAAAAAATAGGGAGGAGGCGAGAGAAATAATCGAAGGTTTAGAAAAAAATTTCGATTTAGAAGTCAGTAAAAGTCATCAACATGTAGATTCGAGAGACGCGAGAATTAAAAAAGGCAAAAAATATTTTCGTTTATTTTTTTTATTAATTTACGGGTTGACAATTTTGAATACATCGTAAATCCTGTTCGCTAACACGAAAGAAGCTTTATTCTACATAATTAAATAAGATGTGAATCCATAAAATGCTTAAACGTGCATTTTTTCTATTTTTTCATGAAGGGGTAGTTTCACCCCTTAAAAACAAAAAGCGCAAGTCGGACATATGTCACTTTTGAAGTTAAGGATAAGATCACGATACACCTAAACACGGTGTGTCAGCGCGCATGCTACTTCCATCTCTCTCTTACACTGTGACGTCACTTGCGAGTCAGATTTAATCTTCGTACTTGTAAACTACGTTAAAAGCAGTAACATAGATATAAAAAAAATAATCAACTACAAAATTACGGCAAAGTTTTAACTTCAGGGGGTTGTAAACATAATCTACGCAAATCAGAAATGATTGACTAGGATAGAAACAAACAGCAGGTTTATATAAAAAGTACATTTTCAACAGTTTTTTATTTGGGCATTTTATTATCTAGTTTACTACGACAATATTCTGAACTAGTTTTGCTAATTAAATCTCGTAACCTAATATATAAGTTCTTGTCCTAACCAAGCAAAAAATTAGTATATTAAAGTATGAGTGGATAACAAGGTCTTTAAAACACGCGCGAGTTTTCGAGCACGACGGCGTAGCCGGAGTGCTCGAAATGCAGCAAGTGTTTTAAAGACCAGTTATCCACGAATACTTTACGCTATTTTTTATTATACCTTCAATACTGGAAATAAATTACGCACTAAAAACTTAGAAATAATTTTTGTCGTGATAAATAGAGAGGGCATAATAATATTGCTACTATAGTTACGAGAATTATTTACGTTGTTGTCGCGTCCATGTCCGTTGTTGCATTCAGTCGTTTCCTTGACAACCTTTAAAGCTCGGCGAGCTTTAATCGCCTGTATTCGCACGCTCAGGCGTGCTTTAAATGGCGATTCTGATGCAGGTATAATAAAATAACCTCTTTAGGGACCGCTTGTTGCACATTTGCATCGAGTTGCAAAATATTGTTTTTTCACATAAAACTTTAAACAACTCTTTTTTCATTTGCCAAAGAATCACCGTGCATTTTATAAAATTCCGCTTCTAAGACCATAGTGACAGTCAATAGGATATAAAATGGATATAATAAATTTCCTCGGAAGATAAATGTCACCCAGCTGTCCGTTACATTTTTTAAATTGATTTTTCTCGTTTCTTTACCTAAATTATATTTCCCCTATATTTATGGGCAACATATCCTGCTATATACACAGTCGGCCAAAAAAAGCGGTACAGATTTTATAACCTCGTATATTCGTAAGTCATTAATATTTTCAAATGACTATCACCCGTATTCATAGTCGTTCGCCAGCGGATCGCCGGCGACTCGCCGGAGTTTCGTTATGAATAGTATGTTGGCGGCACTGTACGTCTATGTCAAATTCGAGGTGATCAGGTTAGGTTTTCAGTCAGTTTTGACAGAAACTGACACAAAATCTAACCTGCTAACCTCGAATTTGACATAGACGTACAGTGCCGCCAACATACTATTCATAACGAAACTCTGGCGAGTCGCCGGCGATCCGCTGGCGAACGACTATGAATACGGGCGTATAAGTATATCATCGAAAAGCGCAATTTTTCTAGGTGGAAGTTAAGCACTTTTACTACAAAGTGGCAATGCTAATTCAAAGTTGTGCGTGGTTAAATAAAGTTATACAAAAAATTCTGTTCTTTTTTGGAAAAGTTTATTATTTCAAACTTAAGGCAATTCAATACTAATAATAAAAATATCTTAATAGTTATTAAATATGGTATTTACAAATAAGGTTCCATACTTCCACCATTTTTATCAACAATAGTTTGTAACCGCCTTCGCCAGTGGCAAATCGCAAAAGCGATTTGGGTCTTTAGTTAAGCGTACAATTTTCTCCAGGACTTCAATTAAAGCAACAATTAAAACTAAAATCACAGATACAAACTGACATTGGCCAAACAAAACAAAAGTCATTGCCTACTAATTTTGTTACAGATTTAATTTTACATTAAAGCGACGAGACTATTAAAAACTTCCGTTTTTGCATGACCTTTATTAAAGTAAAATAAAATCGAATTGAAACGTTGTATTATTGCAAATAAGATATATTTTTATTCTCCAAAGTGGAAGCATTTCGTTTTTCGAAGAATTATTTGAATTTACTAATTAGTATTGGAAATACGAGTATTTAAATTTTGTACCGGTTTTTTTGGCCCACTGTGTATATTAAGGCATTTTCATGGACACTCGTTTTAAATCCAAATTTATTTAACAGATCCATATTTTCATCCTCACTTCACTGTCGGGATCTGAATAAAAGGGCTCAATAAAAGAACATTGTGTTAACAATAATTCTGCTTTATCTTCTAAGGGAATTTGCTTCTAGAAATCAATATTCAATTTCGCAAAAGCATTTCCTGGTAAACAAATATCTTGAATGATGCCTTCAACTGGTTAACTTAAAGGCTGAAGCAGGCAAGGTTCTTCAAATTCTTTGGTGTTTCTATTCTTAGTAAAAATTGCCGAATAATGCTTCCCTAATATGAACCACTTCAGCTTATGTTTAAAATCAAGCGGATGCGGATGGTCATTTGGCCCACCGATGCCACGTATATAAGAAAAAAAATCGATAACATCTTGATTAATTATACTATTCCTACGGATAATTTAACGGCAAATGTTCATTTCTTCCTAAATACGCAATGGTTTTTGCAACTCAATTGGATAATAATTGAACAGCTGGCCGTACGTTTTGTCTCTGGGATCCTTTCAACATCTAAATGATACCGGGTAAGTTTGTGGGTAAGTGTTAATTCAGAAATTGAACTTTCTAGCAAAACTTCAAAACCAAGCTTATTAATTATTAAAATATGGTTGCGACCAAGTTTTATGAGATGCGTTGCATTTGCAAACACAACTATTTAAAGAATTATCACTTCGATGTCCAAAAAAAAAACAAGTTTTATCGTAGCCAACTCCAAGCTGCGATAATAATTTTCTATTACTGGGACCCATATGACTTGTAATTGCCACTACAATAAATCCTACGTTGTAGAGATTAACAATGATTTCATTAAGAATTGTACATGTCAAAAACGAATAATAGAGACACGTTGTTACGTTCGTACGTATTACAATAATAAATTTAAGTTAGCCCTCAATGTCTTAATGGTCAACTTCAAACGAGCGGCTTGCAGATGACGTCATGCGCAGCCAAATCGGTTTTAGGGTGAATTTGCTGACATACCGTGTTTAGGTGTATCGTGGGTAAGATGATCTTAATTCCAAATTTGCATGAAAATCGATGAAGGTTCAAAGAATTCGGAGGTATATACTAGCCTATTTTTACCTTTAACGACTGGACTAAGATATTAGCAGCATAAATCAGATACTTAATTTTCTATTTTTTATAGTAATTTTAAAACTCGACCAACACGAAAAGTTTTAGAATTTGAAACACAAAAGTAAACCATTTTTGTTGTAATTTGATAAATATATGTGTTATAATGAGCAGTATAAAGGGTGTTAAAAGTAAGTGGTGGTAGTACTCATCAAAATAATACTACAAGTTTCGATGAATATACATCCGAAAAAGCGTCGTAATGGAGCTACAGCTCCGAGAAGGGTGAAGTATGACATAACGCTTCCGAACCAGCAAATTTCAATTTTTAGGTTCGATTTTCTCGAAAATTACTACACTTAGCGATCTCAAACAAGAGCAGCTATTTATGTAAAGAAGTCCAACTTTTTCGAATATCTAAGTGTCGTTGCGGGTGAGTGACGGTGGGCGAGACTTAGATACTTGCCTATAAATTCTCGCCTTCTCCTTCCGATCATTAGAAGAGTTTCTCCTCTGACGTGGTTTACACATTGAGTTACAGTTCTCTTTTGGTTTTGCTTTTGATAAAGCCCCTTACGAAAGTGGGTGAAACGTTGAGTTGTTCAACCTCAATAAATGGCACGGTCCAATCCCGAAAGTCGTTTGTTACGTAATGACAATGGCCGTCAAAGCCTCCGGAATTATCTTAATAACCTCTACTAGGATGATGTCTCTCTTAAAGCCTCCATATTTTCCAAACTTCGACATAAGCCATCTAAACTCTTTTGCATTTTCTTTCTCGTTGTCGTAACAACAAAATCATACCTTCTTTTCTTAAAGTCAAACATCACATTTCAACGCACTCTTCTCGAGGTACGATCTCAATACCGTTTCTAAACAATTGTTAGATCTTTATTTAGAATTGTCCAATACTCTTAGCTTTCTTGACTGGTCACTCTTCGATTCGATCACCTATACACAGGCCCAAAAAACATTAGTAAGTTTCATTCCTTGTCATCCACAGATCAAAGTGGTTCTAAGACGGTTATAATTTTTTTCTTCTTATGCCCTCTCCCATAGCGAAAATTCTATACTTTCCAAAGATTTCAATTTTACGCTAGCCCCCAAAAAAAATTCCTACGGAAGGGATGATCACGTTATCAGTTCGGTAGGATCTTCTGTGAAAACGCTTCCTAAATGCGTTGCTGATCTTTTCCGCTTCGCAACTATTAGGTGTTCACGATTATCTAAACCCCCTAAAAGTAACATTACAAGGCAAAAGGAATACTCTCAACACCTTACGTTCCAATTCCGACGTCTCAATTTTGTCTGATGATAAAGGTAATGCTACGGTAATGATGGATCGAACAGAGTACTCCTTATGCACTACTTTCTCGCGACCTAACTTTCAAAATCGAATGGAAAGTCACTTCTCTCATAAAATCTTCAGATCTTCCCACCGATATTCAACGGAGGTTGATTCATCGCGCTTCAAAGCCTTCTCGACTCTATGGTCTTTCTAAAATTCATAAATAAGACATTCCCCTCAAGCCCATCGTCATTATCATAGATTCCACTACTTACTCATTAGCAAAATACCTAACCACTCTCCACAGAAAGTTCACTGGTAAGTGTCCATCGTATGTTCACGATTCAGCCCATTTCGTTGAACTTATAACCAATATAAGAGTTGAACCTCAGTATTTACTTGTGAGTTTCGATGTCGCTTCTCTTTTTACTAAAGTTCCTATTCCCGATTCCATAGTCGTAATCCAGTACTTGTTATCAGAGCATGGGGAAACATCTTCAAGTCTACTTTCTCTTATAGAAAAATGCCTCTCTTCCACTTATTTTCTATTTCAAGGCCAGTTCTTTAAAAAAATCTCTGGTGCTGCCAGTAATCCCCCCTTTTTCACCTGTCCTTGGCAATATCTTGATCAAGGCTCTCAAAACCGAAGCTCTGGAATCTTCAGAATTGAAACCCAAGGTTTGGTTCCGATACGTTGATGATAACTTTATTATTTGGCCACATGGTAAAGACACTTTACCCGTCTTACATCCAGACATTGATTTTATCATAGAGATAGAAAGTAATAGCTCTCTTCCTTTCTTGGATGTACAGTGGCAAACTTGGCCATTCTGTACATAGCAAACCCACTCATACTGACCGCTATTTACATGCTGATTCTCACTAGCATCCTACTCATAAACTTTGTTGTCAGTTCGCTTGTACACCGGACTGTTTCCATATCCCAACCCTATAATGTCCGCCCATATTCGGAAAGCTTTTAGGAATAACGGTTGCCATGCTAGGGATCGGGTAGAGAAGTTTCTTCGAAAACAAAACATAAAAACAGTATTCCAACCCCCGAGCAAAATCTCATAGGTTCTTCCTTCATCAAAAGATAAAATAAACACCATGTCATCTAAAGGTGTTATAGAGTCATTTGCTCATGTAATGCTGTATACATTGTTGACATAAGACGTTCCGTAAAAACTCGTATATCTGAACAGCAGCGCTGTCTCAAGTTGGGCCTTGTTTCATCATCAGCCATCGCAAAACACCAAAGCGATACCGGCCATAAGATTCGTTTTGACGAAACTTCTATTATCTACATATCCTCTTTCTTTTTTAACAGAAAGATTCGCAAGGAAATTGAGATTTATAAACACCCTAATATTCTCAATTGGGACGAGAACTTTCCCCTTCCTTCTATGTTGAAATCCCTAATTTTTATGCACCGTCCACCATCACTCAACTGTGACGACAATTGCCTATAAATTCTCGCCTTCTCCTTCCGCTCGTTAGAAGAGTTTCGCTTCTGGTGTAGTTTACAGGTTGACTTGCAGTGCTCTTTTGCATTTCTCCTGATGAAGCCCCTTACGAAATTGGACGAAACGTTGGGTTCTTCGACCTCAATAATGACACAGCCCAATCCCGAAAGTCGTTTGTTACGCAATAACAATGGCGGTTATTTTTTACAACTAAATGCTGGGTATTTATGGTTCTGCACTAAATGATGCGGTGCACTATCTATGACGAAGTACTATGCGCATTTACCTTTTAATTTATTACAAGCCAGTAGTAGTTGGTTAATAACCCAATTTCCTAAAATTTATTCGGTTCTAGTTTTGTGGCAGTCAAGTTCGTTGTTTTTTCTTCATTGCAAAATTTAGAAGGACTACTCTTTAAATCGGATAGTTATAACAATCTACGAATCGCTAACCAATTCTGATATTATCTTCAAGTCCAAGTTTCAACAATGTATACGAATGTAGCATCTTCACTAAAATTAAAAAAAAAATTTAATGCAATGTGTCTTCACATAAAATTTTGTATAACAATTAAGCAATAGCAATTCATTTAGTTTGTGCAACATTGACAACAATGGCCAACCTCTATCCCAAAATAACTGGAACAGCTGATACTTAGTTATTCCGTGTACAATAACATTACAAACTGCATTACTTTTTGAAATTTAGTAAGAATTATTTCACAAATGCTTGGACTAGTGGCACAAAATAAAATGCCGTGTTAGTGTATTTTTAATATCGCCACAATTTCTTGCGGAAATAATTTAAAAGTTAGATGACATTGTTGGAAGGCTAATAAATATAAGATTTCGATTAGTTAGCACTACGGCACTGTTTGAAAATACTTAGAAATAGTATTATACAAGCGCTAATTTGAACTATATAACTGGAAAATTAAAAATTCACCATTTCACTTCTGTTACATTACTTGTATCAAGCTGAATAATAATTGCGAATTTGTGCCAAAATAAAATAAGTTGCTGATTCTATTTATTTACATACAAAAACAATGCACTTAGACTACAATAATAGAATATGCATTTTAAATTTTAAAAGAATAGATTGGTGCGGACAAATGGAAAAAAATCGACGATCCTGCCAGGATTCGAACCTGGAATCTTCTGATCCGTAGTCAGACGCGTTATCCGTTGCGCCACAGGACCTACGTCGACAGCACCCCGTAAGTAAAATGTCATTGGGGCAATTATGTTTCTGAATAATTTATATTTTTACGTTTAACCAAAGAATATAGTACTCTTTGGTTTAATAATAATTATAATCCAATTATTTTTAAATTGCTACTAATAAATAATTTTATATGTTGCGTGCAATCACAATATCAAATATTTATTTACGTAGCTGGTGAACCAAAAAAAAATCGCATGTAGTTAGGAATTTGACGTATTATGTTAATAGAACCTAATTCTGACAACCTCCGTTTTGGTTTGATTAACTACTTAGAACGACTGAACAATTTTTTGCTCCCCGAAATATGAATCGTTCCATTTAGAAATTGCAGCAATTTACAATTAAGAAGTTAAGCTTCTGGTATTACATTTTGAATTTAATCGATTTTAATAAAGTAGATGTTATGCTAGAGAAAAGAAAGGAAATCCTAAAATAGATCTTTGATTAGCATAAAGTTAAAAATAAACTGCCGGATTTGAAATCCACTGCCCCCTTGTGGAGGCTAAAAATAATCACACGCTCGCTTATCACTAGCCACTACAATGGAGAATAGAGAATATGGAAATACTCGGAGTAGAAATCGCACCACTTATCGATCCAAGATTAAATATTCGACCTGAACCGGTTTACTTATTCATATGCGTTATAAAAGGAGTTTGTTTGTGCCAGTGTTTATTTTAACTGGGTGGACAAGTAACTAATTAAAAATTAACAAATACAGGATGTGCAAATAAAAAAATACAATATGGAATGAATCATGGTCATACCCAAACGCGCAAGATACTTGTTTTGAAAGATTGGTATGAGAATATCAATTGCAGTGACATTTAAAATGTGTTTTACCAAATTTGTTTTGGACTGGGAATCAATCATGTTTATCTCGAATACTTTTGCAAAGCTATGTGGCTGCGGTTTTAATTTCCACATGTATATATTTACGCAAATTACAAATATGTATACACAGCATTTGTTTCATATACCGGGTGAGTTTTTAAAGTGTTACAACGCAATATCTCGAGAACGGTTTTAAATATTTTCATGAAATTTTAGTGAGGTAATAGGCATATGGGGGAACATACCGGGTGGCCATAAATATCTGATATCACATTACCTTTGGAATCAACACCGCTTTATTAAAGTGATGAATACAACTAAACTAAATGTCATTAATGTCATCACAACCAAAATTCCTATCTGTCAAAAATTATTACAGATTGCAATAAGTAATGGAGTTAGAACAGGAGATTTTTATAATCGAGTCGTAGGCTAAACTGCAGAATCCGGGGCACATTTCCCTCCTCTTATTGCATTTTATTACATTATATAGATACCAATACTTATTGTAATTGAAATATAATACTAACCAACATTTATAAATAGCTAATTCCATGGCTACCGGGATCTCAGATATTTATGGCCACCCGGTATTTAACCATATATTTTACATTTTACCCCTCTCTCTGTTTTGACGGGTGGGGGGTAACTTTGGAATTGTAAATGTGAGTATGTGTTTTTGTTTCGAAAATTCGAATCTACGTGAAAAACTATATATGTGTGCATAAAATTTTTTTATTTGCTTTTCGATTACGGAATTGTGATTTCTTAGGTAAGAACATAAAAAATCTAGTGTGATAAATGCACACAACTTCCTTTTACAGTGATCTTATAATTAGCCAAAAATTTCATTTTTAATTTTTAACCATTTGTCAAAACTTTTCAAAAATTACAAATTCTACAAAAACGGTACAAAATAGAGCGTTAGTTGAAGAGACAAATTTTCTCTAGAATTTTAAGGTGAATTCAAAAATGTAATAATATACCGGGTGTTTTATTTAAAATAGGAGTTAATAAAAAAATTTAAAAAAAAAACAAAAGAAACCCACTTTAGAAGTATTCAACTGGAAAATCACCTATCTCACATCAATATACACATTAAAAATGTAATAAAAATGTAAAGTTAGAGCCGTTTTTGAAAAAATCGAAAAAACTGAAAAATTGCAAAAGTAAACACCTACTTCCGGTTATGCGATTTTCTTCAAAAGCTTGCTGTTTCATCTATAAGTACACAAAACTTATATATGAAGTTTCAACGCCAGACCTCTTTTCGTTTTTGAGATATTCTGTTCACAGGCAGACCAATGATAAAAAATATGTTTTTTTTGGTTCAGGGGACTCGAAAACGTGAAGATCTGTTGAAAACTCAATTTCGAATTTTTGGGGTAAATCCAATACTTCCTTTATAGTAAAAGGAAGTAAAAAGATTAATAATCCTTAAAACGTCAACATTCTCAACCGACTTAAGTAAAAATAACTCATTTCTATGGAAACGAACAATAATTCCAAAATAAGGAAACTTGATTTATTCGTAAAATTTATTTATTTTTTAAATTCAATCAAAATTTACTTAATCATAATTACGTAACCGAAACAGCAAATCTAAAAATGACATATGTAGTTTCTCACGTAGATTCGAATTTTAGAAACAAAAACACATCATCTTATTTAAAATTCCAAAGTTACCCCCCCCCCCCCCCACCCGTCAAAACAGAGAGAGGGGTAAAATTCAAAAAATATGTTTTTATATGTCCCCCCAAATCTCTAATACCTCACCAAAATTTCATGAAAATATTTACAATCGTCCTCGAGATATTGCCTCGTAACACTTCAAAAAACTCACTCGGTATAGGGTGCCCGCAAATTGTTTAACCAAATTTTTTAAATTAAAAATCGTAATTTTGAAGGGTATATGCGTTTTTAGACCTAAGATTTTCGCTCGGGTCTTAAAATATTTGAAAAGCAAATGGCGGGTCTTCAAAAACTACATTTTAATTTCTAAATTGTGGTATAGTACTTAAAATAGAAAAAAAATCTATAGCAGTTCTGGATATTCCAATATTGCAACCTTTCTTGTATATTGCATATTTTACAATTGCAATTGAATATTAACTAAATTTGGATTACATTTTTCTTTTAAAAAGTTCGTCCAATTTTTTATTGCATTATACACAGTTTAATAGGCATATGTATATCTTTCAAACAAACATTTTTAAACGTTACATCAACATTTTCATAACATTCCAAAAAACTTTTAAGGAAAGCATGCCTTGCCATATTACGAGTACTATTATACTAATATATTCACGAACTCTGTAAAACGGAGTCCTATCTGAATTCGTTAATGGTTTGTCCGATGTGTATTCGCTTTTTCGGAATTTTTCAATTTTGACTTCAGATTCGGATAGAACATGAAAAAGCAGAATGGGGATGTTTGAAGAACCAACCTCCTATCTAGTAAGGAACATAGACAAAATGGCGGGCAAACTTCGATATGTGTATTGTCCATCTGTGCATTTTTCGGAATTTTTATATTTTAACTTCATATTTGTATAGAAAATAAAAAAGTACAATAGGAATGTCTTAACACCCACTTTCCTATCTCGTAAGGGACAAGGACAAAATGGTGAAACAAAAAAATATATAAGCAAAATTTTATATTTCTTTTGCGAATATTTTTCATTATTTTAATAAAGCTAAAAAAGTTGCATGCATCTCGTGCGCGAAATAATTTGGAGTGATTTTTCTGACTGTTCTATTTGTATGTAACCTAGTGGTTGTACAAAATAAGTAAATACGCCGTTTACATATTCTCGTCTCTTGTATCAGTATAATAGACTGTTCCTAAAACATGTGAACATGGTTAACCACTTATTCCTGGACATAAAAAAAATATTTAACTCAACTTTCGTTAAGCCAATGTTCTACAGTGTACTACTTCAAAAGTATTTAAAAGAAATCATTTTGTTTGGATCGACTTGTATGGTAGTGGATATGACAATCCATAATCTATACAGGGTGTCAGGAAAGTCAACCGTGTCACTTCTGGAGATGCTAGGGGACGCTATATGGAGTAGAAAAGTCCTAATCCAATTTTTGCTTAGAAGCATAATTTCTTCAGAATTCACTGTTGAAACTGGTACCGCAAATTTTGTGAACCGCTGTGTGGTATCTACTGCGTTTTTAGTGTTTGATGTTTTTTTTGTCAATTAATGTCAATGTAATAAATAATTGCGTGTGTGACTTTTGTAGTAAAAATATACACCCTGCAGGAGTATGCTGATATGTTTTCTGTGTATGGTTTCTCGTGATGTTGGGTCTGTGAGTACGCTGATATTTTGTCTTCATCGTTGGATTTTAAATTATAAAACTCCGTTTTAAAAGTGTTCTAAAAGCTAATAAATTATGCATGTAGACGGCATATGTGACAATTGTTTTCCCAGCCTATCTCAAGACACTGCAATGCGTCAATGTACTCAGATTTTTTTTCCTTTTTTAAATTTTTTTTAGTTTTTCTTATAATTATTATTAAGAATCATAATATTAATTCGAAAAATAATTATAGCAACTAATTATTTCATTTCTAAACTATTATTATATATGAAAAATATTTTTTATTAACAATATGATTATAAGAAATATTTAAATAAATTATTTACAAGAAATTGTTACATAATATAAACATCTATAAAAGTACAAACCCTTGCGTATGAAATAACTATTACTGCAGTTTATTGCCCACCCAGAGATAGGCTGACAAAAGACCAACCAAGTATTCTGTGACACACTGGGATTGTGATATATAATTACACTAACAGCCAGTCTTATAAAGACCACTAATCTGAAGTTAAGTGTATTTTGTTGTTAAAATAAACAAAAGGGCATTTAAATTCGTAGAAAGTTGACAGCTATCGAATGGTGCTGATGTAATTTCGGTACAATTAAAATTGACAAAAATATTCAACATTTTGTGCGCGTAAAAAGATGTCATCTTCAAATTGAATTTGCACATATTTGCATGTGCAAAAAAATCGGGCTCATATTTTATGTGGAAGTATAACTCTTTAAAAAAATAATAAGTCTACGCTGATTGTTGTAGGACTTCTGCATCCTGAGTAAATCAATTATTTTTTTCGAAAAAATTGATTTATGCAAAAAATAATCAACATTTTTACAAATTTCAAAAACGTGTGTTTTCTACTTAGTAGGGAGGCCAAACTAAATTAACTCGTCAAATAAAGATTTTCGTAGGACTGAGTAGGTTTATACCGACAAGTGGTACCTTCGTAATCGGCGGTGTTTCCTGAGTATGAAAACTCCTGTTGTCGCGTTCTCAGCCTGTGGAGTGAGGAGCTATGACGTCACAAAGATGGCGATTCATGGTACCAAGTTTTAGTAAAGTAAAGCTAGGGTTTAACCCAAACATAAATAAAAAGGTTTTACCCAGCGGCAAACTGTTTAGTACCCTCCTCTTAGTAAGTGGTAAAAAGTTGCACAACATGCGCTTCGGGTTCAGGCGGAGGGGGGTGAAAAGGTGGTAAAATGGTAGGTTTCAACAGTTTTTCGCTAATATCTCGCTAACTATGAGGTTTAGCGCAAACTTTATCTTATACAAAATTAATCCAAATTTAATTTTCAATAAAAATGGTCTTATGCATTTTTGCGTTCCGGTCAAGGGTAACGGAGATATGGAGGGGGCAAAAATAATGTCATTATTTTCCAGTTAGCTTGGAATTTATCGTACTCCCTTGCAAATGAGTATGTTTCGTTATGAAAAGTACTTAGTGACGCATAAATACCGTAGAAACATTTGTATGTATGTATGTAAGTCTATGTATACCGGGTGGTTGGTCATACCTCTGAACATAGGCAATTTACATGGCTTATCACGGTTATGCATATTTCTGCTCACTATTTTTATGTTCAGAGGTATGACCAACCACCCGGTATGTACCTGATAATATATCTACATTGCTCCCCTCCTTTGTCGTTTTTATTTTCATTTTGCCTATATTTCCTTTTGAATGATTAACTCAATAACTACTTAACCTATTTATCCGAATGAGGTGTCGTATGACAGATATTTAAATGTCTAACATCCCATTGTGGTTGTGTTAACAGAAAACAAAAATGCATGGAAGATGTTTGCCACATCGGTGTAAGATGTTTTAATCAATATAATTATGAAAGAGATGATATTTACTTACAGTAACAACTTTATTTAGTTACATTCATTTATTATTTTTTAAATTGTGTGGGATTTAAGCAAGGCAAATAAGAATAAATTGAAGGCCACCGAAATGGATTATCTTAGAAGAAGTTGTAGAATATCACGATTAGAAAAAGTCAGAAATGAAGATATACAGAATTGCATGGAAATATCAGAGAAGAAATCGAAAAACGTCAATTGGCTTGGTTCGGGCATACAAAAAGGATGGACGAAGCCAGATGAGAACAAAATTATAGTGGGTACCTCCAGAAAGAAGGAAAAAAGGAAGGCCTAGGAGAAGTTGGAGATATGAGATAGATGAAGCAATGAGAGCTAGAGATATAAATGAAAAGGATTGCTATATTAGAAGAACCTGGACACTGGGGACGGAGAAACGGCGATGCTCGAAGGCTTGGATTCTATAACGAAAGGTGCATTACTCAAGGTCTGCAAAATAGGCGCCAGCAGTAGCCGTGGCCTTTTCAACAGATGAAATTTTTTATCCACCGAGGAAAATTTTGAGCTTAGGGAATAAGTCGAAGTCCGAGGGAGCCAATTAGAGTGAATAAGGTGAATGCGGAAGCAAATCGTGCTTTAATTCGTTGATTTGACCATTGCAGTAACTCAAGTGTGAGATTGTGCATTTTCCTGGTAAAAGCAAACGCGGCACCCATCATGCGGACAGCTTTTTCGTGTCCAATCCTTGGGTTAAAATATCGCACACCAGCTCTTTTGAAATGTTTACTACATTAGCTATTTCACTCAATTTCAGTCATTTGTCTTTCAACACCATATCGTGGATTTTGATAACCATTTCTGTTGTAGTGACACTTCTTTAGCATTCAGAGCAGTGCTCGTCTTGGACGCTAGTGCGGCCGTATTAAATTTAACCATCTAATTTTTCTCTGTCGTATATATGATGGAGCACATTCACCCAGCACAGTTTTCGTCTATTCAAAATAGTTTGCACATTTCAAGACTTTTGTAGGCAAACATTAAATAACCGCACAATGGCCAGTATTTTCTATTGTTAAACAAATACAACACGTTCTCTTTAAACAGCTGCTAACAACAAACTATTTCACAGATGAACTTTATATTATCAGTATTGCCAATTCAAAGTTGACATTTTTGATTATACATTTATATTTATATATTTAAAATATGTGGAGGCTAACTAATTATCATCCCGCCCTCGTATATAAATTGTGTTCTATTCATAGTAACAATTACTTCGCAAATAAACTTAACAAAAACTTTGCATTTCAATTGACTTTTATTCTAGGCCTAGGAAGTAATACGAACACATTACCACGTTAATTGGCTATTGCCGTGTCACGTGACGCATCTCAGTAAATTTGCCACAACTTTGTAATTTTTCATTAGAATCTAGAAATTTAAAATTTATAATTAAGTTACGCAGCAATATTTTAAGTAGTCTACAATTTTTTGCCAGTTATTTTTTACAGTGTTATTTAAAATTAAAAGAAAGTTAATTCGTGATTTTTTTTTTAAATATCCTTTTAAATATAAGACTTATAATTAAGAAAGTCAGACACATTTTGTTAGACATTTAAATACCTGCCATACGACACCTCATTCGCATAAAAAGGTTCAGTCGTTACTGAGTTAATCGAAAAACCTGGTACTCAAAAAACGCCATCTTTGTGACGTCATAGCTCCTCACTCCACAGGCTGAGAAAGCGACAACAGTAGTTTTTCTACTGAGGAAACACCGCTGATTACGATAGTATCACTTGTCGGTATATTCCAAGCTAACTGGAAAATAATGACATTCTCCTTGCCCCTCCATATCTCCGTTACCCTTGACCGGAACGCAAAAATGCATAAGACCATTTTTATTGAAAATTAAATTTGAATTAATTTTGTATAAGATAAAGTTTGCGCTAAACCTCATAGTTAACGAGATATTTGCGAAAAACTGTTGAAACCTACCATTTTACCACCTTTCCACCCCCCTCCGCCTAAACCCGAAGCGCATGTTGTGCAACTTTCTACCAGTTACTAAGAGGAGGGTACTAAACAGTTTGCCGCTGGGTAGAACCTTTTTATTTATGTTTGGGTTAAACCCTAGCTTTACTTTACTAAAACTTGGTACCAAGAATCGCCATCTTTGTGACGTCATAGCTCCTCACTCCACAGGCTGAGAACGCGACAACAGGAGTTTTCATACTCAGGAAACACCGCCGATTACGAGGGGCCTGGACACAACGCCCACTGGTCACAAACCCCAACTCAGAATTTGGTCATAACGCCCAACTTAGATTCTGGTCACAACGCCCAACTTGGTCACAACGCCCAATTTTTATTTTGGTCACAACGCCCAACTTGGTCATAACGCCCAAAATCGATATTGGTCACAACGCCCAACTTGGTCACAACGCCCACCGACGCCTGTTATAAAAGAGAGCTATCGACGCCACTTAAACCACCGTTTTGGTCATAACGCCCAACTTCGATTTTGGTCACAACGCCCAGCTTGGTCACAACGCCCAATTTCGATTTTGGTCACAACGCCCAATTTGGTCACAACGCCCAATTTCGATTTTGGTCACAACGCCCAACTTGGTCACAACGCCCAATTTGGATTTTGGTCACAACGCCCAACTTGGTCATAACGCCCAATTTCGATTTTGGTCACAACGCCCAACTTGGTCACAACGCCCAATTTCGATTTTGGTCACAACGCCCAACTTGGTCACAACGCCCACTTTGGATTCTGGTCACAACGCCCACTTTTGATTCTGGTCACAACGCCCAACTTGGTCATAACGCCCAAGTTTGATTTTGGTCACAACGCCCAACTTTGATTTTGGACATATCGCCCAGGCGGCACAGAAAGTAAAATGAATAATAATAAATTAAACTTTTAAGGTGAGGTAATAGGTAGGAACATTTTCAAGTTCCCGTAAGTAGTATTAATGTTATTTATTTTTCATAATAATTGAGTGGCGTAATGCGTTGTCCAAAAGTTTCTAAATTCGGATTATAACATATAAAGTTGTATTTTTTATATGGAACTCATAGTTAGCTGTGGCATTATGAGACATATGTCGTATGGGATCGATTTATTCATTTTCACTACTTTATAGCAACAATTCACAATTTTTAATATTTCGTCGTTTTCTAGTTGAAAACTTGTGCCATTTAGAATATACGTGATTAAACAAAGTTTTTGCGTTGTTACAATACCACCGTTTGATTGACAGAATTAATCACGTTTGATTGTTGCTTATAATATTATAGTGTCCTTCATATATCCATTTATCAGAACATTTGATTGTCCATTAAAACCTCTGCAGTTTCTCAAATTAAAAATGCATTTGCAAAAATGTAAATGTTCTACTTCTATACGAAGGAGGTTCGAAAATATGAAAATGATTGAAGAAAAAAGTACTCTTATTTTTCAAAATACACAAAAATGTTAATTGGAAGTATTTGTTATAACCTATCTATTAATAGTTATTTAACAAACAAGTATGTTAATGAGAGCGATTAATAATCGAGATATTTTAATGCGCGAGCGCCAGCGAGCGCGCTAATTCTAGATATTATTAATCGCCGATTAACATACGAGTTAGTTACAATATTTTTCCGTTGATCGTACATTATTAATTTGAAGAAAATCTAATTTTATTCCATGAAGAGAATTTGACACTTAAAGTTTTGACATTAATGGTACCGGGTGACCATAAATGGTTGTGATTTTTTTCTTAGGTTGGCACTGTTTATGTTGGTGACATTGTATGTCTATGTTAAATATGAGGTTAGCAGGTTAAGTTTTGAGTCAGTTTGTAACTGACGCAAAACCTAACCTGTTAACCTCGAATTTGACATACACTTGCAGTCCCACCAACATAAACAAATTTTTAAAATCGTTTATTAATAAAAAATCATTCATTAATAAGGGTCATTAATATACGACTCTCTAGAGCTCGTTTCACTCTGACTATGCAGTACAGAGAACATACGACAATGTTATTTAAAGGCAAACTTCGCTTGCTGCATTGCCGCTTGTAGACCGCACTCAGGTATACTGTATGCTGCTCTTTTCAAATTGACGCAGAAGCGACAAAAAGGGTTTACTTCAACAAGGTATTAACAAATAAGCCGATTGCAATACAAAAGGCGGATTTATTATGATTGGACGTCTTCGTGTTCAGTTTTAAGCAACTTGCTATCCCTGTACACTGCATAATCAGAGTGAAACGAATTATTTAAAAATTTGACACAAAAATGAAATTTGTTTGCTCTGATTTCGAATCACGTAATATCCTGGTTGCTAAGTGAGGGAAAACTCAGATTTGACAATACTCGTTTATCGTATCCCTTGATAAGTTAACTTTGAAGTATTTCATTTGGTAAGAAAAAAATAGGAGAAACCAGAAAAAAATTTTTTCGGAGCAAGTAACTGTGACTTTATGTTTGACACTTTCTTTTAACCTCTTTAAATAACATTTTTGTCTATTTTTAAAAATAACCGTACATTATTCTTAAACCATTTTCATATTTTTGAACCTCCCCTGTATACGAATATATTTACATATTGGCAAGTGCATTTTTAGTTTGAGAACAAGCAGCGTTTTTAAAGAGTGATTTTTTTTAAAAGTCAAAAATAAACTTTTTTTCCCTCTTTGTAACCCAACCATACAGTACGTCCCCGTACTGTATAATTCCACAAATTTATCATAAAAAGTGATCATTTCACTTATTTTTAGATTTGTCGATTCTTTTCAACTGTTTGCTAATACCACCACAACTAGATGATTTAGTTGATTGCTTTGACTGCACGTACGTGTCAGGTACATTTCGGCGAGTTGGGGGCAATGCAGAGGACATGCTGAGACTATGAACTATTCCGCCTATGTTTCTGCCAACCCTATGGAACGTGTGAGAGGCCACCATAAACGATGAAGACCGGACCAATAATCAAACAGAAGGTTGGAACCATAGATTCTCGAATCTCGTAGGACATAAACATCCAGGTATTTGGACACTAATTGAAAAAATGCGACAAGAAGTTGCAACAGATGAAACCAAACTGTTGCAACACCAAAATGGAGTGCATTCAAAGAAGAAAAAAGGAAAGAGTTCGAAAAAATGCAACAACGTTTAAAAAACTTGTGTATTCAACATGAAAATGATGAACACAATAATGAAACTTTTACGTGCCATAGGACATACCATTAGATTCCAAGTGTATGAATAACTTAGGGTTAATTATAAAATATTAGTTTTTTGTAACTATTTATAATAAGCTTGTATTTTATTTAGCAGTTAATAACTATTAATAAACATAAATTCTTAACATTAAATTTTAATTTTATTTCTTGCGTAATTATTTTAGAACAAAAGTGTATTAAGGGGCTTAAATCATTCGAATTTTTTTCGCAGCATTTTTTTGGCCGGCACTTTTATCCACCGGCACTTTTTTCCGCGGCACTTTTTTCCAGGCACTTTTTTCAGGGGCACTTTTTTTCTAGATTCGAAAAATGGACCCCCATTCTCGAACTCTTTTTTCGAGAAAAGCTTAATGGTTTAAACCAAAATGGGCTACCGTCTTTTGTTTTCGAGTTATAAACAAAAATTGAATTTTTCGATTTTTCGTTTTTTGACAATATCTCACTTATTTATAAAAATAGATAAAAGTAATTTGACGTTCTTCTGGCACCTTTTCGATGCGAATGCAGTGGGTAGTCAGTTATTCAAAAAAAGTTTTACAATTCTAGTTATACCATAAAATTTTATTTTTGTAGATGAAATCCATAGTTGTATGTGGTATCATGAGTAAGAGGATTTTTTCCCATTCCAGTGTTATATATCATAATATACAGATTGGTGGCGGAAAATGTGAACATAAGTAATCAAATGTGTGTGAATACAGTTTATGGACTTTGTATGCGTTAGGCATAAACAGACCTATATGCGATTAACATCTAGTATTCGCAGAATCAAAAGGTTTTGGTTTTAGAAAACACTGAATTCTAGGATACTAGATTTTAAATCATATATGTCTACTTCCACAAATTACTAAACTAACTCGTATGTTAATCGGCGATTAATAATATCTACAATTAACTCGCTCGCTAGCGCTCGCGCATTAAAGTGTCTCGATTATTAATCGTTCTCATTAACATACTTGTTTGTTAAATAACTATTAATAGATATGTTATAACAAATACTTCCAATTAACATTTTTGTGTATTTTGAAAAATAAGATTTCTTTTTTCTTCATCATTTTCATATTTTCGAACCTCCTTTGTATAGAAGTAGGATATTTACATTTTTGCAAATGCATTTTTAATTTGGGAAACTGCAGAGGTTTTAATGGACAATAAAATGATCTGATAAATGGATATATGAAGGACACTATAATATTATAAGCAACAATCAAACGTGATTAATTCTGTCAATCAAACGGTGTTATTAAAACAACGCAAAAACTTTGTTTAATCACGTATACTCTAAATGGCACAAGTTTTCAACTAGAAAACGACGAAATATTAAAAATTGTGAATTGTTGCTATAAAGTAGTGAAAATTAATAATTCGATCCCATACGACATATGTCACTGAAATGGGAGAAAATCCTCTTTCTCATAATGGCACAGCTAACTATGAGTTCTATATAAAAAATACAACTTTATATGTTATAATCCGAATTTAGAAACTTTTTGGACAACGCATTACGCCACTCAATTATCATGAAAAATAAATAATATTAATACTACTTACGGGAACTTGAAAATTTTCCTACCTATTACCTCATCTTAAAAGTTTAATTTATTATTATTCATTTTAGATACACATTTTTCTTACTTTCTGTGCCGCCTGGGCGATATGTCCAAAATCAAAGTTGGGTGTTGTGACCAGAATCAAAAGTGGGCGTTGTGACCAGAATCAAAGTTGGGCGTTGTGACCAAGTTGGGCGTTGTGACCAAAATTGAAATTGGGCGTTGTGACCAAGTTGGGCGTTGTGACCAAAATCGAAATTGGGCGTTGTGACCAAGTTGGGCGTTGTGACCAAAATCTAAATTGGGCTTTGTGACCAAGTTGGGCGTTGTGACCAAAATCGAAATTGGGCGTTGTGACCAAATTGGGCGTTGTGACCAAAATCGAAATTGGGCGTTGTGACCAAGTTGGGCGTTGTGACCAAAATTGAAGTTGGGCGTTATGACCAAAACGGTGCTTTAAGTGGCGTCGATAGCTCTCTCCTATAACAGGCGTCGGTGGGCGTTGTGACCAAGTTGGGCGTTGTGACCAATATCGCTTTTGGGCGTTATGACCAAGTTGGGCGTTGTGACCAAAATCAAAATTGGGCGTTGTGACCAAGTTGGGCGTTGTGACCAGAATCGAAGTTGGGCGTTATGACCAAATTCTGAGTTGGGGTTTGTGACCAGTGGGCGTTGTGTCATAGCCCCGATTACGAAGGTACCACTTGTCGGTATAAACCTACTCAGTCCCACGAAAATAATTATTAATTCACTTGGCCTCCCTACTAACTCACCGAGTACTACGTTTTCTGAAAATTTCAACGTTATATAGGTTTTGTTTTTAAAGTTACAAACAATTTATTGAAGAATCGGCTATTTTTAGCGGTTTTTGGCGATAACTTTTTTCTAATTAATCGATTTTAACCATCGAAAGCTGGTTTTATTTGTTTTTTTAAGCTACATAAGCGCATAATTTTTAAAAAATGTTAAATTGCTTTTGTGTATTTTTGTATGCAAAAAACCGTTTATTCATCACTTTGACTGCCATTTTAAATCGCTTCTCCCCTGATTCAGCTGTTACTTTGTAGTTCATTGAATTCCACGGATTTTTTTTTATAAAAATACATTTTCACTTTTCAGGTAGTATTTTTGTCAACTAAATATCTAATTTGATTGGATTAATTTGTATTTTAATGTTCTTTTTCAGCTTTTTGCAAAATGACAAAAACCTAACTCTAACCGCCTCTTCATGGCGGTGTAATTTAGTGTGGAGGAACTTAAAAGAAAAAGTGTATATGCAAAATTTTTATATTTGCACGTCCCCTATAGCCCAAGGTACAAGGAGAATGTTTATTTTCTAAAAATACCAAGGCTGACTAAGTGGCAATATCTATTTATAAAATTAAATTCCACATGTTTGCTCTACGTATTTAATTTTTACATCTAGCTTATAAAGAAATATACCACTTAGAGTAATCGGCTCCGACCACACATTTAATTATTATTAAAAGCTATTCAAAAATACTATCGATCCTGCCAGGATTCGAACCTGGAATCTTCTGATCCGTAGTCAGACGCGTTATCCGTTGCGCCACAGGACCTCACGGTTACTAATTTTGCCGGTCATTATCTCAGCCCACGTCTCAGCCCTACTCTATTTACATGCCGTGCAAGCGCTTAAAATTAATAATCACAATCTGAGCACTCAAATAATATTAATACGGTGTTATTTGTTGCTGCTACTATATCGTTTTGTTTATTTAATAAGAAGGGCATAAAAAAGTATTTAAAATTGAAACACTAAGGGCCGGTTGCAGAAAGCAATGTTAAGTCTCGTGTTAGCTAACATCGCGTCAAAGTGAACAAAAACGAATCAAATCTCAAATGCTTATGGCAACTAATACATTAGTAAACAAAATTTGATGCGATTTTGTTCACTTTGACGCGATGTTAGCTAACACGAGACTTAACATTGCTTTCTGCAACCGGCCCTAAGGGCCGGTTGCAGAAAGCAATGTTAAGTCTGGTGTTAGCTAACATCGCGTCAAAGTGAACAAAATCGCATCAAATTTTGTTTACTAATGTATTAGTTACCATAAGCATTTGAGATTTGATTCGATTTTGTTCACTTTGACGTCGCGTTAGCTAACACCAGACTTAAACATTGCTTTCTGCAACCGGCCCTTAGCAAAAGATTACAATCTGTGTTTTTATTATTTTCGGTTGGCTAGTACCAGCCCGGCGAGCTCAGTCGGTAGAGCATGAGACTCTTAATCTCAGGGTCGTGGGTTCGAGCCCCACGTTGGGCGCATATTTTGCAAAATTGTGTGTTTATAGAATTGGCTTCCACAAAAACTAACATAATCGATTAAAAAAGAAAATTTGAGATATAGTGTCAGTTGATCTAGTAACGCTTGCTTTTTATTAACTCTCTTCGGTGTTCTGCAACTGTTTTATAATTAATTGATTAATTGCAAGTTTAATTTTCCCGATTGTTTGCAATCGAATGCGGGAGGGCTACTAATGATTAGTAATAATTTTGGAAATTGATATTTTAGCACAACCTTCTTGTCGCAGTCTAACGTCTTGCTGATCCAAAGTCAATGTTTGATTTTTAAATCGATTTTGTACTTTTTAATATCTATAATTCTATTAAAATAACAAGACAACTAAAAATTTAACGTATAAATACTTATATTACATTTTTAAAATTTTATTCATTATTATCTAATTGATTAATGATTGAAACTGGCAATTAAAAGTCTAAAGAGCTCCAGACACAATTATGCAGGTTATAAAGAATGTGCTACAAACTGCTATAGATGTAACAGTCTTCAACTAAAAACAAGTTTCTATGAAAATATGTCGGAAAATGCACCTTCAAAAAGAACTGAGAAGTACAATAAAAACACAGTTTTTATTTAATTAATACAATACAGAATCGGCACTTTTACATTAATTTTTATGCTAAATTAGGTAGCCCTGGAAAAATTGGAATATATTTCGGAGAGGGTAATTTACGTAAAAGTGGACGGTGTTTTTTTATCTAATTTCTAAAAATAGAGTTGCGTAGTCAATATTTTTTTTTGGTTTTTAGTCAATATCAAAAATCGATCAAAAACGTAGTTAGGTACCTTTGACCTCTTGCATCGTGCAAAAAATTCATGACCCGTATCTCTTCCAGCAATATTTGCCTCAAATACAGGCATATGATTTTCCAAGAAAGTCAGATAATTTTATCCATTTAAAGCTTTCGGCGATTGAAATGAAAAGTGTGTTGTGCATGTAAAAATGCATATTTTTTCGACTATGCAACTACAATTGACAAATATTTTGAACAGTTGAACAGTTATGAATTATGATTTTCGGTGCAATTGCTCGAAAACAAATTGCTCGAAATCAATTGCTCGAAAGTAAATTGCTCGAATGTGACTTTGCTCGAATTGCAAGTTTCTCGAACAGCAATTTTTCGATTATCTGTTGCTCGAAAAAAATTAAGTTGTGAAATAACCTTAACTTAACAGTTAATATCAAATATGAAAAACGCAAATTACAAATTATAACCTTTGTTAATAAAAAATAGGTATAGGTATGTATTACATTCCGATGATAATCACTTTCGTGTCCCAAGAAAAACCTATTTAACATTATTTGTAATAACAACAAACCCATTATCCTGATTATGAATACCCGTAATTACATTCCAATGATAATAACTTTCCTGCTACAAGAACATAATACTGTCTTTGACCACTTACTACAAAAGATTTTGAAGATTTTAGTATTGACCCATTATTTAAGACCACATAAATTCGAACAAAACATTTCGAGAAATTGAGGTTCGAGGAACTTGTATTTCTAGAAAAGTTACATTCCAGCAATTTGTTTTCGAGCAATTGATTTCGAGCAATTGCATTCGAGGAATTTGCCGGAGACGATGATTTTCTACTATTGAAAAACTAAACTTTTTGATCGATGTATTAAATTTTTCCAAGGTCATCTAGTTGAGAAATTCCACCAAATTAACTTTTACCGTATTACTTTAATTAAATAAAAACAATACTAAGATAACAAAATACCTAATTAACAAAAAATATATAGCAAACCTTATATCAACAAAAAGATAAAAATAAGGTCCTTTCAATGGCGGAAGAGCTGTCTTAGTGTGAAGTTAATATCTCCAGCAGTTATAAAAAAATTGAAATTCAATGTTAAATGTGTTTTTGTATTTAATAACTTTCAAATACACACACAGTCTAACTAAAATAATAAGCAGCTTTAATAAAAACTCGAAAATTGGAAAATTATGTTATTGATCTAAATTTAACAATATTAGAATCGGTGCTGTTTACAAAATTAACATTTTGTACACATTATATCAAAATAATGTGAATTTAGAAATATTTAAGAAACTATTTAACCATAAAAATTGTCAAATCAGATCTCCTGGACTTTCACATACTTTTCGACGTCAAAATTAAATAGTCATACTACTTAGAATGTCAAAGTGATTACTGTGTGTACAATTCGGTGAATGTATTGCTCTGAGTTGTAACAAATTATGTTTGTTAAATGAGAAAATTAAACTTTTAACGGCTCGGGTTTGTAGAAGTTCTTGTTTGTTGTAGGCAAATTTCTTAGGGAACTACATCGCTTGTCGTTTCTTTCGTAGTGATATGAGTTGCGTTTCAAATTAATTTAGTAAAATAAAGAAGAATTCGAACCTACGAGTTATATATACAATAGTTATAATTATAATTATAAATTTGTGTTTACAAACAATTGAACTTAATCTACGTCACTGCAGACCAACAATGTTTGAAATGTTTATAACAAGTGGCATGCCAAAATTTAAGAAATAACTTTATATATAATACAATACCTTATATGAAGCAAAATTATATATTTAATATATCTATATTTTAATGAAATTAAATGAAAAACGTGCACTAGTTCTTGAAAAATAACTTTTTTTAAATTTTCGTAGATTTCGAGTGTAATCTGCAATTCTCAATTGACATGGTTAACTAAATTTTACAACTGTATTACAAAGACGTATCAGACGTCAATAACTTAAAAATACCCACATCAATTTTCTGCTAAAAGATTTATTATAAACTAGCGTTCTGCACCCAAATTGGGCGCTTAATAATCTATTTAATGCAATTTGTACAAGAGTGATCCATTTTGTGTGTCGAGTTAATTTTGAGGTTAGCTATCAACAAAACAATCCACATGAAAAAAAAGCCACTTATAAAAATTTGAAAACCCTACTACTGGCTTACCTGCGTCGCCCTGAGTCGATTGACACAAAAATCGGCCAATTCGGCCTACGGGTTCGCTCTCAAAGTGGCGTCAAGCAAGCAAACAAGCTATAATGAAAATTATTGTCGGAGAGTTTATATTCTTCAAAAATCATTGCGCCCCTATTGTTAAAACCAGATTGCACGATTTAATTCAATTTTTGTATTTGAATGATTGATAATTACAGTATCTAAGTTTTTGAAAAAAACAAGTTGGCCTTGAGAGTGACGCGAAAACTATTTTCTTTTCAGGTAAACTACCCTTTTTACTTCCTTTTACAATAAAGGAAGTATTGAATTCACCCCAAAAATTCGAAATTGAGTTTTTAACAGAT
This sequence comes from Agriotes lineatus, assembly GCA_940337035.1. NCBI lineage: Eukaryota > Metazoa > Arthropoda > Insecta > Coleoptera > Elateridae > Agriotes > Agriotes lineatus. The sequence continues at coordinate 177,820,067 of OW679195.1, read as the reverse complement.
CTTCACGTTTTAGAGTCCCCTGATCCCAAAAAACATTTTTTTTTTTCATTGGTCTGTGTGTCTGTCTGTCTGTGTCTGTCTATCTGTCTGTCTGTGAACAGAATATCTCAAAAACGGAAAGAGGTATGGCGTTGAAACTTCATATATACGTTTTGTGTACTATGTAGATGCGACAGTGAGCTTTTGAAGAAAATCGCATAACCGGAAGTAGGTGTTTACTCTTGTGATTTTTCAGTTTTTTTTCGATTTTTTCAAAAACGGCTCTAACGATTTTTTTTAAACTTTACATTTTTATTACATTTTAAATATGTATTGATGTGAGATAGGAGACTTTCCAGTTGAATACTTCTAAAATGGGGTTCTTTTGTTTTTTTTCTATTTTTTTTATTAACTCCTATTTTAAATAGAACACCCGGTATATTATTACATTTTTGAATTCAGCTTAAAATTCTAGAGAAAATTTGTCTCTTGAACTCACACTCTATTTTGTACCATTTTTGTAAAATTTGTAATTTTGAAAATTTTTGACAAATGCTTAAAAATTTAAAATCAAATTTTTGGCCAATTATAAGATCACTGTAAAGGAAAGTTGTGTGCGTGTATCACACCAGAAAAGTTGTTCAGAATGGAAAAGTATGGCCCTATACAAAATTTCAGGAAGTTGTACCTACTTAGATCAAACCGTCATTTTTAATAAATATTACAATTTAAACGGTTTAAGTATTAGATAGATCATAATTGCTAATTCTACAAAAACGGTACAAAATAGAGCGTTAGTTGAAGAGACAAATTTCCTCTAAAATTTTAAGTTGAATTCAAAAATGTAATAATACACCAGGTGTTCTATTTAAAATAGCGATGTATAAAAAAAACAAAAAAAACAAAAGAAACCCATTTGAGAAGTATTCAACTGGAAAATCACCTAGCTCACATCAATACACATTAAAAATGTTATAAAACGTTAAAGTTTAAAAAAAATTGGGGTGAATCCAATACTTCCTTTATCGTAAAGCAGGTAAAAATCGAAACAAAAAACTGAAAAATTACAAGAGCAAACACCTACTTCCGGTTATGCGATTTTCTTCAAAAGCTTGCTGTCGCATCTATATAGTACACAAAACTTATATATGAAGTTTCAACGCCATACCTCTGTTAGTTCTTGAGATATTATGTTCACAGACAGACAGACACACATACAGACAGGCAGACACACACGCAGTCAAACAGACCAATGAACAAAAATATGTTTTTTCGACGACTGACGTCGAAAGTAGATTTTTCTCACTGTCATTTGACAACAGAAAGTTGACATTTGCCGCTGAGCGTGCGTTTTCATCACTTTGCCGCTCGCCGACCGTTTTGGGTTTCCGCGTGAACAAAATAGGTAGCCACGTCCGAATGTTTCCTTGACAACGCCCATCATTTGTTAATAATCGCGTCACATCTCATAGACTACGCGAGTAATGTTAACTTGATTGTCAATTAATTTTTGCGATAAAATTAAATTTGATATTTTCCTTTAATAATATGTTCAGTCGTCAAAAAAATAGCATGTATGTTTCGAGCTAACAGTGCGCTTGCCGCTTTTTCATGATTGCTGGTTTCGGCTTCGCCTCAACCAGCAATATTCATGTGCAAGCGTTAAGAATGCACTTTCAGCTCATAACATACGATATACTATTTTGGGTTCAGGGGACTTTAAAACGTAAAGATCTGTTGAAAACTCAATTTCGAATTTTTGAGGTGAATCCAATACTTCCTTTATCGTAAAAGAAGGTAAAAATGGGCTAATGATTCCATTTGCTGCAATTGCGCACCATACTGTTATTTTTTGGAAGTGAATAGGTGTTTGATGGCGTAAACAAGGGTTTGCCTTCTCCCAGTATCTAAAGTTTTGTTTATTATCAAAACCAGAGTGGAACAGGCTGAATGCGCGGTATGTTTAAATGACGTCGAAAATCGCTCCAAACTTTCACCATTCAGATAATACGCTTTATCTGCGTGGCCACGCTGTTCACCCATCTAACTATCCATTGCAAACTAAATGGTAGACCCGCAGACCGCGCAGATAATGCTGAGCCGGCGATCTTCCTACCCATCACCTCTCTACCAGCTCTTAACCTTATCTCAAATGTTTCTATTTAACTGGCGGACTCTGTAGAAAAAAATGCTAAACTTCAGGCGACTGTCAGTAACAGAAAACAATTGAATGAAAGAAAACGTTACCAAACAATTACGTTTCTCGTAAACTACAATTCGAGTGTAAAATGGTGCATCTGGGTATTCATGCTATACAGGGTGCTCAAACATTTCCAAATTTAATAATTTCGGAAGTTTTTCAAATAGAAAGTGCTGTATATTTTTGTATTTTTGAAAAGCCGTTTTAATGAGCTTACTTTGATATGTCACATCATACCTCTGAATTCGACTGTTTTTAGATATGTGTTTGAATTTAAAAAAACAATTTTAACTCTTTCATATCCATTATTTCAAGGGAATACAAACAAACGCCATTATAATGCAAATTTAAACATCTGCAATTCTTCGAGCATAACAAAAAACCAGGTTTAGAAAATATAAATCCAGTCATCAAAACTAGAGACAGGAGAAATTAAATCTGAAAAGCAATTAAATTTAGCTAGGAAATGGAATATCAGAAGAAAGTTCATTAAAATTACTGTTAAAAAAGGCAAAGATATACAGAGTGTTCAATTTAAACTAATCGAAATAAATATATTTGTAATGAAGTATGAGCCCTCTGTATAGTTTTAATACCCAGAGCACGGAAGGACAAATATTTCAACATTTAACGTAATTACGTAAAAGATTTTGATGTATTTGCTTTTGTTTTTTTTAAATCTGATTCCATTTGATACTGGAGTTAATTTATTTATGCATTTCTTGTTTTTTTATGTTTATTATTTTTCTAAACCTGGTTTTTTGTTATGCTCGGGGAATTGCAGGTGTTTAAATTTGCATTATAATGGCGTTTGATCCATTGAAATAAAGCATCCGAAGGTATTAAAATCGTTTTTTATTTTCAAACTCGCATATCTGAAAAACAGTTAAATTTAACGATATGAAGTAACGTACCAAAAGAAAGCTCATTAAAAGTGCTTTTCAAAAATACAAAATTATACAATGTTCTATTTGAAAAAAAACGAAATTATTAGATTTGCAAATATTGAGCACCCTGTATAGCATTAATAGTCAGATCCACCATTTACAGTCGAAAGGAAGTTCGGGAAAAAAGGAATTTTTGGTAAAGTTTTTTTTTATTTAATTGTCTGTTTGTTGCCAGGATGACTCAAAAACTATTTGTTGGAGAAAAACGATATTTTGCACACAAATTATATGTCTTCCTAGCAGAAAACCGAGAACATTTCGGAAAAATATATACAGGGTAAGCACCTTAAAAAATAAAATTTTGTTTATTATTGGTTTAACTGAGAAGTAGGTAAAAGTAATAATTTGTACATAGTTCAAGCTTCGCCCTTGATGAAAATGAGCCTCGCCAGATACAGGGTGAACATCACAAATGGATCAAAATAGTATAGTGTCTATAACGCAGAAGAAACGCCTATAATTCGAGCACGGTCATGGTACAGTGGTTCAAGCGGCCGCAAGCGGCAGATCGAGCGGCGGATTAGAAAATGCGCTAGAAAGTTTCGTCTAAACCTCTTTCGAAGTTCCAATTCCAGCGACTACATTTTTTTTTATTTGAAAATGATGTAATTCGAGCGAGGGAAGTTTCGCCTAAACCTCTTTACCGATGTTTAGTGACGTAAAAGTGATTGTTTACGTATACAATTATTTTAATTGTGACGTTTACACAAATATACTACTCGTACGTACATCGCGCAAACAGTGTAATCAACAATTTGAACAAATTAAGAAATTTGGTGAACTTAAATATATTAATTTGAAAATACCAACTTCTATTATACACAACTATAAATAGCTTGTAAGATTGATTGAAAATTATTGTTTTGTTTACAGAGGAAGATTACTGTAATTTGCTGACGCACTGACTAAGCGTCTAAATCAATATCCCCGATCGATGTAGTGTTCCCAATTACAAGTAAACAGTCGATCAATGGTTTTAAGTTGTGCATATTTACAGCGGTCTTATTACAGTACTTTTTTATTATACATACTCTATCAAAAGTGCATAAATAATAATTAATACTGATCCTTTTATCTAAATATGAAACATAACATTTTATTTTACACCTAAATATTTAAAGAGAATGTTATTTAAGTCTATAAATATTTCAACCGGCGTAACAATTATTTTGCTTTGTTCTCTTTATTCAAAAATCTACCGTCTCCTGTAGAAAAGTATTTCTTATGTTTGCACTCCTACTACAATACGAAGAAAATTAGAGAGATGGTAGCATACACCCATAACAATAAAGTACAACTTATTTTTTTATCTGCACTTTAATTAGTAGATTCGACGTGTTGTGACTGGATAGCTTCTCTTAAATTCTCTTCGCGTTCAACTTACATATTTACTAAGTGCTCCCTAAGAGAAATAGTACATTTTAATATAATAAATAGTTGGAAAAATTCTATAAACGAACTATCCTTTAATTTCAAGATTTCAAATAGTCATTTTTCCGAATACATAATTATGTATGTATATCCATATCTATCCACGTACTACTGAATGAACAATATGGGATTCGGGGGCATTTTATGGCCTTTGTCAAGCATCTGTGAGTATATATTTCAAAATTTACTTTTTGTTCTAAGTTCTAACTAGTTTATGTGGAACATTGATAGAATCCTATGTGTTTACAGCATTATTTCTAATCATTTTTTAGCCTTTTCAAAAGCAACTATTACAATTTCATAATATTTACAATAATTCTGACAATACACATTTATTTACATTAAGTTTTATCTAAACTTTAAAAGGTGTTAGATAAAATCTCATTCTCCATTTTATTAAAGTTCAATCTATAAACCTTAACTCTTAATTAGTTATTTTTACCATACACAATAAACCACATTTAAAATTACAAACCCTTGATTGTTAAATTGTGTATATTATCTTACTGAAATACATTTTTGAAGTTCTGGAATTTGCACTAGCTACTGTCTACGAACGTATTTCGTAAAACTAGATGGCTATCTTCCACATTTAAATAAAAATAAGCTTTGCATAAAAATACTTTCTTGAAAACAAGAGTCGGGGAAATATCGATTTAACCTGTGCTGCTGGGGTCGTTAATACCAGGTAATATTTAGATATTCGTGTTCGTAAGTTACGTGAGTGGCATCTTAGTTTACAGAAACGCAAATCCTATAAAAAAACCTGAAAAAAGCGTATAATTTCTAATGATAATAAAAATGCAAAATGATAGTTACTTTTGTATTAAGTGCGCGAAATGAGTGTGTTTTGCTGGGCATGAGAATTACACTTCTGACAAAAAAGTGATTCGAATGTGCCAAAGAACACTCATTTCGCCCACGAAATATAAACACGATTTTTTCTACTACCACCAAACAACAATATCAATTCTATTATATGATGTTAAAAACTGTAGAAATTATCTGTCACACCCTGTGCTGAACTGGCAATAAAACTTATTAAAAAAGTGCACAAAATACTTTTTTCTAACTTGTTAGGAAAAGTTCGACTTTCCTTATCAATTTACATCAAGTTTAGTTAGTAAATGACATACTTTTCCACACTTTCTTAAAACAGTTAGGAAATGAATATTTCCCCATCGCATTTGCTTAAGACTTCCTCCCAAACCTTTCAGACTTTTTCTTTTGAATTCGGGGCTGACATTATTAACTTCTTATATAGTTGTTTACAGGATGTCCATATAAGTTCAATGGGTTGTAAATAGAATGGTAGGGAGGAAGCCTTAAAACAGTGATGTTGTTTTGCTTTAGAAAATCGTCAATTTTATATTTTTTGTTGAAATTATTTTGGTTTCAACTAGATTCCGAAGTTGTTTTTTATCGTTTTCATCAAAATTTATTTGTTTTTGTACAGTCTGACCTGGAGAGCTTTTTATTTTAATTAGTAGTTGATCTCTTCTCTAACAATACTGAGTGATAAGGATCAGTATCCATAACGATAAAACATTTACCCCCAAGGCTAGTTAGAGCAGGCACCAACTGATGACACTTGTCAAAAATGTTGTTATTCCTATTTTTGTGGTAATCTCGGTGTTCAATTTTTGAGTCTAAAAGGTCACATACCGGTAGGCAACCACCATAGTAGCCTGCATGAAGCACTGTAAATCTCTTACCTTCTGATTTCAATTTCTCATTATTAGTACATCTATCATCATCTTTCAACCACATCCGTTTCATGCTTTCGTCACTTCTTTCTCGCATTCAGCATATTCCAAATATTTTTTTAAGAATTTGGTTTTACTTGCCAACATAAATTTTAAACCATTTATTTTTTTATTTTTTTATTTGTACCCCATCGATTAGTTTGTAAAGTTTCGTGTAGCCCTCTGTGCATTCCACATTCAATTTAGCATGGTCTAATAAATTTTGAAGAGTAAAATGGTCGTTTTTACTTCATTTTACGATAAAGGAAGTATTGAATGTACCCCAAAAATTCGAAATTGAGTTTTCAACAGATCTTCACGTTTTCGAGTCCCCTGAACCCAATTTTGTTTTTATTGGTCTGTCTATGTGTGTGTGTGTGTGTGTGTGTGTCTGTGTGTGTGTCTGTCTGTCTGTGAACAGAATATCTCAAAAACGAAAAGAGGTATGGCGTTGAAACTTCATATATAAGTTTCGTGTACTATGTAGATGCGACAGCAAGCTTTTGAAGAAAATCGTATAATCGGAAGTAGGCGTTCACTCTTGTGATTTTTCAGTTTTTTTCGATTTTTTCAAAACGGTTTAACGATTTTTTTCAAACTTCACATTTTTATTACATTTTTAATGTGTATTGATGTGAGATAGGTGATTTTCCAGTTGAATACTTCTAAAATGGGTTTCTTTTTTTCTATTTTTTATTAACTCCTATTTTAAATAGAACACCCGGTATGTTATTACATTTTTGAATTCAGCTTAAAATTCTAAAGAAAATTTGTCTCTTTACCTAGCGCTCTATTTTATACCGTTTTTGTAGAATTTGTAATTTTTGAAAATTTTTGACAAATGCTTAAAAATTTTAAATAAAATTGTTGGCTAATTATAAGATCACTACAAAGGAAGTTGTGCGCGTGTATCACACCAGATTTTTTTCGTGGCATTCGCAAATTTTTCGGCCTAATTGAAATTTCAAAAATGCATTATCCAAGTAGTTATCTCTTGGCTCATTTGAAAGTTTTTCTACAGGTTTTCTACACATTACATTTTAATTATTTATAAACAGACCTGATCGAAATCTAAAAATTAGTCAGAGGTATTAACAATAATTCAGTGTTTTCCAACTTTTTTAATTATTTCGAAATTACTTGCCTAATTACACACCTTTTTAAATTCTTTAAAGCAGCTTCTAGCTGTTTTCAGAAATCACATTGATTTAAATTAAGTCTTAGACTGATATAAGTCGCTATCGGAAATTACGAATGTTCTTTTAACTGTATTGATACATGTTAATATTCCCTCAATGCAAAATTACAACTTTAAACATTTAAAATACAATCTAATAAGCTGCCAATATAAATCTAGTGTCTTACATAGTTCCAAAACCACTATACGTATACTCTGTTGTTAGGTTAGTATAGCTTTAGTATAGTAGATAGAGGGACCACCAATTTCGTATTTTTAAAATTTGTGCCTTGAATGCATACCAACCCATATACCTGGTCCTCTTCCGGAAACGCACCATTCTTTTAACTACCCTCGAACTAAGACAACGCTTTACGTGTAACCCGCGCTCTGCAAATGTGTGAAACAGCTAGCAGTCGATTTCTGTTGAAGACGAAATCAGATTGGTAAGTCAAGGCAATTTATTATTTGTGTATTTATTATTTCTTGTTCTTGATCTATTAGTTGATTAATTAAATTCATTGTTGTACGCTCCGCAATTATTTTTGGTCCTTCGATATCGGATATTCGCTTAATTAATTAATTATTAGATTTCCATAGCATAATTCGCCTTGTGAAAACGCCGCATTTTGCAATTTATTTTAGTGTTCAGTATAGGTTATTGGTAGTTTAGCGTTTAGGGAGTAAAATTGAATAAGCAACAGTATTGTGATACAGCTAAGTGCACTTTTTCTAATTACATGATTGTTTAATCATTGGCAAATATAGTTCGTTATCTTAGTTCCTTTGTGTGAAGGAGGGTGACCCGTGTTTAGTTTAGCCGCTAAGGGCTTTCACATGTGCCGTACCCATTTAAAATTCCGCTGAAACCTAATCTTTTTTGAAGGGTGTCGCTAAGTGGCAAATTCCAGCTAACTATTCACTGTTGCCGCAAACTCTTCTAATTTTGCATTTAATAAGCAATTTTCTGCTTTTAAAATGCCCCCTAAAATCAATGCGAAATATATTGAAACTCGTGGATTACGAGATAGTTTAATAAACAAATTAACGGAAACATTAGAAATTGCGCAAATAGCGCAAAATGAACCCGCACGAGCTTTTATATTTAAAAGACGGTATCAAGATGTTGATGGAATTTATTCTAAATTACAAGCTGCACATGAAAATGTAATATCCCACTTATCAAGCCAAGATGATCCATATTTTAAAACTGAAGACTCAATTAGGAAAAATTATAATGCGATCTTTTACGAAGTGTGCGCTCTGTACGACCAATTATCTCCATCGGAGTTGCGTACATCTAATTCAACGGCTCTAACTGGTAACGGAAATGGTAACATTCGTCTCCCAAAAATTCAATTGCGTCACTTTAATGGGAGTTTGGACTCTTGGTCTTCTTTTTTTCAGTTGTTTAACACTGTAATTCACAATGTGACAACACTATCGAACATTGAGAGGTTTCAGTATTTAATTAGTATCCTTTCTGATGAACCATTAAATTTAATAAAATCGCTACAGTTATCAGAGGATAATTATTCAATTGCGTATCAGATCTTAATAGATCGATATGACAATAAACGCAGATTAGCCACCCATTATTGGCAAAAAATTCATTCTTTAACATCGTTAAAGGAAGAATCCCCCAAGGGCCTTCCGGAATTATTTGATAATTTCCGGGAAAACCTCGCAGCATTACGCGCTTTAAAAATCGCCGATTTTCTTGAAGATTTTATTCTATTAAACACTTTATTGTCCAAACTTGATCCAAATGCACGCAGGTTATTCGAATCTGAAATTCGAGATTTAAAACAGAAAGTCCCGACCTTCCAAATTCTTGAAACCTTTATTGAAAGTCAATGTAGGGTTCTGGATACTGTGAAAAATTCGCAGCCATCTGCACAGCGCTATAACCCCAAAATTCAGAATAAAGAATCCAAACGGATCTTTCGTGTAACATCAACCCAGGTATCTTTTAGCAAGTGTTTCATCTGCAATACAGATCATTCGACTTACTCTTGTCCCGAATTATCTGAGAAAACGCCGCAACAGCGCTTTGAGTTGGTAAGCTCAAAAAATTGTGCGTTAATTGCCTTAGTGGATTACATCACACACGCTAGTGCAAATCTAAAGTAAAATGTCGCAAATGTAATAAATTTCATCACACTCTCTTGCACATTGTTGATTCAGGAACAATTTCGCAACCGCAACTGCCATCTTCTTCAACCGAATCGATCGCAGTTAATAACCCTGAGCTTTCCGTTGCAGTGTTAGTTAGCTCCACTTCCAATAAACTCGTGCTGTTATTAACAGTTCTTTTAGATATCCGGGATTCAACGGGACATCCACACACAATACGGGCAATCCTTGACGGCGGTAGTGAAGGTTGCTTCATAACTGCTAGTTGTGTTCAACGTTTAGGGCTACGCATTAAAAACAATAATAGAATTCAATTTCAGGGCATAGGATCTTCGGCTACTCTGGCTTCATCTGGAGTAGTTAACTGTTGTATTTACCCGCGCGATAAAATTCAGCCATCTCATATTATTGAGGCTCACGTAATTCCGTGTATTTCGCGAAATATTCCAGCTGCTCCAGTGGATGCGTCAACTTGGAGCCATATAAAAACGCGTCGATTGGTAGATCCTCAATTTCATACGCCTAGTAAGGTAGATTTGTTACTTGGGGCTGATATTTTTGCTCAGCTGCTACGACCTGGCATATTGGTGGGACCACCCGCAGCTATGAATACCATTTTCGGTTGGGTTTTATCTGGCCAGGCGCATGTGGACAATTCAAGTCGTGTAAATTCGTTCTTAGTTTCGCTTTCCCAACAAAACTTAGATTCGACTTTAAGAAAATTTTGGGAAATTGAAGAAATGCGTGGCCCAATTCCGCCGTCGCAGGATGACATTATCTGTGAAAAATTATTCGCTTCATCAGTAGATCGTGACTCTACTGGACGATACACTGTTGCATTACTTTTTAAAACGCATAATCCTGAGTTTCCTAATTCTCGATCGGTGGCTCTTCGCCGTTTTCATTTATTAGAAAAACGGTTCTAGCGTGATGAGTCTCTTCGCAAGGCATATCTTGAATTTATGAAGGATTACCTCGAAAGTGGCCATATGTCTCTCGCAAACGGTTCTGTACAATCAAACGAGGCGTATTATATACCACATCATTGTGTGTTTAAGGTGGAGAATAATTCAACAAAAATTCGTGTTGTCTTCGATGCTAGTGCTAAAGCATCTAACGAAGAATCCCTTAATGATTCATTGTACTCTGGTCCCAAGTTATTGCCAAATATTATAAACGTTCTGCTAAAATTTAGGTCTCACTCGGTCGTCTTCGTTGCTGATGTGAAACAAATGTATCGTCAAATACTTATCGCTCCCTCATGTAGAGACTACCAGAGAATCTTGTGGAGATTTTCAGAGCACGACTCTATTCAAGAATATATATTAAACACCGTGACTTACGGTGTCTCCGCAAGTCCATTCTTGGCTATAAGAACGCTTCATCAGCTAGCCCAAGATGAACAATTACATTTTTCCTTGGCGTCCGCTGTTCTTAAGGAAGACGTGTATGTCGATGATGTCGTCTCCGGTTGTAGTTCTCTACTAGAAGCCCGTGCTGTACAGGATCAGCTGATTAAGCTTTTGAAAAGGGGAGGTTTTTTATTGCGTAAGTGGTCAAGTAATGTCCCTGAATTACTTTCAAATTTGGACTCGAGTTTATGCCAAGACGGCTTATCATTTGATGGTGAGTCCCAATCTACTGTTAAAATTCTAGGTCTGCAATGGTTTCCATCACTAGATGTTTTCTCGTTTAAGGTTGATCCCATTGAGCAAATTTGCACAAAACGCCATATTTTGTCTGAAATAGCCAGAATATTTGATCCTCTTGGATTTTTATCTCCGCTAACCTTCTTTAGCAAACGCTTGATTCAACATTTGTGGTGCCTAGGAATAGATTGGGACGCAACACTACCAAATGATGTCGTTCATCGTTGGAACGAGTATTGTAACCAACTATTTTTAATTACTACCATCCGCATTGATCGGCACCTGCTGACAAAAAAACCCTTCGATTGTCGAACTTCATGCATTCTATGATGCCTCGGAGGCCGCATATTCCGCAGTGGTCTATTTTCGAGTAGCAGACCATTCAAATAATGTATCTGTGAAATTCGTCAACGCCAACACCAAGGTGGCACCCTTAAAAAGGCGCCCACTTTTGCAGTTAGAACTCTGTGGGGCGTACCTCTTATCCAATGTGGTTTTATCGGTTATGGCCATTTATTTGAATCAGATTTCGCAAGTTGTTGCCTGGTCAGATTCCACCATTGTGCTTGCTTGGTCACACTCATCGCCACATCGCTGGAAAACCTTTGTCAGTAACAGGGTTAGCCACATCCAAAAACGCGTGCCGCCTTCAGCTTCGCGTCACATTCGATCAGAGGATAATCCCGCTGATTGCGCTTCCCGTGGTCTATTACCGCGTGAATTACTTAGCCATCCCTTATGGTGGACTGGCCCCACGTTGCTCACGCAATCACCTGAGGCATGGCCCACGCTAAAAATAAACTCATCAGAAGTTTATGCTGCAGTGAATAAGGAAGAGAGAATCATTAGTGTTTTTGTGGCACATGTTGACGATTTGTTTGAACCCTGGAACCATCTTCTACGTAAATATTTATTGCTCAGTAGGATTCTAAGGGTAGTTGTCTATTGCCTTCGCTTTATAAATAGTTTGAAGAACCGTACAACGCGCATAGTTGGTGCCTGCACTTCAATTGAATTACATGAGGCCCTGCTTATCTTGGTAAAGCAAGTGCAACGCCAAACTTTCCATGACGTTCTAGAAAACCTAACACTAAACATGCCACTTCCAAAGTCACTCCGAAAGTTAAGTCCATTTCTTGATGACCGAGGTATTCTTCTATCATATGAAGAAAAACACCCTGCTTTACTACCGCAGTCTCATCGACTAACGACATTGATCATAGAAGATGTTCACAATAAAAACCTTCATCCTGGTCCACGCACGCTTGACTATTTAATTAGACAAAATTTCTGAATCCTGTCCTCTCAGCGCGCTATCCGCCGTTCTCTATCCAGATGCTTTAGTTGCTTTCGAATAAAGCCAAAGTCTCTACAGCCACCAATGAGCGATCTACCAGCCTTGAGAGTACAGCAGGTAAAGGCATTTTATTCAATGGAAGTTGATTTTGGGGGTCCATATACCATAACTATGGGTAGAGTCCGAGGTGCCAAAACATATAAGGCATACATCTGTCTGTTCGTTTGTTTGACTACTAAGGCGCTCCATTTAAAGCTAGTTTTTGACCTCTCCACAGACGCCTTCCTCGCGGCATTGCGCCGTTTTATTGCTCGTCGCGGTCGATGTGGTCTCATTATGAGTGATTGTGGCACCAATTTCATCGGAGCCGCACGGGCCCTTTCGACCTATTTTAAGACAGCTGTCGACCAAGAAGGTAATCCCCCGTCTGCTCCACATTTTGGAGGTATCTGGGAGGCGGGAATCAAGTCCGTGAAAACACACCTAATGCGTGTGATTGGGGAGCAGATCCTCACATTTGAAGAGTTGTCGACGGTTCTCGCACAAATCGAAGCCATATTAAACTCACGTCCGCTATGCCCCTTAAGTTCCGATCCCAATGACCTGGAAGTATTGACTTCAGACCACTATTTGACATTAGCGCCACTGACATGCATCCCTGATCCAAATTACATTGAAATAAGCTCTAATAGAGTTACTCGCTGGCAGCTGCTACAAAAGATGCACCAAAATTTTTGGAAAAGGTGGCATCACGAGTACCTGCATACACTCCAACAACGAGCTCAATGGACATCAGTGTCTACGCAACTCCAACCTGGATCCTTGGTGTTAATCAAGGATGATTTATCTCCCCCATTGCGATGGCGCTTGGGTCGGGTCATCCAGCTGCACCCAGACGCACAGGGTATTTCCCGCGTTGCTACAAAGCTGTACAGAGTACATTAAAACGGACCCTAGTAAAATTGTGTCCTCTCCCAAATCAATAATTGTTAAAATACCTTGTATTTTGGTGGTAGGCATGTTAGGTTCGTATAGCTTTAGTATAGTTATTATTTTATGAGTTAATTATTTCCGCATTTGCATATTATATCAACGGCGTTAGTTAAAATTATCACCGATAGAGGGACCAATAATGATGAATTTCGTATTTTTAAAATTTGTGCCGAATGCATACCAACCCATATACCTGGTCCTCTTCCGGAAACGCACCATTCTTTTAACCACTCTCGAACTAAGACAACGCTTTAAGTGTGACCCGCGCTCTGCAAATGTATCAAACAGCTAGCAGTCGATTTCTGTTGAAGACGAAATTGCTATAATTTCGTCGATCCCGCTCCTACTGTTTTCATCAGATTGGTAAGTCAAGGCAATTTATTATTTGTGTATTTATTATTTCTTGTTTTTGATCTATTAGTTGATTAATTAAATTCATTGTTGTACGCGCCGCAATCATCTGTTAACATCTATTTCGCATGAAGGTTGGCCATGACAGTTTTCCGAATTTAACTGTGTATAATTACTTTGTTGTGTTTAAACGGGGGTTTTATTTGAGGTTATGGTTACGTAATGCATTTAAGTTAGAAAACGTGACAAAACATCTTCAAATGCAATGTTGCCATATTTAACCAGAACAAAAAATAGAACTTTAGTTATTTCGATGTATGGATCCAATTTCAGTAATTGTGTAATTAAAGACATTTTCAATTAAGTACATGGGAAGTCTTACAATACTTTAGATTTTAAATATTTCTCCACTTGTACTAACAAAATAAGTAGCTCATCCAGCAACTATATTCTATTCTGTCAAAGGACAGTAAACTTTTTGAAGTTATACAAGTTATACAACAAAATGAAAATTACGGTTCTATAGATGTGCAACTTAACAACAAAAATCCATAGCTAACCTTCATGCAAAAAAGAAGTGGATGCATTATGGTTCTTGTTGAATCTCTCTATGAGCTATAATCCGATTTACCTTAAGCAGTTTTTCGCTAACACTAAGGTTCTCTTCACAACTCCCTACTGGAGGGCGTCCGGGTCTCGGTTCATATAGAGTTCCTATATGTACTAAGAGTTGAGCCATTGGATCCACAAATCAGGGACCATGTGACGCAGCAAAGATATATTTCATTTGTTTTAATTGAAAGATGTATGCATACATTTTAAAATCGGTAAAATCAGGTACTCCATGGTTTGTGAATCCAAAACAAGTCACCCTACATGTCCCAACTCTTGTATATACAAGGAATCTAGGTTCATCTTCTAATTTACGCCCTCCACGTGTAAATTCGCGGAACCAGTAACTAACTGTGGATAAATAAGGAATATGGTCGTCAAATAATACTACCACTAAATTATGGTGACTTTGGTCATATGTCAAAATTCTTTTATAATTGTTATAGAGAATCATTACCCGAAAACCATTCTGCGGCGCATGCATGATGTGTTTCACATCCACTCTCATAAAAACAACTTATAAAAATAAAAAATTATCTCTCTATGAGGTATACAGTGATCGCCAAAAAGTTTGCATCAAATGGGAACAATTTTTTTCTACGACCACTACTAAAGCTACACAAGCTTGTTTCACTAAAAATGACGTTTTATAAATCAACGTGTTAAAAGTGAAATCAACTATTTACTTTTAGCACATGTGTTACAGTATCAAATTGATTTAACAACACTCACGGATGGGTGAGTGCCATATAACTAGACAAGTCCGGGAAACGTGCAGGCTCACCCTGGACATTGTAAGAAACAGGCTAAAGGCCACGGCTCGGATACACTCAGGGGGGCGGGGTCCTAACACGAGACACCACAAGGCAAGCGTGTTGATATCTATATAGGGTGTTGCCAAATAAAAGGGCGCCACAAGGTCCGAGTCCAAGAGACCCACATTCAACTGGACCTTGAGGGTCAAACGGGGAAAAAGATACTAAAATGCTACTTCTGGAAGCTACAGCGCAGCGACAAACGCAACAACCTACCTGCAACGCTCATCCACCACGTCCGGGCCTCACCTTACATCGATCGTGACATAGTGACTCAGTCACCCTGTAAACAAACATGCACAAGACAGAAAAGAAAAATTATAAGTCGGTGCAGTTAATACATCTATTGGGCAACTTTACATGACCAAATAAACAACTTACAGTTGTACCGACGTGGTCGGCACGTATAACAATTTGACACAGTTGAAGTAATAACGACTTAACTTAACACCCAGCTGGGAAGCGCTCTACCTAGAAGCTGCAACGCATAGCTGAGCCGCACAACAAGTCAAAATCA
This sequence comes from Agriotes lineatus, assembly GCA_940337035.1. Lineage (NCBI taxonomy): Eukaryota > Metazoa > Arthropoda > Insecta > Coleoptera > Elateridae > Agriotes > Agriotes lineatus. The sequence goes on along the minus strand of OW679195.1, from coordinate 177,804,218 downwards.
GTTCTATTTAAACGCCGGCTTACTACTAAACAAATATATTACACACGCTTGAAATTTACACATGAGTGTACCAGACGTCAATTGAGACGCCGGGCACGAGTATGTGAGTTTAATTGCAAAAGCAAGACTGGCTCGCAGCGAAACAGTTTACGACACTAAGGTTATTGCAAAAACATGCTGGCGAAACAGTTGATAACACAATGTTACCTGGGTTACTAGATCAACCTTAAGACGGGAGCAGTGCGCTGCATGTAGGCGTCGTCTGTCACTACTTTTTCGATATGTGGCGTGAGCTGAATGCAGTGAGATCCGGAATGGTCCCCCTGCTTCAAGCGTGGGTGGAATGTTCATGCCTTCTTGGCAAAACACAAAAATGGGCTAGGCTGTTAATTGGATCACTCGGCGATGAATCCCACCTCCATATTAATGAATGACCCAAATCAAGCCCGCGAGCAGACACCACCAACAAAACACCAGTACCCCCGTAACTTTCCAAGCACTGTCTGCCTCTCGAAGCAACACAAAAATCGACCACAACGCCAACTGCCGTCTAACGCCGGGCGGAGTGACCAATAAGAAGCCAGGGTCTTCGCGTCATGACGCCCAGCCTGTCTCGGTGCGAGAGAAATCGACAGATGTTTTATATAAAATTCGGAAAGGGTTTCTCACACGCTCTCACGGACTAAGTTTTGAATAAGTAGAAATTGAGCGTCCTTGCATGCGATGAAATAATCAGCTGCAAAAGCGACTGTATAGAGATTCGCGCGAAATGCCAGACTGTTAAGCAGAACCAAAAGCCACGTGCGGGTTAGGAATTTTGTGTGATACGGAAAGCTGCCGTATAAAAGATAATAGATTGCCGAAACGGGACCGATATACAAGCGGACTCGCCGATTATGTACCAAAACTGTTCTAAATGGTTATTTAGCTATCCGAATTAAGGAAAAATAGAAAATGGCCTGAGAAGCGGGTGTTGCATTTAGGATTTTAAACAGAAAGTGAGGTTATAAAGTTATTCTAGTTACTTTTTTCGTTCAAGGTAAAGTGTAAAGCATTATGTAATGAATAAAGTAAAATGTGTGCTATTATAATTACAACTTTGACAGCTACCGACAGTCATCTGCGCCGTCACGGCCATCTCTTTACTATGACATAAATTATAACTATCATAAATGCAAACCTTTGTTAAATGACATTTATGGATTAATAACAGTAAATTTAAGGCCGTAAAAAATATTGCGTGGAAACTCGTGATAATAGTATATTATGTTATTAGGAGCAAAAGTTATATTTTATGTGGCGAGGCTGGACCGCAAGCTCGGCAGATAAGTACAGCTGAGCCACATAAAGATACTTTTGCTCCGAATAACATATAGTATTTTTTCTTCAAACGTTTCTATAACAAATTATTTACAACTTTGTGAACAAAATTCGAAGAAAATTACTTGATCTCGTCAGCGGCAGATAATATTACCTGCCGCTGACGAGCGGCAGATAAAGTTGTCAGCGGCAGATAGTAACTTTATCTGCCGCTAACGAGCGGCAGATAAAGTCGTCAGCGGCAGATAATAACTTTATCTGCCGCTCGTCAGCGGCAGATAATATTATCTGCCACGTGGCAATAAAGTGACAGTTTAGCGTCATCAATCCAGCAGTATAATGCCATATTTTACTACCGTTTGAAGAAAAAAGTGTTCATGCACGAGACATGAAAATGTTTCATGTCTCGTGCATAAACATTCACTTTTAGCACTTGTTGCACAAAATAGCTATTATTTACAGTTTTTTTTTTGAAGATCAAAACCTTGGCAATTGGAGGTAATTGAAAAACGTTACAATTGGGCCAAACAAAAGTTGTCACGTGATATCGGTTATCTGTCAAATTTAACATTTTTGAGATAATTGCGAAAAAATGCATTATCATTGAAAATATTTCTGCAAAAAGCGCCTTGCATCAAAACGTAAAAATTATGCCAACATATTACTTTTAGGTAAATACAAAATCTAAAAGAATTAACATTTTCTATTGTTTTTTCTAATTATAAATTTTTAAAGTTCTTGCCTAAAAAAATTGAATTTTAAAATGAAGTTTTGGTATGTAAAATTTTGAAAAATATTATAAAAATTTACAAATTCAATTTTTGCGAAACTTGAAGAAAGTTGTTTTCTGGTCTTGAAATTGTTTAGTTGCCTAAAACTGACATACGCTAAAAAATGTCATTAAAATCTTACTTCATTTCCGAAAAAGAACACTTTTTTATTTTGACAATTTTAAGCAACGCTAGTTTCGAACTAAGTAAAAATCACTCGGTATATCTGATAGGGGCTAAATAGGTTTTCAGACAAGCACAAATAATAGCCGTCGAAAGTTTTTTTTTGAAAAATAAAAAATGAGAATGTTTTCAATGTTATGCTGACTTTTTGGCGATCGCTGTACAAATTTTAGCACCAGCCTCTCAAAAAGTTGCAACTGGAAACTGTCAAAAGAATGAGCTTTCAATTTCTGTAAATGAGTCTATTTCCATTGGTATCCATGGCCTGTTACTAAAAATTGACAAAACAACCCTTGTACAATCGTGTTCATTAAAGTAATTCAAGTGTTGTACAGTATGTGTGCTTTGTGAGTGTGATTTAATTTGATAAATTTCAAAAAACTGTCGTCCATACAAATATTTTGAAAGTATACATCTAGGTCTACGCAGTTAATGATACAGTGTGAGCCCATTTGTTGAGTACCACAAATAAACTTACAACTGTCGCTGTACAACACATTTTAGAATTCGATTGTACCTTTCAAGAATTTTAATACTATAATACAATACCAAAGAGCATATAATTGCTCTTTGATAATACTTACCATAGCCTTAAGAGAAAACTGGTACAGCTAATTTTGAACAGATGGAATTGGGTTGTAATATAACAAATTCAAACAAACTCATGTCACTGACAATATTAACGTCAAGTTAAAATGGTCCCTTTAAACGAAGTTCAGAAAGCAACAATTTGAACCAGATCGAGGGATGGGGTGGACCGTGTCATTATTGAGCTCGAAGAGCCTTCAACCTCACTAATGAATAATTGCACGGTCCAATCCCGGAAGTCGTTTGTTACGTAACGACTCTAAGTCTATGTCAAATTCGAGGTTAGCAGACACAGACACAGACCGAAGCAAACCTAACTTGTTAACCTCGAATTTGATATAAACTTACAATCTTGCCAATATCAAGCAAAATTTTGGATTACTAACTCGATTAGTTACTGCTGATCACGCTGTATTAATATTAGTAAATAAATTGAAATTTTTAATTTTACGTAAATGTCAACGACATTTTCCAAGGTAAGTTAGCTTAAACTTGGCTATAATTGGTACATCCACTGCATAGTAGATTATTATAAAGTACTGCACAAATATAGTGACATAATTTGTATGATATATGTGTATATAATATTTTAGGAACTACCCCTAAAACAATGGAATTGCGACCTTTAACTGTGATAAATGACAAGGTTATTGTGATAGGTGTATGGTAAAGGTCAGTTTATTTTTAAAAAGTATATTTAACATCTTGAATTCGGCAGCTCGATATATTTATACAAACGATGATAAGGATCTTTTAAAAATTGATTATCATTCAGTTTACCACACTACCGCACACCAGATTAGATAATTTGGCAAACAACAATTTAAAGCTAAAAAATATGTTTGAAGAACTATAAGTCCACACATGTAGTTATTTTACTGCTTGGAACTTCATTTCGAACACACGAACGAATTTGCAACATTATTACGTGGCTGCACGCAAAACGCTATTTTAAGAAGATTTGAATAGTTTCATGAACTTTATCGGGCATTCTTATCGCCAATAAGTAGACGTTTGCAACCGCGTCAACCTCTGAATTTTATACGACGCAGTAGTTTCAGCGTGATCTTATAATTAAATAATTTGTACATTTAAATATTAAACGTATTTTTTTCTAATTTACACATCTTATTATTTAGCTTACTATTTTCAAAGTTTAATACAAAATTGATTTTAAAGTAAAATAAATTATAGTTTGATTACGTAAATAATGTATAATAGGTAAATGAAATTTGGCTGAATAGATGAATAATACAGTTGTGGGAGATAGTTAGCCAAAAAGTTTATTGTAGTACAAAAATATGTTGTTGTTCCTTAAGGTCCAAAAGTTACACATATACAAGTTGATAAATTATTTGACGTTTCGCCACTTTAGATGGCTTCATCAGAAATGATTAAGATGCGTTATAACTAAAATAAAAGTGTTAAAAATTAGATTAAGTGAACACACAAAAATTTTTCAAGGCTTACCAAAATGGCTTAAAGGAAAGTTTATAATAATTAGTAACAAATTTTGCAAGTGACTAAATAAGCCACATTGCAAGTATACGGCGTCAAAATAGATAAAATGATGAAAATTTTGAAACAATCATATTGATGGAGGTTAAACATTAACTATAAATAGTCAATGTAATTAAACAAATAAACGTTTTATAAAGTGAAAGACATCTTGTTTTGATGAAACAAGCTGCCAGAATAAGGAAAAGTGCAGCTTGTTTCATCAAAACAAGATGTTGTATGAATAATATGTTGGTGGCACTGTAAGTCTGTGTCATATTCGAGGTTAGGTTTTGCGTCAGTCTGTGTCAACGGGAACTTGATGGAAACGCATTTATAATCACCCGGTAGTAGTAGTAGTAGTATTATTATTTGTGGGGAGACTCAGTGTCTAGCAAGTAAGCCTTCATAGGCCCTTTTTGCCGAGACTAAGGAGTTCCAACCCTAGCAAGGTATCCTTTACATGCTACACATCGTAGTGACATGGGTCCCACGGCTTTACATCACTTTCGAATGATGGCATTCTGTAGAGGTTTTCATTAGTGTACCTGTATGATACTTTAGTAAGAGTAGAGCAAATAGCCGAAAAAGTTCGATCATCTTTTCATAGCTACCATGATTTAATAAAATATTGGTGTTTTATGTTGGTGGCACTGTAAGTCTATGTCAAATTCGAGGTTATCAGGTTAGGTTTTCGGTCAGTTTTGACACAGACTGACGCAAAACCTAATCTGCTAACCTCGAATTTGACGCAGACTGTCTTCCTCTTAATATAGGCTGAGAGCCCTTTATTTCCACACATTGGGTGCTGTTTTATAAGCCATCTTAAGCCGCGGCTGGGGTAAGTGGCTAGCCTAACCCCTTGTGAATTAAGGAAGAATGCCTTCACAGGGTTCACGACCACCAAAGATGTTCGTATGATGGCCGAAGAGCGTTCGATGTTTCCAATGTACCGGTGTGGGGCTCGAACCCACTACCTGCCGACTGCTGGCGCAAGCACTCTACCAGCCGGCCACACGCTCTCGCAGACTGTTGCAAAACCTAACCTGCTAACCTCGAATTTCACATAGACTTACAGTACCACCAACATAAAACACCTTGTTTTTTCAATATTTTTAAATCATGGTAGCCTTGAAAAAATGATCCACATTTTTTCGCTGTTTGCTTTACTCTTACTGCAGTATTATACAGGTACACTAGTTTCATCCACATTTTTTATTTTTATAAACCTCACCAGGATCGGGATCGAACTTTCGACCCTTAGATCAGCAGCCAGAATGCTTACCACTGAGCTATGGAGCCCGGCACCCGGTAGTAACGTTTCTATTTAAAAACATGACAACTCAAAAATAACAAGGTGTCTAAAAGCTTCAGTCGAGTAGTCTTTTTGAGGGTATACCGATCTCAATTTTTTATTTTGCTTCGAACTTGCATAATGAAGAAATTTAATGAGGTGAAAGAAAGTGCAGAAATTTAGTTATTTGCAGAAAGGTAGTAGGCCCTGATATTTTTATGAAAAATATCAGTAGTGTTAAATGAAAATAGTACAGGGCCATCAAAAATAAAATTGATGATAGGGAGCCTATGAAAAATATGACCACTGTTACCGGTATAAGCCGTCCAAGTTTTTCTTATGTTAACCTTTTCAGCTAACGGCAGACTTTTAAAATTAATGTTGAGAATACTTAGTTAAGTTATTCTCCGCCATTTTTCTGTATAAAACTTCATGAAACAATCGAAATCTCCCAAGATAAATAAACACGCCCTAACTAGTGATGGGCGATATCGTGATTTTTCAATCGCACCCTGAGTCGTTACTACGATTTTCTTATGTCAGAATTTTAAACTTCACTTGATTATGACTTTCATATTCCGGTTCATTTGATATATGAGTATCTTACCTGTAAAAAGTATCTATCGAATCTGTGAAGGCGCGATTTCGCTGCTCGTTCTTCTGCAAGCAGTTATATCGATAAGAACTAATTTGTTACCAAAACAGTGCTCGGAGCTCTAATATATTCATTTTCAATATCAAAGATTACACCACATGTGCTATCAGCGCAGCGTTGCTATTACCCTCGGATTGCATTACACTTCACACAATATGTGTAATTATGAATATTATTACACATAACTGATATCATCCAATGAGAACCATGCATTTTTTGAAAATCGACCAATTCCGAACTGATTACCTGATAAGCGCCCTAGGGATGCTTATCAACCGATAAGCTCCCTAGTGCCGATTATCGACCTCGTAGCGTAGATGTTGTCTTAATTAGAAATAGAAATGGAAGAAACAAGCAATTTCAGTTTTTTGCATTATTAGATCAATTTTAAATCATAATTCGTATACGGGTTTTGTGTAATAATCTTCAAAATATAAACGCGGGCAACAGACTTACCTACATATAATTTTGCCCGTGCCAAGAGTCATCGTGATGGTTGTCCTTAGAAAACTGACCTCGGGCAAGCCTCCAGGACAGTTTTCATTGCAACCAGCACTCGATCCTTGGCGTGTGCAAAATTATCAGCTATAATTTACCAAGGGAAGTGATAATCACCCGCAATAATTTTGAGAAATAACCCGAAAGTGCGTTGCCTAGAAGGTAACGCACTTGAGGGATATTATTTGTCAAAATTATAAGGATTTATCACTGGCCGTGGTGAATTCGGGAAGATAAGTTCTTAAATAAATTAATAATTTTTACCGAAGCGAGAAACCATTTTTCTGACAAATTAATTTGACACTTCATTATAATATGTTGGTGACACTGTACGTCTATGTCAAATTCGAGGTTATCAGGTTAGGTTTTGCGTCAGTTTTGACACAGACTGACGCAAAACCTAACCTGCTAACCTCGAATTTGACTTAGATTTACAGTGCCACCAACTTGTCATAAGATATCTACTACTGAATTTTAATTAGGTAGTTTCCATGGTGATTGAAAATCACCCTAGGGTCGTTTTCAATAGTAATATAACAAGGGCGAGACATACTTGCCGATAATTTTGCACACGCCAAGGGTCGAGTGCTGGTTGCAATGAAAACTGTCTCGAGGGCTTGCCCGAGGGAAGTTTTCTAAGGGCAACCAGCACGATGGCTCTTGGCACGGGCAAAATTATATGTAAGTCTGTCGCCCGCGTTTATATTTTGAAGATTATTACACAAAACCCGTATACGAATTATGATTTAAAATTGATCTAATAATGCATAAAAACTCAAATTGCTTGTTCCTTGCATTTCTATTTCTAATTATGAGACCATCCACGGGGTCGATAATCATCCCTAGGGAGCTTATCGCTTGGTAAGCAGCCCACGGGCGCTTATCAGCTAAGCAGTTCGGGATTGGTCGAGTTCCAAAAAATGCATGGTTTTCATTGGCTGATGTCAGTCATGTGACAGTTGTGTGTAATAATCACTTCAAGTGTGATCTGATTTGTCAAACTGACTCACGTAATTAAAAATAATCAAATTGGATTGGTCTGCAATATATGTAAGAACTTATCGATAAGTATGTCTCGCCCTTGTTATATTGCTGTTGATAAACGCACGAATTTACTACGGTTTCGGCTGCAACATCGCTAGCCTTCGCGTCACATTGAAACTGCTATATTCTGATTCTGCCGCGACAGCGTTTTCGCCGATATAATTTCCATATAAGTTTGGCCCACATTTCGGATCGCCCTCGACAGCTGCCAACCTATTGGTGCATTAATACGAGCGAGTGTGTTAACACATAATTTATGTTATGTTGGCATACTTCGCATATGTTGTTTTACATGTTTTAAGCGGTATCGAATAGCCACCTCCGGATCTCATTACATAAACCTTGTTATATTATAACGGTCGGATAGATGATAATAGCTATTTATGCAACAAGTGCTTTTAGCACGCGTTGCATACAGTATTTTATCTACTACCTTAATTTTACTGTTATTAATCCATAAATATCGATTTAACAAAGGTTTGCATCTACGACACTTCTAATTTATGTCATAATAAACAGTAGGCCATGCCGCTCGGGCGAACGTTTGCTAATGACAGTAGTCAAGGTCAGTTACGAAATGTAATTATGACTATTCCCCTCAGATAATATAAACCAATCCCATCAATCAATTTTCAAAATTTGAACCAATCAGAGTCGAATACAGCGAATATTTTGCACTAGTGCAATACCCGGGTATTTGCACAAGTGCAATAGCGAGTATTTGCAGGAAAAAGAGCAAACCAGCAAGGTACACAAGAAATTTCAGACAGAAAACTGAAAACTTATTAAAAATGAATAGTGTGGTATACAAAGGATGATATTTCTTCGAGGAATAGTCTTGCAATATTCCCCACGTGCATTCTGTATAATTCGAGTATTTCTCTCGAACGCTTCGCGTTCTCGAGAAATACTCGAATATACAGAATGCACTAGGGATATAACTACTGAATACTCCGCATCTGACTGTATTCATTACATAATGCTTTGATTATTTCAAAAACACTTTACCTGCAACGCAAGAAGCAACTAGAATAACTTTACAACTTCACTTACAGTTCGAAATTGTAGTTTTATAACCTCACTTCACTTTTAGCACATGGGCTAAAAGTAAACAGCTGATTTCTTTAACCACGGTAAACCATAAAACGTCACTTTTAGTGGAAACAAGCTAGCGTTAAAAGGCCTACTTTTAGTGGTGGTTGTAGATAAATAGTAGTTTGTATACCAAGGCACTGAGGTATAACTTTTTATCACGAATGTGGATTTAGTTGCCGAGGCCCGTAGGGCCAAGGCAAATAAACCACATGAGGGATAAAAAGGAACTTCAGTGCCGAGGTGTACACTATGTTTTATTTGAAATCGAGAAATCGTGAAATTACAACATTTTAACCAACTTTTGTAGGTTATGTTCGGTCGATTGACGTTTATCTGTCGCCTCGCCACCTACAAAAAAGTCGTAAAGCAATGGATTACTTCACTGCCGATTTCTCGTATTTTAATGACGATTTCGGCGTACTTCACTGCCGATTTCAAATAAACATATTTTCAATTATAGAATAGTTACTTTTTTCTAATGACATATAATAGACTGTTGATGGCGAGGCTAGCGACCCTGAGCTCCTAATGAGCAGCTGCCAATGTAATATAGGCTTAGAACCTAGTTAACAACACAAATTGTAGTTCTATGAGCTATCCTCGGCTGCGGCCCGGACAGGTAGCTAGTCTAATCCATTAAATTTAATAGAAAAATGCTCTCACAGAAACGACGACCACCGAACGTATTGTGGCCAGAAGGCGTATGCTTTAACCGATGTGCAAGAACGAGGTTCGAACTCATAACCTGCCGAGTAGAAATGCAGATTCAAAAAGAATACAAAAAATGTAAAGCTCTCGTACAACACTTATCTTTACTATTAGAAAATTCAAATCCTTAACTGATAACCATGGCAAATTAAACCAGATTAACATTAACCGGAATATCCTACAAGCTGTCTATTTATTTCACAAAATTAGTAATACTAAAGCTCCTCCTTTTATCTACAGAAAGTTTTCTGCAGATATCCATATTTTGATTTAAGAAATACGTAGATCACAAATGTATGTAACGTAAATTACTATTACGTTACAAGACCGGAAAGGGCGAGCCGCAGGCGAGCCCGGGAAGCTTGGGGAGACCTGCAAAACACTTTCCGGTCATGTATAGTACAATATTTTTTACGACATCCTAGTCCATAGTTTCAAACTTGCGAATTTACTTTCGAAAACTCAAAAAAATGACAGTATCAGCGTACATATATCAAACAAGTAGAGACACTCATGCCAAAGTTGAATCCTGTCTAGAGTGCCTGGGACAGTAACTCGGGGGGTATTTCTAAACTTGACTATCAGATGGCACAAAGTTCTACCAATCAGAACCAGTTACTGGCTCTGCTACCAATCATGTGTGATAAAGTAGTGGCGCCATCTGTTAGTACTATCGGAAAGTACCCCCCAGGAGCCGTTCAAGGTAATCAAAATCGGTATATTTATATCAAAGGAACCGACAGTGAGTGTCTCTACTTGTTTGATATATGTACGCTGTTAGTATCTATTATTTGACTTATCCAAACAATAACACAAACTTGTAACGAAGACATCAGGTACCGGCAAAAGGAAACTTGTTCATCCACTCATGCGCGTCACAACCTGTCGAACCATAATATAATAATAATAATGTTTCCAATTATTGTTTAGAATAAAGTGGTTGTGACATACCACGGTGAAAAGTTTTATTCCTGTTTCCAGATAAAGTTGACCTCGACGCTTCGCATCTCGGTTAACTATTTAATCTCTCGACAGTAATGAAACACTTTCCACTTCGGTATGTAATATACCGAATATAATACTTATAATTCGAGGTTAGCAGGTTAGGTTTTGCGTCAGTTTTGACACAAACTGACGCAAAACCTAACTTGCTAACCTCGAATTTGACATAGACTTACAGCCCCACCAACATAAACAGTGCAAACCTAAGAAAAAAAATCAATCATTTATGATCACCCAGTACATACTATTCCCTAGTTGTTGGTGGATTATTTTTACTACGTTGTTGTATATAATCTGTACTAGCTAGTTCTACGTTCTATATTTTCAGTCGTCTTTCCACATCTTCTGCATTGATCAACTACTGCTTGTTCTTTATAGTTCGTCATTATTAGCATAACTTTGAACTTTAAATTGAAACAAATATTGAGAATAACTCTTCAAAATGCCTGGTTTAAAGAATTCTGATAGACCCCAAATATATTTTTCATTATACATATACATTTATGAAACTTGGTATGGTGTTTTCCCAAAAACAAAGCACATAAAACTGTGGAGTTTCAATTAAACATCCATTTCCAGTTTAAAGCAGCTTAACTTTTTATTTTAAAAGTATCACCTTGAATTTTGTACAAAACATGATTCGCCTCTAAATTCCGAAATTAATAATGTACACTTGTGCTCATAAAAAATGCAATTAACTTACTGTTGCACTGATGTGAAAAGTCGTACTATTCGCATTATTAAATAATTTTTTAAACGATATTTTTATTTAACTATTTTCTTGTAATTTAATACAACAAACAAATTCACTTCGAAACATTACGAAACTAAAATATTACAAAAATCAGTCCAACAGTGTAATTCATTTTTATGAGCACAAGTGTAACATCATAAGTGAACTAACAAATTGATGCACTTTAGAAAAAATTACACATAAAGTGACATTTCTCTTGTCAACAATTGAATGTCAAACAGTTTGAAATCCCGGTAGTCCGAACATTTCGATCTCTACTGGTTGAAATGTGATTTCAACCACCGGAATCAATGTCAAAATAACTGATTTCAATGTCATGAGTAGAAATAAATAGTATATGTAACTCGTGGCTGATAAAATTACAACGTCACGAGTTACTTTTAAACCACTCTCAACGTTGAATTTTTATTTCAACCACTTGTCCCATAATATACTATTTTATATCACTTACAGTTTTATTTAGAAAGCACAAAGGCTAACAACCAAAAGTCACTTGTGAGGTTATAATGCATCATTAAATATTTAAATTCGGAATTTAGAGACGAATCAAATTACGTAAAAATATACAGGGTGTTCCATTAACATTAAATTAAAAATCTGGTGTGATACACGCACACAACTTTCTTTTACAGTGATCTTATAATTAGCCAAAAATTTGATTTTAAATTTTTAAGCATTTGTCAAAAATTTTCAAAAATTACAAATTCTACAAAAACGGTACAAAATAGAGCATTAGTTGAACAGACAAATTTTCTCTAGAATTTTAAGCTGAATTCAAAAATGTAATAATAGACGGGGTGTTCTATTTAAAATAGGAGTTAATAAAAAAAATAGAAGAAAAAACAAAAGAAACCCATTTTAGAAGTATTCTCACATCAATACACATTAAAAATGTAATAAAACTGTAAAGTTTAAAAAAACCGTTAGAGCCGTTTTTGAAAAAATCGAAAAAACTGAAAAATCACGAAAGTAAACACCTACTTCCGGTAATGCGATTTTCTTCAAAAGCTTGCTGTCGCATCTACATAGTACACAAACAGACACACACACAGACAGACAGACCAATGAAAACAAATATGTTTTTTGGGTTCAGGGGACTCTAAAACGTGAAGATCTGTTGAACCATTTTTGGGGTAAATCCAATACTTCCTTTATTGTAAAAAAAGTAAAAATGCGAAGGTGATTTCCAGTTCAGCCAAAATGTTAATTACGATTACATAATTGTGTGTTTTGTTCTCTGAAAAAGCTATACCAAATTTAATTTAGGTAGATGTATCGAGAGATCCAAAAAAAAAACTGTTCCTCAGTGGGCTGTGGAAATTCAACGTATGAATAATATGTTGCTGACACTGTACGTCAATGTCAAATTTGAGGTTAGCAGGTTAGGATTTTCGTCATTTTGTGTCATAACTGACGGAAAACCTAACCTGATAACCTCGAATTTGACATTGACGTACAGTGTCACCAACATATTATTCATACTTTGAATTTTCACAGCCCGCTGGGGAACAGTTTTTTTTGGATCTCTCGATATAAATACAAAATACATTTGGGGTCTACCGTCTACCAGAATTTATTTTCATCCAGTATTCATACCAATTGTGTTTATATTATAAACAAGTAATAAACCCCAAAAATTAAATATTTTAGAACCACCCTATAGTTCGAAAAAGCTAAATAAATCTTAAATTTCATTAGCGAAGCAGTAACGTTTAGTCATCAACAAGACGCATGTGCATATTATTGAAGGGTGGCAGAGGGTTGGTTGTAAATAGAAACTAGGTTAGTAGGCTTAGTAGTTAAGCGACGACCCGCTAGGCGGCCAGACGTCGCCCTGGCGTCGTCTCGTTGCTCTTAGAGTTAGATTAACTTTAAGCACAATAATTAATTATTTATAAAAACGACCAGCTAAACTACTAAATTAAAACGTATCTAAATGATGTTAAAGCGTACCTGAATTGTTGACTTGTTTAGTAGTTCCAGTTTTGTTAAACTGACAATTTTAAACCTAACACTTTTAATTAAATTAACGGTCAACATTGATCTATAGTTCTACTTAAAAACGTAAAATCAAATTGATATTGAAACTAACAAATCGTGCGTCGTAGGATCAGCAGAGAAAATAATAAATTTATATACATACAATAAACTATCAACAGTATAATGTTAATATAATTGAATAAACGCAACAACATGAGTAATATACATATTCTAAATAACTGTGTATATGTTTAAACTACGGTATTTGTTTAATAAGACTTTTTAAAATTATATTTTAAAATGTCTCTAGTGAAATGTTGTTTTGATACACCCGAAGTTCCCGATTTAATTGAAACAATGGTTCAAAAGTGTACAGATCCTAGTTGTGAGTAGCAAAAACTACAATTATATTTTTAGGTGAACTTATGTATCATAAAGAAATGTGTTTAATGTCATGAACATGTTCGTTTTTGCCGCTCAAAAAAATTGATTATTATATATAGTGCCATCTATTGTTCACACAGGGACAACTTGGGTTCAATCAATAGTAGATGGCAGCACTGACATAATGGATTTTATAATTTGTCACTTGCAGCTGTCAATTATGTTAAAGTAGCTTAGATTTTGCTAATTAAGGAAAGATTGCCTAATTTTGCAACCACTGAAGATGTTTTCCGGTAATGTTACGATCAGTTTAACTTACTATCTCTAGCACCACTCACTGTAGCTCAAAATCATCTATCCAACATTTAAATAGTCCAATCTTCATTATCTGCAGTTTTAACCTAATTCACACTTGTAACTTTGATACTAACGATAAAACTTAAGTATCAAGCAAACATTCTTAAATTTATTAAGGCTAAAATCAATACTTATAACCTTCAATATTTAATTACTTAAAGTGCAAGTGTGACAGCACCTGCGTTCATGGGACGCCGCCAAGATGGTTAATTGCTTTATTTACCTAGGTTGCTGTGGCTGCTGCAGTGCCCTACGGCCTAGATACAAACGTTTGGTGGATAATATCTTCCCTGTTATCCCTCAGGATGGGCTCGTCAAGTCCAACATGGAAAAGCTCACCTTTTATTCCCTCAGCTCTCCCGAAAAACTGGATCGGATTGGAGAGTACCTCTTCCAGAAAGCTGCTCGAGACATTTATAGGAAGCGATATGGGTATGAACTTATTACAGTGTAGCATAATTCATTTTTTGCTGGTAATGAAATTAACTGAAATAATCAACAATCATAAATATTGTAGAAGGTATTTAAATAGAAGTTTTTGCTAAACAAAAAGTGCCTAAATGAAACACGTTTCCATCAATTTGTGTAAATGAACTATTGATTTTGTAATAATGCTTCTGGTTGTGCCTATTTTAAATTCACTTTAAAAATGAAAATGCTAAGGAAATGAAACATGCAGTGTATAATTTTCTTTTAATCAATAGGTGACTGACCATATATGGAATATTGACCGCTACACAAATAAACCCTATGAATGGCATGGGTGGGTGGCTTCATTAACTATGTATCAGAATTTTTGTTTGTATACACACTAACATGCAGAAGGAAGTTGGAAGGCTTATTAGTTACCAGTCTACTTTGTAATTAGACAGTTTGCAGGTCGAGAACCTTAGTTTGAGTTTTGTTGAATATCTAGTGCTTGTATTGTACAAATAGGTAAACAAAATGTATTAGATCAAGTACTAATATGTGGCAGATGGTAATTTATTATTGATTAAAGCACGAAGATGCTAATTGAAATAAAATAGCAACTGTATGGCTCACTGCTGGAGAAAAAATTTAAACCTCCCCATTAATAATAAAAATGTTTTCCTAAACTCCAAATATTACACAGAACATTTTATATAATTTTGAGTTAAAAATGTGAAAATTCTGTAGTATAAATAGTTATTAACGTTATTAGGCCGATATATAACAAATAACGAACGCACTTGAATTAAACAATACGAGGCGATAGCCGAAGTTTATAATCAACCAAGTCCGTTATTTGCATATTGGCTGTGTGTCATTCAAGATTTTTTTGGAATAAAAATGTACTCCTAAATGGCAGGCGGCTGTTATTATTTTTAATAGCCGGCTGCTGTTAGAAATGACTTTTCATGTGTTTATTTAGTTCAGTTAAAATACAATAACGGTGCAGTATTACGAAAATATAAAAACAAATGTCTTGACAAAATAACTATATGGACTTTTTTAAATTTAAAATTTAATGGGTTTCAATACTTCTCGTTCATATTTTATTTAACCTCTGGTTGCCATGGAATTTTTTTTTATTTTACATTCCTGATGTTTTTATCTAAAATAAAAAAATGTACGTAAAAGCCTACAGGATACCATCATTCGGAAGAGATGTAAAACTGTGTTCCATGTTACTACGATGTGTAGGGTTGGAACTCCTTAGCCAGTTGCCAGTTGCCAGATGTAGAGATTGAACCACGCCACACTGGCATACATACAAAAGATACTTTTGACCCTAAAATTCCGAACATTTATGCCAAAAATTAGAAGATGCCACTTGTTTTGTCTTTAATTTAATTTTCTTCTTTTCATTTTTCAGGTTTGTGATAATAGCAATGGAGGCAATGGATCAATTACTAGTGGCCTGCCATGCACAAACCTTAAACTTGTTTGTTGAAAGCTTCCTAAAAATGGTCCAGAAGCTCCTGGAATCCACAGAACCACAGCTGCAAATTCTTGCCACCCAATCGGTAAGGTACAACACCGAATTTGACCGAACCAATTTCAATCAATCCATCTATACAGTTCGTACGTTTTGCAAACATTGAGGAAGACACGCCCTCTTACCATCGACGCTATGACTTCTTTGTCAGCAAATTTTCTGCAATGTGCCATAGCAATGAACATGGGGAAGTGAGGGACAAGATTCGCCTGGCAGGGATACGAGGCTTACAGGCTGTAGTTCGCAAAACTGTCTCCGACGATCTGGTTGAAAACATTTGGGAACCTGTCCACATGGACAAGATTGTTCCGAGCTTGCTGTTTAATATGCAGGTAAATGATTGTAAGAATTCCCTGCTGATACCCTTTACCTTACCTTTTATCCTTACTCCTTGCGTGTTTCTGAAAATTAGCTTTGGCTGCAAATCACGGAGGTTGACTTCTGTTGTTGCTATCGTGGTTTTGAAGAGAGCATAAATTATGCAAATCTCATTTATTATCAGGAATCAGGTTTCCATACCAAAGAAGCTGGAAGTGGGGAAGAAGCACCGGAAGACCAGGTGGACCCTCCCTCTCTGGCTGAAACTTGCATGCGAGAGTTGGTGGGTCGGGCTTCCTTTGGACATATTCGAGCAGTTCTAAGACCAGTATTAAGGTAAGATTTAATCGTTCTTCTGTCAAATATCTGTGGCATAATAGTATATTATATCATGAGGGACTAAAGTGCACCATTTAATCCCACGTCAAGGGATTTAGGCACTTTAGTCCCGAGGTATATACGCTATTTTTTGCACTTTTGGGAACATCATCAAACATTTCCAAAATTTGGAATCTGTCAATTTGGAAACTGACAATTACAATTTATTAAAAACTGAATTGCAGCAGGTCATGGATAGCCTGAATCAGTTGGCAGTACTGAAGTGTATTGTCAGTATATGTCAAATTCGAGATTTGCAGGTTAAGTTTTGCGTCAGTGTGTGTCAAGTGACAAACAAAACTTAACCTACTAACCTCGTGTGTACATAAATTTACCATAGTTACGGTATCATTTTTACTTTAGTCCCTAGGGATTAAATGAGCTACTTTAGTCCCGGAAGTGCAAAATAGTTATTTACTATACAAGTGGGATAAGAGCATCATTAATATATGTGTGTGTCAAAGTTACAAGCAAGTGCGTAGCACGAGTTATGTAAGCTATGTAAACATCATTACCTAACGAAAATAGTGTCTATTGAGTGACGTAATAAGTCCTTATCCAAGCACTTGTAGATAATAGTATATTATATAACAAGTTTTATAAACGTCACTTTAGTCATAATTTTTTGTAGGCACAAGCCGAGCGAGACCATAAATTTAGACAATATAACATCATACTATTTGATTAAAATTTTGAATTTTATATTAGGTTAAATTATGCTTGACAAACGTCAAAGTTGACTGTTGAAAACTAGCTTGATTTCAGTTTTGGCTGTGCCTAATATCACAAATCTGTCTGAACCGTGACTAAGATGTCGTTGCCAACTTCAGCCTCTGACTAAAAGGCTCTTTAGTCATAGATTATGATGGCATGATTAAAATGTCACTTAGTGACGTATATGTTAGTACAGTTCCCGCATCGTGACCTTAGAAATTTCACGCAGCCAGCTCTCGGGTGCAATCACATCATATCGTGCACTTCGGCTGCTTCCAAGACCACTATTCGCTGGCGCGTCATTGCTGTACATTCACGCTTAAAACCTGACGCCAAATAAGTTTACACTTGACCCTTGCGTCTTTAAACTCTACTATTTTTATATAGGCTTGTTTCTTGCCCATAATGTTGGTCCAATTGTTTTATTTACAAGAACTATTGTAGATTAAATTATTTATAAAGTATATTAAAAATAAGCGCTTTCGAAGATACGTACTTTTAACTCGGAGTGTACGCATACTTCTACACTGTATCGTATTGATGCGCGAAGTGAAACTTTTTCTAAGGTTACGATGCGGGAGCTGTATGTTATATGTCATTTTAGTACAGGAATAGAAAAAAATTATTTAACCTCAGAAAAATGATGATTCTGAATTTTCATTTATATAAATATTTCTAAACTCTATTTTTTAATGTCGCGGACAAATTATGCAACCCAAAATACTATTTTCAATGAAACCTATATCAATAATTTTGTTTTTAAAGAAGGCAATCCACGAAGGCATGAAAAATATGTGCTATGAAGTTAGGTTATTTTATGTGACAGTTCGATTACTATCATAGATTTGTTTATAGCTATTTACATATCTAGGAATGTTATGATTATCATAACTGCCGTAGATGTTGTTTTGAAATTCGAGCTCGTAGCGTGAGGATTTTAAAGCCGCGTTTTCACGGCGCAAGGCTCGGTGGGCATTTACCTACTTTTAGTGAGCCTCGCGCCGTCGGAAGGGGGTGTTGGCGTGGCTCGGGCTTCCTGTCGACTGGTGGTAAATTATGCACATGTGAAAGGAAACTCGCCTCGACTTTTTTGCTCGTCTTGGCTCGACTCGTGATAGCATTACGAGTACGAACTTGTGTCCATTTTCAACTGTGTACAGATATGGCAGCCTCGAGTTAACTTGTCCGAGCCTCTATGCTATTAAACGTGCTCACGATTCGGCGTGTTGGAATGGTCCAGGTCCGCACAAGCTTGGCTCAGCATGGCCTGCCGAGCCACGCGCTGCTTGCCGAGCCACACATCGTGGGAAGCCGGCTTAAGACATCTAAGACTGTTATGATTCATCACATCCGTGGTTTATTCAATAGTTTATCAGTTTCAGTATGGTAATGGTTACCATGTATGGTAAAAGAATATTACCATACAGATACAGTTGTTGTAGGATGGTAATGGTTGCCATGTATGGTAAAGGAATATTACCGTACAGATACAGTTATGGCTTAGTTACCAGCTTGCTTTTGTATATGTTACAGTAGAAGCTGGAAGTTTAATTAATGCTAACATTTACTCGCAGAAGCTAGCAGTTACTACGAGGCTTGTTCAATTGAAACCCATCTTTGGTCAGGTTAGCCTTGGAAACAATTGTAATCACTCAACTGACGTTTTGCAATGTTAGTTGTGTTTGTAAACGTCACACTAGTTCCTATCATTTGTATTTGACAGCGATTTTCACGACAATGCTCGGCCTCATGTTGCCAAAGTAGTGAAAGAAAATCTACAACGAAAGAAATGGAGGATATTAGAGCATCCACCCTATAGTCCCGATTTATCGCCTTGCGATTTTCACATCTTTGGGCCACTGAAAAAGGCGTTAAAAGGTAATCGTTTTCAGTCGGACGAAGAAGTACAAAATGCCGTAAAAGAATTCTTCAAGCAGCAGCCACAAGAATACCTCACATATAACTGCTTCAAGATACCGTTTTTGGTTCCCAGTTTATAAAATCCGTCTGATGTCACCTCAAGGACTGTAGCCAGAATGGATCTTGCATCCCCTCGACCCCTATCAACCTTAGGGATAGGAACACGAACTGTATTTCCTACTGTAACTTGTGGATGATGACTGTCAGAGATTTTCTTCATTCTTTTAGCTTGTTGTTCTAAAGCATCAAAAGCCGAAGTACGCTGCTCTTTAATCTTTTCTTTTCTGTCACATATAGCACAAACACACTTCTAAATCTATTGAAAAGCCACAGGTTGAATGGAAATATTGTTCACAATTGTGACATTTATTTTTGTCTAATATGCAGTCATTCTGACACACAACACAGAGAAGGAATTGTATGTCTTGTACAACAACAATAGGTGATTTAATAGCTTCTTCTAGTAGATTTTCATCACTATTTAAATTGGTATAATTTTCATATGAATTTAAACCACTGCTTGGCATTATGTCATCTCGATTAATGGTTCAGGTGCTCCTGTGGCTTCATCTTCTTCAGGTAAGTGTAATGTTTCAACAGATGTTATGAAAGTGATGATCTCTTCTAATTCCGCTTCTTCTTCCACATCTTTTAACAACTCTTGTGGTATACTGGATGTTCCAAGTCCTAACTTTAATGGCTGACCAAAACGGGCTTGGCATGGGGATCTTTTTATCCCCGAATGATAGGCTTTATTTTTCATTAATTGAATGAACCTTGATCCCCTACTCCATTCAGAGGTTTTGTGGTCTTCCATCCATGTGGTTATCTTATTTTTTCACATCTTGATTCGCACGCTCAACGCTGCCCTGGCTCTGGCTATGTCTTGGTTTTCCATGAACCAATGTCAGATCTGGCCATAATAGTTTTAAGTTTTCTATTATGTTATTTACAAATTTCCTTCCGTTATCTGACTGCAGTACCGTGAGTGCCCCCAACAACGTGAAAATGTCGATCAAATTATTAGCCACCTCTTCCGCCTTTTTCGATTTTAATGCCTTTAATACCACAAATTTAGTTAAGTAGTCTTGGTACACCATAATGAATTTGAACTCGTCATCTGGATGAGACTGGTAATCGATTAAATCGACTTGACAACGGAAATTAAGGTCTTTAAAGAATAAGGCATGTACAATTCCCTTTTTTTCACGCTTAAGTTTCTGCAAGCATGGTTCACAAACTGATAAAAAAATATTAAAGTCTTCTTTCATCATTCTGTCCGCCCCCCCCCCCCCCCCATGACCAATAGATGTGTGCACATTACTTAAAATTTCAAAAAGTTCTTCGTCATGAATAAAATAAATAATTTCGCCGTTTTCTTTTACAGGCACTATCAGTTTTTTTAATCCTGCCACATCAATAACATCAAAACGTTTAATGAGTTTATAATCAGACGGTTCTTTGACTTTCTCTTGTTTAGCTACCTTTACTTTGTTTATATATTCCTTATATTTACTTAATCTACAAATATACTTGCGTTATCAACCTCCCCAATAAATTGCGCTATTTATTGGGGAGGTTAGTCGTGTTCTGCTAGATCTCCAATAAAAAAGTGAGTTTTATGTTAATTCGTTAATATTGATAAAGGAAGTAGATTTATCTTCCGAAATGTTCCATGTTTTAGTATTTTTCATTTTGGAGTGTGGCAAAATACCCATAAAAATACGATGATTATTGAAGTGCCACAAAGAAGTTTCAGAGATTATCTTAGAATTTGTTATATCAAAAAACCACAACAATGGAAGAGGAAATAAAATGTAGAATAGGACAAACAAGAACATGTATTAGGCAGCTAAATTTTTTACTTTGGGACAGACACATTACAAAAACTACAAAAAGAAGTATAATGACATATGGAGCTGAAAATTGGGTAATAAACAAAAAAAAAATAAAGAAAAGCAACAGAAATACAGTACTGGAAGAGATGCTGCGGAGTTACGATAATGTACAGAATAGCCAACGAAGAAATCAGAAGAAGGATGGACTTCGAAAAAGATGCAATACATTACATAGAAGAAAAAAGGCTCGTATGGTATGGTCACTTCCAAAGAACAAGAAGAAATGCATGGAATGGAAAGATCACGGAGTGGAGCTCAATAGGAAGGAGAAAGAGAGGGAGGCCTAGAAGATCGTGGAGAGATGAGGTGGATGAAGCGATGGAAAACAGAGGCCTGGAAGAGAGAGAGTGGGGTGACAGAGAGAGATGGAGAACCTGGTTGAGGAAAGGGAGGCAGCGCCAGCTGTAAAACCTTAGATATTTTGAACTTAAATATGAAGTTTCAACGTCATACCTCGTTTCGTTTTTGAGATATTCTGTACACACACAGACAGACAGACACACAGACTGACTGACAGACAGACCAATGAACAAAAATATTTTTTTTTGTTCAAGGGACTCTAAAACCTAAAGATCTGTTGAAAACTCAAATTAGAATTTATTTAGAAATATGGGAAAGGAAACTGTTACGAAGAATATATGAAAGAAAAAGAGAAGAACGATAGGAAGGAGAACAAATAGAAAGTTATTGGAACTGTATAATAAACCAAAAATAACAATGATACTGAAAATCTCACAAAAAATGTTATAGAAAAAGTAATAATCTGAAAAATAGAAGAAGCAGATCAGAAAATAAATTGTGAACTATTATAGTGTAAGACCTCGAAAAGCTCAACATGAAGGATTAGACAGAAAGCTTTGAGCCTACATGGCCTGCCGAACTAAAATATAATGTATAATGTAACTACCGCAAGTTAATAGTTATTTATGTACCAAGTATATTATGATGATGTTTATGCCCAAGATGTGTAAACATCAAGTAATGCTTGTGATGCATACAAAGTTTTATTTTCCACTTTGAATACGTAATAGTAGGTTATGTAACAAGTCCAGAAAGACCATCAGGCTAATGCCGAAACCTACAAGTCCTGTAAAGGGCATTTCCGGATGAGTTACATACAACATTTTTTAAGCACCTGCATTTCTTCTTAATGTTACCTTAATATTGGAACATTACAATAACAAACAAGCATTATATCGAGAGATCCAAAAAAAACTGGTCCTCAGCGGGCTGTGGAAATTCAATATATGAATAATATGTTGGTGACACTGTACGTCAATGTCAAATTCGAGGTTATCAGGTTAGGTTTTTCGTCAGTTATGACACAAAATGACGCAAATCCTAACCTGCTAACCTCGAATTTGACATTGACGTACACTGTCACCAACATATTATTCATACGTTGAATTTCCACAGCCCGCTGAGGAACAGTTTTTTTTGGATCTCTCGATACAAGGGGAATATAGATTTGACTTGGACTTTCTTATACAGCAATAATAAGAACAACACAAAGTTGATGAAAACATTTTTTTTTAACTAATGCTGTTGCTTTAATACACACTTATTTCAACTTTTAGGCAACTTACGAATACTGATGCAGAGAAAGTGTTTTGGTCGCCGGTGAACCCAAATTGACGCCGATTCCATCATCTTGGCATTTGACTTAAATTTTTTGTCTCTCATATACTCTTTTAGGGATCCATACGTGCAGGGATATAATCCAAAACTGTAAATTGGGTGACTAGCACTTCTCGTTCTAGTTGATCCAATGCTTCTTGGGTTAAGCGGGATATATGGATGGGCATTATCATGAAAAAAAATATCAATACATCAATAGTTAGACCATTCAGGTTTTCATAGCCTTCCTGGTTCTTAAAAGAAGTTGACTATAATACTTTGCACTTTCTATCAACTAAGAAATCTACTAAAGTTGGACCATGAATATTCCACAATGCAGTTGCGCGATCTTTATGCCCTAGGGCGTTATGGACTGCTATGTATACATCATATGATAGATATAAATAACAAATAATAGATAGTGGAAAATAACATTTATTAGGTCTAGTAGCGTGTTCCTATACTTACCTGTAGAAACTATTATCTACAAAGTCAACAGCCAATACATTTGGATAAACTCCCAACTTTTAAAATGATTTCTTCATAGTTAGAGTGGAAAAGCATTCATTACTTACATCCTAAGTGCATGATAAATATTCCCATATTTATTATGCAAGAGGAATATATTACAGACTATTTCCCAGGAAAAATCTTCTACATTCACTTTATTACCTGTTTTCAATTTAAAAGATTGCTAAAAATTCTTATATCTATCAATTTTTAAATTTAGTTCTCAGTTTGACATGTGAAAATACTAGTACAGGCGCCAGGGAAATCGTTAATAGGGCTTTACGTGCAATTCTTGGTACCTGCATTTTGGATTAATGGGTGGGTGGGGGGCTGTGCTCTGAGTCTAACTTTAAGTTTTCGGATCGATCGGAGAAATTGTTTTTCCGCAATATCGGAAGAAGTGTTGAAAACGGCTTTTTAGCAATTTCTCGTTTCCTGTTGCTCTGATGCTGAAATTGCATCAATACAAGTTTGTAGTTTATGAAATTCCTCACAACTTTTGGAAATACCTTTTTCTCGTGCGCTCAACAATTCAAAAGTTGTTACCCCATAAAGCCAAGAAATTAAGGGTTGAAATTGGTTTTACGTAAATATATCGCTTTCAGTTAATCCTACGATATAAAATACTCTTATGTTTTTTGTAGAACAACTAATTTGCATAAAATTTGTGTATGAGTATTTTTCCATTTGGACAATTATTTACCGTTCTACAGCGCCGCAAATGTCGCAAGTCACTTAAACCGTACATTTAATGTGCACTTTCGAACGGCCCTGTTCCTTTGAGGTACAGTTTGTAGCGCGTCTTTTTATGTGGTTTCCCCGATATGCCTACTCCACGAAGTGTATTTCTAACAGTCTCACACTTCCCATGGTCTTTTTGATGAACCGGGTTCTGCATCGTTGATCCCACTCATTGCAGAATCGTTGATTTTATCGCCCTTGTCAAGTTGTGTTTCCTTTGAAAAGAACTCGGAAAGAGAAAATATGTCGTCGTCGTAATTGATGTGATATTCGTCAACATCTGTAGTAAGCATTCTGGAGAATTCCTGCACGTTCTCACAGGATTGTCCGGCGGGAAGCAAATAACGGTGCACTTTAAACCCGCTTTGCGACAGCCATAGGCCTTTCCACATTTGGTCTTGCACCCGCATAAAATTAATTTTATTATTGCAAGAGGCGCGGGAGGCTCAGTGCTAGACACCTGTGTAAACGTACGGTCACTTTTCTCTCAGCCCCATATTCCCGTGGGTAGAGTGTCACTAAACTTAAACAAAATAAAAATTTATATTCAAAATGAACGATTCACGACTCACCATGTGAAGAACAGTCAACTCGGTTATTCTGTTATTTGATTAATTTTTTGAATCTAGACTGTAGTGTGTTTTTCTTTGCAAGCCCGGAAAACTGAATACGAAGGATAAATCATGCGTGAAACACGGCGATGCTGTATCAAAGCATATCTTGTTTTTGCATGCATTTTCTGGTTGTGACACAACATCGGCTGCTTACGGTAAGGGAAAGGTGAAATTTCTTAAAACCCTAAAAAAGACACCTAGCCTGGAATCTGCAGTGAATCACTTTGTACAGAAAGATGTAGACGCGGATATCATCGCATTAGCGGGAGAGCAATTCTTTATTGCGTTGTATGGTGGAGACATCCATAAAGACAAGTCAATCAACTTGCTGCGATACAAACACTTCGCGAAATCCCTTGCGAAGTCAACGTTTACTCTGGCATCCCTGCCACCTACAAAAGACACGGCCAGGATGCACGCATTCCGGACATACCATCAAGTTCAATCCTGGCTTGGAAATGACACTCTACCCGCGGAAAGATGGGGCTGGAAGAAACGTAGCCGTACGTTTACACCGGTGCCAGCACTGAGCCTCCCGCGCCTACTGCAATAATTAAATTAATTTCATGCGGGTGTAAGACCAAATGTGGAAAGGCTTGTGGCTGCCGCAAAGCGGGATTAAAGTGCACCGCCATTTGCTCCATATGCGCCGGGGAATTCTGTGAGAACGTGCAAGAAATCTCCAGAATGCTTGCTACAGTTGAAGACGAATACCAGACCAGCTATGACGATGACATATTTTCTCTTCCCGAGTTTGTTTCAACGGAAACACAACTTAACAAGGGCGACAAAATCAACAATTCTGCAATGATTGGAATTGACGATGCAGAAACGGCCCATTAAAAAGACCAAGGGAAGTGTAGAAATACACTTCGTGGATTAGGCCTATAGGGGAGACCACGTAAAAGAAAACGCGCCACAAGCTGTACCTCAAAGGTGGTGTGGAAAACAGTTGGTGCGACACACTCGAAGGAACAGGGCCGTTCGAAAGTGCACACTAAATGTACGGTTTACGTGACTTGCGACATTTGCGGCGCTGTAGAACGGTAAATAATTGTCCAAATGGAAAAATACTCATACACAAATTTTATGCAAATTAGTTGTTCTACAAAAAATATAAGAGTATTTTTTATCGTACGATTAACTGAAAGCGATATATTTACGTAAAACCCATTTCAACCCTTAATTTCTTGGATTTATATGGTAACAACTTTTAAATTGTTGAGCGCACGAGAAAAAGGCATTTCCAAAAGTTGTGGGGAATTCCATAAACTACAAACTTGTACTGATGCAATTCCAGTGCCAGAGCAACAGGAAACGAGAAATTGCTGAAAAACCGTTTTCAACACTTCTTCCGATATTGCGGAAAAACAATTTCTCCGATCGATCCGAAAACTTAAAATTAGACTCAGAGCATAGCCCCCCACTCACCCATTAACACAAAATGCAGGTACCAAGAATTGCATGTAAAAATTCTTTGGCGCCTGTACTATACCTGGATATTTGTCGATGTGCAAATATCTCCTAGTATTTGATTGTCATTGAACAAAATTTTAAAAATACAAATATTTGATTGCTAGAAATTTTCATGGGGATATAGTCAATGAATAAATAAATACCAGAGAAAAAACAAAAGCAAATAACTAATTTCACTTTAAACTGAGGCTCACATACAGTGACAGATCAAAGGTAATTAATGAAACATCAATCAACAACTCTAAATCAATGTTTTTATATTTGCCACTTGCATTAATTTGTTTCATTGATTATATAATTCATTACAGAGTAAGCCTATAGAACTTTCCTATTTATCGTAGTTACGATGTATAGATCAGAGATTATACTCTTGACAACGTGATATAATCATTTTGGTTTTTTGCTATGTCCCACAATTAAAAATACTCAATCTAGAGCCATGATTTTGAACATCGTTATAGTAACATTGTTAGGTTTTTAATACGTTGAATATTACTACAAAATAATACATTTTTTTCTTGTTTAATTAATTTTTCATTCATTAAATAATCACAACGAATATCAATCGATCATTAAAAATAATCAATTACTTCCCTTCAACTGAATTTATTCCTTTAAAAATCACTCCAATGCGCTGTCTTGATTTTTCACAGAATACGTCTTGTTAGTCAGGAAGTAAAATAATCGATTATTTTTTATGCTCTTGTGCTATTATAACTGAATATCTGTTACCATTTATGAATAGCCATGCAAGGGGCTTCTATTATAGATGCATTGTATTAATTAGTAAGATTGTTCATGAGCAACAAATTATGAAATGAGTTATTTTAAAGTTTTTCAAATATTTAGAAACCATTAAAACATTGTACTTTATTTTCAAGTTTTTGTTGAAACTCATCTACGTTGTTCACAAATAAAAAAATACTTTCACGTTTAATTCATATTTGATTATGGCCATAAATTTAATTTGCATGTAAGTTGTGCTGTCACTGTGACCTTCTGATGAGACATTTATTTAAAGTTAATACGCCGTAATGAGGTCTGATGACAGCCATTCAGCTAAATTAAAGATTCATCCTGATTAACGGCAAAATCTTATTACTTCCAACCCATTTCTGCTTAAATTTTCTCACTGGTAGTATGTTTTCCAGTCGAAACTTTGCAGGTTTGTAATGAGCTAAATTATCCTTTTTGTTGTAGACATTTTGACCTTCACAAACTGTGGGTTCCAAATCAATTTGCTATTCACGTTTTTAGAATAATAATATTTTCTATACAAGTAAGTATTCAAATTCAGCTTTGTATATTTATAATCGCTCTAATGTAGTCACTAATTAATTGTTCTGATAGCACATTCGAATTTGTATCATTATTAAAACCCTTTAATCACATTTATTTGTGTTTTTCAGGCTCAGTACTCGTACACAGTTGTCGAAACACTTATGGCTCATTTAGATGAAAATTCCAAATCTAGTCCAACGATTCGTACTAGCATAGCAGACGTTTTATCCAAAATTATTGCTATTGCAGCAGGCGAAAGTGTCGGTAAGTTGTTAAAATCCGTAAATTTTTAAAATTTATTAATAAGCCAATTTTAGGACCTTCTGTATTAGAAATAATTAACTCCCTCTTGAGTCACTTGCGTGACTCAGTAAGGCACGGATTAAGCCAAACTGATGAAAAACAGTATCAAGAAGCTTTAATCAACGCACTCGGAGAATTTGCCAACCACCTTCCAGATTATCAGAAGATAGAAATCATGATGTTTATTATGAGTAAAATTCCATTCCCTCTTGTTGATAATACTACCCCTGCTGACAACTTGCTGCAAAGTATTCTGTTGAAGAGTTTACTGAAGGTAAGTCGTTCTAATCTTTTTATTACTATAAGTGATTATCTTACTGCGATCGAAAATTTACTCAAAAATGCTAGAAAACAGTATGCCTTGTTTTTAATCTAAAGCTTTTATAAGAAGCTGTTTAGAATTATTTAGGAACTCCAAATATTCTTGGAAAAATGTTATTTAATTGACACATGTTGCACCTATATTTCTTGTCTGCACACCCATGTAACTTATTCATTTTATATTGAATTTTTAGAAAATTTTGCACAACTCTGGAAGCCCTGTCCCATATGTTTAAGTTAACATGCCCAATTTAATTATATTAGTCAGCAAGATTGTTTCTGTAAAAGTAAAGCTAGTTGAATTTCTAAATTTATATATCGAATTAACAACAAATAAACTTAAATATAAGAGAAACGTTCAATCTTACTTTACTTAATAGGAATATATCAAATTATTTGGTTTAGGTATAGAAATTAATTATACGAACTACATTAAAGCATACGGTAACATCTCTTTTACTTCCTTTTACAATAAAGATGGTATTGGATTTACCCCAAAAATTTGAATTTCAGTTTTCAACAGATCTTCACGTTTTAAAGTCTGCTAAACCCAAAAAACGTGTTTTGTTCATTGGTCTGTCTGTGTGTCTGTCTGTCTGTGAACAGAATATCTCAAAAACGAAAATTGGCGTTGAAACTTCATATACAGAGCGTTGAAAAAAAGGGTCAAATATTTTACCCACTTATAGATCTCATCAATACAAACAAAAAAGTCCTAGTAAACATGGGTCTGGAAATGCTTTGTTTCTGAGATACAGAGCATTAAAGTTTAAAAAAAAAACCAGCTGCCCCTGGAATGAATAATTTAAATCTAAGTGGAAAAGAAATAGGAAATGAAGAGATAGGGGTAGGAATTTGGAACATAAACACACTAACAGGGAAGGAGATAGAAATGACGGAAGAAATGGACAGTAATAACATACAAATCTTAGGGCTAAGTGAAACTAAGAAAAAGGGCGAGGGAAGTACGTACTTATCAAACAAACACATAATATACTACTCGGGGGTGGAACCAGAACAAAGGGCAAAGGAGGGAGTAGGAATAATAGTCACAGAGGAAATAAACAAAAAAATAACAGATTTTAAGGCAATCAACTCGAGAATAATAGCAATTAGTATAAAAATGGAAGAAACAATTAACATCATACAAATCTATGGGCCAGTAGAAGGAATAGCAGAGGAAGAAATGATAGAGTTCTACACAAATCTACAAAAATTACTAGGTAGATGAAATGAAAGAAGAAAATAAGAAGACAATAATAATGGAAGACTGGAACAGTAGAGTAGGGAAGGACTATTACAGAGGAATGGGATGTATGGGAATACATGGGGAAGTAAATAGAAATGGAATAAAAATGATAGACTTCTGTAAAGGGAACGACCTAATAATAGGAAACACAATGTGGGAACAACCAATAGATGACAAATACACGTTTGTGGCAGAAGAACGAAACGCTAAAAGCCTGATAGACTATATAACATTTACACAAGAATTAACAGAGACAATACAAAAAATTAAAACGATAAAAGAAGCGGAATTAGGAATACAACACAGATTAGTAAGAGCAAGTTACCAAGTAAGATTAAGCAACAACGAAGAAATAAGGAAATATAGTAGTTTAGCGATATATAAGCTAAAAAATATGGAAAACAAAGAAACATACCAGAAGGAGACAGACTTAGAATTCCAAAAACTGGAGAACGGAAAAACAGACTGGACTTTAGAAGAAAGATGGATAACTTTCAAAGAGACACTGCTGAAGATAACAGAGAATATATGTGGGAAGAGAAAATATAATATACACGTCAAAAGGACGAGGTGGTGGAATAGCGACATACAAAGACTGACAAAAGAAAAGAAAACAGCATGGAAGCAATATACAAACAAAAACACAGGACAAAGAGGAATATAATCGAAAGAGAAACATAATGAAAAACGCAATCAAAAGAGCAAAAAGAGAATCCTAGAAGGAGTTTGGAGAAGAGATAACAGAAGTACACAAAACAGACTATAGAAAATTCTGGACGAGAATAAAAAGATTAAGGGGGGATAAAAGGAAAGAAATAAAAGCAATTAAAAATAAGCAGGGGCAAACACTAACAGACACAAAAGAAATACTTGAAACATGGAAAGAACACTACAGAAATAAGTATAACACGACAGTGCCAGATGATAAAATAACAAGAGTAGAACAAGCGGAACAGCAACAAACAATCAAGAGAGAAGAAATCGAAGAGGCAATACAAAAAATCTAAATTGGAAAAGCAAGTGGAGAAGACGGCAATGCACCGGAGTTGATTAAATGGCTGGGGGAAAAAGGAATAGACTGGATATGGGATATCTGTAAAGAAGCGTGGGAAAAACAAAAAATCCCGAGGGATTGGGAAAATAACCTTTTAATTCCGATATATAAGAAAGGAATGCAGACGCAGTGTGAAAACTACAGACCAATCTGCTTAACCCAAACCAGCTACAAGCTATATACAAAAATCTTGGAAAAACGAATAAGAGAACATGTGGAATCGAAATTGGGAGAGGAACAGGCAGCATTCAGACCGAACAGACAGACAAACGACAACATATATATATTAAGAATTATAATAGAGAGAAAGATAGAAGAAGGAGAGGAAGTATACCTAACATTCATAACGAGAGATCAATAAAAAAACCAATTAGAGCAGGCTGTGATATGTGTTATGCGTTTGGCAGTACTGAAGTGTATTGTCAGTCTATGTCAAATTCGAGATTTGCAGGCTAAGTTTTGCGACAGCCTGTGTCAAACAATAAACAAAACCTAACCTATTAATCACGAATTTGACATAGACTGACAATACACTTCAGTACTGCCAAACGTATAACACATATCACAGCCTGCTCTAATTGGTTTTTTTATTGATCTCTCTGTAGATCTAAAGGCAGCCTTCGATACTGTAGATAGGAGGGAAATATGGAAAACCCTGGGAGAACTAGAAATACCTAGCATGTTGATAAACGCAGTAAGAAGTACATATGAAACTGTAAGAGCAAGGGTGCAAATGGCGGGACAAAGATCAGATGAATTCAAAATGATCAAAGGAATAAAACAAGGAGACAGCATAAGCCCTCTGCTATTTATCATTATTATGGACAAAATTACTAAACAAATTAAAGAAAAATATAACCGAATGGATACAGTCATAGGGTACAGGAACTTAGAAGCAGTTAAAGTGAGCAGCCTGTTATACGCAGACGATGTGATATTAATAGCAAATAAGAAGAACAAAATGCAAAATTTAGTAAACGACTGGACTAAAGAAATTGAAAACATGAAAATGGAAAAAAATACAAATAAAACAAAAACAATGATTGTAAATGAAAAAGTAACAGACACCCAGATCGACAAAGAAATCAAATGCAAGAATAATTATTGGAAAGAGTAACAACATACGAATTTTTGGGAAGTATAATAACTGAGGATGGGAAAATAGAGACTGAGTTAACAAACAGAGCTAATAAATCAACAAGATTATATTACTCAATAAACAAAACAATACTAGGGCATAAAGATATTGACATAGAGGTGAAAAGAAAAATACATAATGTAATAACAATACCAACAATTACATACACCTGTGAAAACTGGACTCGAAGAAAAAAAGACGAAAGTAAAGTAAATGCTATAGAAATGAAACACCTCAGAAAAATTGCTGGAAAAACTAAATGGGACAGGGTAAGAAATGACATGATCAGAGAAATAATAGGACAAGAGCCAATAATTGAAAAAATTCAAAAGAAAGAACTGAACTGGTTCGCGCATATAGTAAGGATGGAACCGGACAGAATTACAAGAAAAATAATGGAGATGGGAAAACCAAGGAAGAGGCAAAAGGGAAGACCAAGAAGAAAATGGATGGACCAAATCCGAGAAATAGGAATGGGAAGAGGAAAGACGGTAGAGGAAATGATAATCCTAACAAGAGACAGGAAAGAATGGAAAAAATGGATACAGGACAAGGAACCCACATCCGACGCCTGAAAGGGCATAAGGATTAGCGAAGAAGAAGAAGAAGAAATCTAAGCGTGCCAAGACATGATCATTAATAGCACTAGTAAATTTTCAAAGTTCACTAAAATCGGTTAAGGGGTTTTTAGATATTGAAGCATTATAGTTTTTGTCTTAACAAGTTCAGAGACATGCAAAAATATGGGCTTTAATTTTTTTCTTGAAAACGAAGCAAGATATGAAAAAATCTCAGGAGACAAAAAAGTTGCATTTTTAGTTGCTTTATTACAAAAATATATAAAAATTGCAAAAAATCTCGTGGGCATTATTTTTATGTGCAAAAACCTAATCGTTATGCCTCCTAGGCACGCCCCTGGAATTA
The DNA here is from genome assembly GCA_940337035.1 of Agriotes lineatus. Classification (NCBI taxonomy): domain Eukaryota; kingdom Metazoa; phylum Arthropoda; class Insecta; order Coleoptera; family Elateridae; genus Agriotes; species Agriotes lineatus. The sequence goes on along the minus strand of OW679195.1, from coordinate 177,771,673 downwards.
CTACATCAATTGTAATAGGTCCTATACCACATAAAGTTATAAACAAACTGTAAAAATTTCATTAAAATTGCTGAAAGCGTTTTTAGATAACATAAAAAAACGAATTAAAAAAAAACTTTTTTTTGCGACTGACCAGAAAATATGCGGTTTCTGGAGAATTTTTTGGGCAGAAAGTAACGTTTTGCCAGTCAAGATCGGAAAACGGGCATCAGGGACTGGTAAAAGCTTTTGCAGCTTCCTGATGCTTTCGTTACTATGGAATAAAGTGTGTGTTATTGTTTCGATAAGTTAAATAATAGATACTAATGTCATTATTATTTTGAGTTTTTAAAAGTGAATTCGCAAGTTTGAAAGTATGGATAAGGATGTCGTAAAAAAAATATTGTACGATACACACCCGGAAAGTGTTTTGCAGGTCTCTCCAAGCTTCCAAGGCTCGCCTGCGGCTCGTCCTGGAACTAATTGGCTCGACTTGCAACACACTACATTCCGGTCTTGTAACGTAAATTACTATTAACAGGGTGTATCTCGGAAACGAAGCGTTTCCGGACCCATGTTTATTAGGACATTTTTGTATTCATGAGATCCTATAAGTGGGTAAAATATTTTACTCTTTTTTTTTCAACACCCTGTATAAGTTTTATGTACTATCGAAATGCGACAGCAAGCTTTTGAAGAAAATCGCATAACCGGAAGTATGGTGTTTACTCTTGTGATTTTTCAGTTTTTTCAATTTTTCCAATAACGGATCTAACGACTTTTTTTAAACGTTACATTTTTATTACATTTTTAACGTGTATTGATGTGACATAGGTGATTTTCCGGTTGAATACATCTAAAATGGGTTTTGTTTGTTTTTTTTTCTTTTATTTTATTAACTCCTCTTTTAAGTAGAACACCTGCTACAGTGAAGTCCGGTTATAACGAATCTCAAGGGACTGTAGAAATTGGTTCGTTATAGCCAAAGTTTGTTACAAGAGTTACAACAACAAAAAATGTGCAAGTTATTATAAACTTACTTTATTATCCATAATTGGCCACATTTCTACAATAAGTATAGAAACATTTATGTAAGAACGATAAACACGTATTTAATAGATATTTATTTATAAAAATCTGGTGTGATACACGCACACAACTTCCTTTTACAGTGATCTTATAATTAGCCAAAATAGCTATTTATGCAAAAAGTGGTAAAAGTTGACGTTTATGCATGAGACATGAAAATTATGAAACGAAGCCGAAGGCTGAGTTTCATAACATGTCTCTGAATACAGAATTAAAACTACTACATACATACCAACTTTCGTCATCAATTCGCACAATCTGCGTTCCTTACACAATCTGCATACCTAAACAATTCACTAGCCATAATAAATTTGGGATTTCACACCAGTTCTTGCAAGCAGGTTCGCTATAAAAGGACTTTTTTTTCACATAAAAAATGGACCGTTATAAGCGAAAGGTCGTTATATGCAGGTTCGGTATAATAGAAAAATTTTAGCATTATTGTAATCGGCATTTTTTTGGCGGGACTTTTAATTTAGTTCCTTATAACCGGTAGATCATTACAAGTGGGTTCAGTATAAGCGGTCTCTACTGGATATCTATTATTACATTTTTTAATTCAGTTTAAAATTTTAGAGAAAATTGTACGAGACTCATTAATGACCAATAGAAAAATTAGTTCACGAACCGTTACCAAGACAACAACAAAATTTCTTGGAATATTTTTGTAGGTAGACCAACTTAACTGTGAGGGTTTGTGTCGTTAGATTTTCGTACCGAATCTGCATTCGAGTATTAATTCATATCCGGAAATTATTTTTCGTACATTCCAAAAACTTCCTAATTTGCCCTCGCGTAATACGACGTTGAAACGCACTCAAAAAAATTTCCGGAAAGAATTAACGCTCTTATGAGATTATATGTGAAAATTTGTATCGGATTTGTAGAATTTGTAATTTTTGAAAATGTTTGACAAATGCTTAAAAATGTAAAATCAAAGTTTTGGCTAATTATAAGATCACTGTAAAAGGAAGTTGTGTGCGTGTATCACACCAGATTTTTTAATTTTAAAATGGCTTGTATATATCTTGATATTGCTTTTTAGTAAAATTATCAATGGTAATAAAGTAGAGCTCGGATATAACGTACTCAAAAAGAGAATTTAAAAATGTTCGTTATAAACCAGCGTTCACTATAGTAGTCGAAACTAAAAAAACATGTACCGACACCACAAATCAATGAAACTGAATAATTTTAAAGAACAAGGTTTACTTGGTACAAAGATGCGAAAAATACGTCAATCACAATTAAACCAAGTTTACATTACCGCTTAAAATGTGTAAAACAATATAAAGAAAGGTTAGCATGTTTTCTGTTTTGAATATTTGCATGTATGTTAATGATTTATAAGTAAAAGCATTTTATAAAGTTTGAGATGAATCCAAGAATAAATAAATAAAGGAGGTTCAAAGATGTGCAGATAAGAATTGAAAGACTTGTATATAAAATTTCATTTAATTTTTTTAATTGTAGGTTGGTACTAAATATCAAACCATACACTTGAATACCACATTCCCAGTGTCATTTTTGGAACCTTTATTACGTATGTCATTGGCACCTGATCCTGACATGAGACTGTTGGTGCAAAAGATATTGCACACACTTATTGATCGCCACAATAATCTCGAAAAACTCTCCAAACCAACGTAAGTATTAAGATTATTTACATATTAATGTATAGAATTTACATGATTGTTTTACCTTGCATTGAATTTTTAATATATTTTTCTCCGTTGATAGTTTATTTATGGGTTTCATTAATGTATAGAGAATCGTCGATTAATGACCCTTATTAGTGAAGGATTTTTTATTAATGGACGATTTTTAAAAATCTGTTTGTGTTGGTGGCACTGTAAGTCTATGTCAAGTGTCAAATTCTTTTCATGGAATAAAATTAGATTTTCTTCAAATTAATAATTAATATACGATCAACGGAAAAATATTGTAACTAACTCGTATGTTAATCGGCGATTAATAATTTCTACAATTAACGCGCTCGCTAGTGCTCGCTCGTTAAAATGTCTCGATTACTAATCGCTCTCATTAACATACTTGTTTGTTAAATTAATAAGTATTTTATCCTACACTTATCAGAAAGCTAAATTTTCTCGGCTCTATGGAACCGAGAAAGGGCAGTTTTTCCCGGCTAACCAACGAAGAAAATTTTACTCACAATCGCTTAATAATAGTTACGTTTCTAATCTTTCAAACAGTAGGAAAGCGAGCTAAACGTCACCTTTTTACCTATAAAATATCACTGTCATTTGGTAAATTAAATTTCAATAAAACGATTGCTAATGGAAAATCCGTTATTAATTGAACGAATTAATAATATCTACTTAATTTTCGACTAAATATGCAACCAAATAAAAGGCAATTAAAAAGAAACGCATCAGAACTATATCAAAAGTATCCTACTCGCTTTTAGGATATGAATTATAAATATTAACAGTTACATTCGAGTTTTCTTTGCTGTTGATTGTGAGTCAAACCATATTGTTGTTTAAAATTATATTGTGATGTTTCTGTTGTAGGTAAAGGAGTCATAGCTGATGTTTCTTGATTTTGTACATGAGTAGTTTGAGACAACATATTAGCAATTTTTAATTGTCTGTTTAAAGAGTTTTCCATGTACCCCTCGACTGCTGTACTGGATTTCCATCCTCCTAATTTTTTTAACTGAACAATATCTCCTCCAGTATTTGCCGGTAACGTTGCCGATGTACGTCGAAAACAGTGTCCAGTAAAAGTGTTAACATTTTCTAGCTTTAAATAAATTGCTACTTGGGAAACTTGCGATGGCATTATGCCCAAACGGCTGCTCTGTAATTTTACCAAACCACATTTGTAAAAAAAATCGATCATTTTTAACGTTCTTACGAAGATTATGGTATCGTTTTATTATATCTATCCATTCTGGTTTTGTTATCACAAATGAATGGGAGCAATGTGTTTTTGTAACAGGAATTACTATTACTATTCGACTTTTTAAAATATTTATGTCCCCATATTTCATTTTCAATAATTTGTCACACCTGCACGCTCCAGAAATGCCAATAATCAAAGCAACCTAAAAATGTTTTGTTCATATTATTAATATTCACAAAAGAAATAAAAATTTTACCTTTTGAGGGAGATATTCTGTAGGTGCATCTTTTAGGAATTTATCAATGTCTGTTTGAGAAAATACGCTCGAATTTTTACTTCCTTTTACTATAAAGGAAGTATTGGATTCACCCCAAAAATTCGAAATTGAGTTTTCAACAGATCTTCACGTTTTAGAGTCCCCTGATCCCAAAAAAAATATTTTTTTTCATTGGTCTGTCTGTCTGTCTGTGTGTCTGTCTGTCTGTCTGTCTGTGAACAGAATATCTCAAAAACGAAAAGAGGTATGGCGTTGAAACTTCATATATAAGTTTTGTGTAGTATGTAGATGAGACAGCAAGCTTTTGAAGAAAATCGCATAACCGGAAGTAGGTGTTTACTCTTGTGATTTTTCAGTTTTTTTCAATTTTTTCAAAAACGGCTCTAACGATTTTTTTTAGACTTTACATTTTTACTACATTTTTAATGGGTATTGATGTGAAATAGGTGATTTTCTAGTTGAATACTTCTAAAGTGGGTTTCTTTTGTTTTTTTTTCTATTTTTTTTATTAACTCCTATTTTAAATAAAACACCCGGTATATTATTACATTTTTGAATTCACCTTAAAATTCTAGAGAAAATTTGTCTCTTCAACTAACGCTCTATTTTGTACCGTTTTTGTAGTATTTGTAATTTTTGAAAATTTTTCACAAACGGCTAAAAATTAAAAATGAAATTTTTGACTGATTACAAGAACACTGTAAAAGGAAGTTGTGTGAGTGTATCACACCAGATTTTTAGCCTTATAACCCACATTCTGCCTTTTCAAAAATGCCCGCAATCTAACAAATTTACTGCTATCAACATTATGTCTAACATTCAATATAGTTCGCAGCATTGAATACCTTGACCACAATGTAGAAGCTTAGGAGCTTTATTCAGTTTAGCTCTTTGTGCACATTCTCGCAACTCTGGAGGAGTACACTCTAACTCACTATCAGACATTTTTGAGATTATAACATTAACAATTAATTGTTACCGAAGCTGCGAACAGACTTGACAACAATAATTACCGAACTGTCAAAATCAATAAACTTGTCTGTTACTTGGCAGCAGCATCACAGGTTAAAGTGACTTATTAAACTGCGATAAAAATATGTATTATTTGAAACTTACCTATAGTTCATTCAAATTCAAGATAGAGCAAAATCTGCAACCCAAGTTACAAATATCAGCAGTCAGTTGATTACTAATTTGATTTTATTAAAATGCAGATCATGGGATGTACGTAGTACCGGGTGACCATAAATGGTTGCAACTTTTTTTCTTAGGATAGCACTGTTTATGTTAGTGGTACTGTAAGTCTATGTCAAATTCGAGGTTAGCAGGTTAGATTTTGCGTCAACTTGTGTCAAAACTGACGCAAAACCTAACCTGCTAACCTCGAATTTGATATAGACTTACAGTGCCACCAACATAAACAGTGCTATCCTAAGAAAAAAATCTGGTGTGATACACTCACACAACTTCCTTTTACAGTGATTTTATAATTAGTTTTTAAAAATTTGTCAAAAATTTTCAAAAATTACAAATTCTACAAAAACGGTACAAAATAGAGTGTTAGTTGAAGAGACAAATTTTCTCTAGAATTTTAAGGTGAATTCGAAAATGTAATAATATACCGGGTGTTTTATTTAAAATAGGAGTTAATAAAAAAAATAGAAAAAAAAAACAAAAGAAACCCACTTTAGAAGTATTCAACTGAAAAATCACCTATCTCACATCAATACACATTAAAAATTTAATAAAAATATAAAGTTTAAAAAAAATCGTTAGAGCCGTTTTTGAAAAAATCGAAAAAAACCGAAAAATCACAAGAGTAAACAGCTACTTCCGGTTATGCGATTTTCTTCAAAAGCTTGCTGTCTCATCTACATAGTACACAAAACTTATATATGAAGTTTCAACGCCATACCTCTTTTCGTTTTTGAGATATTCTGTTCACAGACAGACAGACAGACAGACACACACACAGACAGACCAATGAAAAAAAATATGTTTTTTGGGATCAGGGGACTCTAAAACGTGAAGATCCGTTGAAAACTCAATTTCGAATTTTTGGGGTGAATCCAATACTTCCTTTATAGTAAAAGGAAGTAAAAAGTCACCCGGTATAATATAAAGGTTATAGTTTTTGACAAATTTGCAAAGCTCGAACTTGGACAATTGTGCGATGTCTATCTAAATGAAATCTGCTGAATGTGATCTGAGAATAAATTTACTCCATAAAAATGTTGCAAATACCTTCCTTAAGCAAAGATTCATATTAAAAACATGACACATTGATTTTGACACTCATCAAGACAGAAACAAAGCCATATCTCTCTGATTCAATCAACTTACTGCTGATATTTGTAATTTGGGTTGCAGATTTTGCTCTATCTTGAATCTGAATGAACTATAATTAAATAAATCAATAAAAACTGATTGTGAGTAAAATAATATACAAACCTCAGTGAAAAGTTTCATTCCTGTCTCGAGATAAAGTTAACCTCTTGACAGTTAAGAAACGCTTTCCACCTCGGTGTGTAATATACTATTGTTGGCTAACCAAAAAAATAAGCAGATTTATATAGACACAGTTAGACTTGCAATTTATTATATGTCACTCGCGTTGGCAAACGGTTTGACATCTAAAAAATCTTGAAAATTTTCTAATTACAATCAATTTTGTTGGAGTTGATAATGTAGGATAAAAAATAATATGTAAACCATGACGGTAAAGTGGTATCCAGGCATCAAGAAGTGGCCAGGTTCGGCTGCCCCTCGCCTGTCCATATCTTCTTTCGTTCTAGAAAATAGCCATTTTACCTCCTAGGTATACGATATACTATTTTCTTCCATCTTTTGCTTGTTACACATGTCTATTTTTTCTTGACCTTTGTGTATGCTGTATTTCCAGTATGTATAGCTCTACCTCTACTGCTCCCAAATGGATATCTATCTTTTGCTATTTTACTAGCCTGTTAGTGATCATAAATGGTTGCGATTTTTTTTCGAAGGTTGGTAACGATTTCAAAATATTACTTTGGCAGACCTGGTACTTAAAACAACACATTGGCGTGCGAAATATAAACAAAACATCATTTTGACATTTATTTGTTTATACATTTTATGAAATAAAAAATTCCTGTTTGAAAATGGTTTTTACTGTAGAACATAATACATTTATTGTAATGGCATAAGAAATGAAAACGGTTATTGGGAATATTCACAACAAGCGGCAAGCAATCAGTTTGTCAAAATGTATCCAGAAGAAGAAGTGGATTATCGTGTTTTTTTAAAACATTGTGAAAGAGTAGTTGATAGCTTTTTCAGTACTGGTAATGTAGGAGTCGGCAAGTCTACTGGACGTGCGACGGTAGTTACACCAGACGTTGTGGAAAATGTAAACCAAATTATTACCCAAAATCCCCATACTTTGTTTATCCCAACAAATAGGTGGATTTGTGATTTGAGTAAACCATGACTTCACCTTTTCCATCTCTTCCATTATTTTAGGTCATTCCTATGGATCCTCCCGAAAAATCCTGAAAAATGATTTGCATTTACATCCCTACAAATATTCGATGGTTCAACAACTCCTACCTCTTGATTTTTTTTCAAAGAATCCAATTTTGTCATTGGTATAACAACAATTTCCAAAATAATTACATGAAAGATCTTGTTTTTTTGTCTGATGAGGCTTGGTTTCATCTTAATGGATATACAAATTCTCAAAATTATAGAAGTTGGTCAGCAAATAATCCCCACAATGTTATTGACGTGCCCCTGCATTCAGTAAAAGTTGGTGTTTGAGTTACAATGTCCCGAAAGCAAACAATTGATGCTGAAAGATACCAAAGACTTCTTCTTGAACCATTTATAAACCAGTTGGATGATTAAAACACTGCTGGAGCCTGTGGTATGAAAATATCACAAATTCGTTAAAACCCCTCACCACACAAATATTTAACAACTGGTAAATATTGTTGTTAAATATTTGTGTGGTGAGGAGTTTTAACGAATTTGTGACAGTTGGCTGATGTGGAACGAACAAATGGTTATTTCCAACAGGACTTCGCCACTGCCGACACGGCATGAGCAACAATTAATTATTCAGAACAGTTTTTCCCACAGCGATTGATTAGCGTAGGATTATGGCAAAGTTAATCACCTGATTTGACCCCTCTTGATTTCTTTTTATTATCTTATTTAAAAAATGTAGTCTAGATCTCCAGTTTACATGAAGATGGACATTATTTCGAACAACTGATCTAAACACTTAACTATTTTTTACAATACATTATTTTTCCAATTTATTCAATAAATTCAAGATGTCATTTTGCACACGCCTATGTAAATGTCAATTATGACGTACGGAGAAAATTGACAGCAGGGTAACCAACATTAACAGTGCCAACCTAAGAAAAAAAATCACAACCATTTATGATCACCCGGTACACATGTTCATTAGAAAAGTCCATAAGGGGCAGCTGTGGAAATTTAAACGTGTGAACAATATGTTGGTGGCAGGTTAGATTTTGTTGCTTAGCCTTTTAAGTTCATTATTTTGTTTCTTAATTGTTCTGTTTTTTATAATAACTGATTCTAAATAGTCTTATATGCCATTTCAAAGATAGACCTTTTCAATTTTACAATAAAATTAACGTATTAATTTAGAATGAATTATATAGTAAATATTTATTATTTTGGAAAACTTGAATAAGAATTTCTTAGTCCATATTGTAGCTTGTAGTTTGTACAATCTGACGCAAAACCTAACCTGCTAACCTCGAATTTGACATAGACTTGCAGTGTCACCAATATAAACAGTGCCAACCTAAAAAAAAAAAATTAAAACCATTTATAGTCACCCGGTACATATAAATAAGTATATAAAAACAGTTCAGACAAGTCCAAAACTTAATATAAATGATGCCAAGTATAGTAAGCATGTAGCAATACCCAAATAAAAATATGCACTAAAGGGTCAGGTTGGTTCACGTTTAACACAGTGGTCAATAAACTCATTAATAGAATAACAAGCAATTTGAAGTAAGAAGATAGATTTTTTGTAGTAAAAAGGATTGTAATCAAGGGTTCTGGTTGTCACCATGTAAGGCAAAAGTATCTATAGCATAATAACTTATATAAATATACGTGTGTCCAAGATAAGGAGGGCCAGTATGGGGATCTCGGTAATGGTAAGAGATACAAATTTGGTTAAATGGGAAGAAAGTTGCGCAATTAAAGGACTAAAAAAATTACGTCCAGAAATCCTTGATATGATTTTTCGTTTTTGAATTATCTCAAAAAAACCGAATTTTTGGATTTTATTTTTTATTTTTTTCTGGCGTTAATATTAAAGTTAGAGCGAAACTGATTAAACTTCTTTATAGCAACTTTTAGTGGACTTAATGATTACGTTATCAATTTTTTTATCCGACGTTTCGTCTTCGAGAAACCATCATCAACTTCATTTTTTTAAATACGGTCCTGGTTTTTTGGTGCCAAATTTGCAAAGCCCTTGTTACTCTGAATTCAACAATGTACCACATATTATGATTTAATTACGTTTCGAGCTTTTTTCTGATCATCATCAGAAAATTTTTTAGATACGGACCTGCATTTCTCATAATTTTGTAAAAATAAGTTCATACAGTAAGATAGGCGTTTTTAGATGCCGTTAAAATATTAAAATGCACATCATAATGTCATAATTCTGATACATTAATTTAATAAGCAACCAATAACTATTAACAATAAACAAAAAAGAAATGAACAAAAGATAGACAGAAAGAATAACAAAACGAACATCGAAATCATTTAATAGGTATTAAATTTACAGAAGGTATTCAAAAAGGTTGCCATCATTCTCTATGCATAAATAACATCTAACTGTAGAATCTAAAACATTATTCAGCAATACTGGCGTTATACTTTGAAAGGCTTCAAGAACCAATCTTCTAAGTTCTTCTTCTATTTCAAAACGTTAAATACCTATTACATTGTTTCAAGTCTTTCAAGTCTCGTTTTCTCATTCTTTCTGCCTATCTTTTGTTCATTTCTTTTTTGTTTATTGTTAATAGTTATTGGTTGCTTATTAAATTAATGTATCAGAATTATGATATTATGATGTGCATTTTAATATTTTAACGGCATCTAAAAACGCCTATCTTACTGTATGAACTTATTTTTACAAAATTATGAGAAATGCAGGTCCGTATCTAAAAAATTTTCTGATGATGATCAGAAAAAAGCTCGAAACGTAATTAAATCATAATATGTGGTACATTGTTGAATTCAGAGTAACAAGGGCTTTGCAAATTTGGCACCAAAAAACCAGGACCGTATTTAAAAAAATGAAGTTGATGATGGTTTCTCGAAGACGAAACGTCGGATAAAAAAATTGATAACGTAATCATTAAGTCCACTAAAAGTTGCTATAAAGAAGTTTAATCAGTTTCGCTCTAACTTTAATATTAACGCCAGAAAAAAATAAAAAATAAAATCCAAAAATTCGGTTTTTTTGAGATAATTCAAAAACGAAAAATCATATCAAGGATTTCTGGACGTAATTTTTTTAGTCCTTTAATTGCGCAACTTTCTTCCCATTTAACCAAATTTGTATCTCTTACCATTACCGAGATCCCCATACTGGCCCTCCTTATCTTGGACACACTGTATACTACCGACTGTTAAAATGTTATTTTCACTAAATGTTCTTCTACATGAATGTTGAGGTTGTATGCCAAAAATCAACCTATTTATTCTTTTTCAACAAACAAATGCTCTATTAAAATGTTGAGCCTGTCCCCATGACAAAATGTAGAATGATAAAATAGGATATACAAGTCCGTAGTAAGTAGACATAAGTGTAGTAATTAAAAAAATAATTTTCTTAAGTTTAAAATAGCAAAAAAATTAAGATTAAGTCTTAAGCACATATCATTTATATGACTACACCAGTGAAAATTTTTATTTATACAAAGGCCAAGAAATTTGACGTCAACAACCCTTGTTATATTCTCGTCACCAACTGAAATAATCCGGAGTCCGGGTGACTTAAATTTTGGATAAAACTAAACAAGAACAGTTTTAGACATATTTATAATTAAATTGTCGGTACACCACAGTGAAAACATTAATAATTTGACTGATTTTTGTGCTGAGAATATTATGATCTTTTGTCAATTACTAATATACTAGTATCATTTGCATACATAAAACTGATGTGCTCAGGCAGGTCATTGATGTACAAAAGAAAAATCAAAGGGCCAAGAATACTGCCTTTAGGTGTACCTAATTTTAAACAATGTACATCGGAGTATACATCACTGTTTTTTACAATAAAATTCCTATTTTCAAAAAATGACACCGACCTTTCATTCAGAGAGCCCCTCCATTCGAGTGCATTCATTTTATCAGCAACAAAAGCTGAATTTACAACATCAAATGCATGAGATAAATCGAAAAAAATTCCAGCAGAAAATTCATTTTTATCAGTAGAGTTGTAAATATGTTGTACAAACTCAATACTGGCAGTTTCTGTAGAAAATTTCTTTCTGAATCCATGTTGACAGGTTGTGATTAATAATCCTCTCATATTAAAAAACTAAACACTTGGTTCCAAACTACTTTTTCAAATATCTTAGACATACAACTAAGTAGGGATATCGGTTGGCAGTTTTCAATCATTTTGGTGTTTTGTTTTTTATATATTGGTAGTTTGAGAGCTACCTCTAGCAAGGAAATATATGAAAGAATTATTAAAAATACAATCTGGCACTCATAATCAAATCTCGATAAACTATAAAGTCTCACCTACAAAATGTAACTAGACACATTTAAACAAAATGTCATTTTCTTTACAGAGTTACCATTAGCGAATTAGAACTGACTCTAGAAAAGTCTTCCCGCCCAGATCTGATCTTCATCAACAAACATGGTCCAGTGATTTATGATGCTCTCTATACTAGCCTCCAAATGGATACCAATGCGGTTGAGAATATCGAGGCTATTTACACCACGCTGGCATTATTATGCGTTGAATTGGCCAGTGCTGAAACAGTGATCGACTTACTTCAGCTGGTATTAGGGTAAGACGCCATGAAAAGTTTCTAAAACTGATTTATTGATAACGTCCTTACAGAATACAAAGTCTAGCACTGAACAGCACAGATCTGTCCAACGCCCAGAAATTCAACTTGCACGCTGTTGTGGCAAGCCTTCTCAGTCTCATTCCTATCGTCATCAATATCAAACAGTTGTCTGAGTATGCAGCAAAAATCGTTAAGTCTCGAAGGAAGGAGGCCCCACATCTTCTGCCAGAACTGCTGATGCATTATCCTGCAAACAGTGAACTGGCAAATAAGTTGCCACACCTTCTGGTGGACCAGGTAAAGCTGAACACTTCATTGTTGTGAAGCAGTTGAACCGAATTTTTATTGCAGATGGCAATTTGTGAGTATGTCAAAGCTGGAGGTTTGGATCCTTCGCGACTAGCACAGACTTCTCCTTATGGGGCCGGGGGACCCGGAGCAGTTGCAGGCACTCATAGGCATAGCTGGGTTGAAGCCGGAGCTCGGGGCAGCATCATGGAGCTACCAGGTGGGCAAGATGTTGATAGTGTATCCAGCTCTCCTGGAGTCCAAAGGGTGAGTTTATACAGCGTCATATTTTATGGCTCGATTCTGTGTTGTCCCTGCCCATCCTGTTCCCAACTCTTTGGCCAAAAAGTTACCAGATTATTCCTGTATTCTGGAATAACTAAAAATTATAGAAGATTACAAACTAAATAAATCCATGTTCAAGGCAAATATTAAGGTATTTTTTATAAATGGTTGTCTTGTATACAGATGAAAAGTACAAAGCTTTAAAAGTGCTCAATGAAATGTATTATAAATTGGAAGTATAAGTAATACAACAATCTTTAATTATCATGCCTGAATGCAAAGAAAAGTGTTTAGTACATAAGTAATTTTGAATGATTCTATAAATTTTGATGTTAAATGTAAATTTCACAAAGATTTCAATTTCGAGCACGTCAAAATCTCGCTGTAAATTTTGTCGTGAATTAATTTATAGATAGATATCTTCGGTGGAAATAGGTTAGGCACCACTGATAGATGCAATATGTATTCTTAAATAATAATAACAACTTTATTAGCATTATTGATATATAAATAAATGTCATAATAAATAAACATTAATTCAGTCTTACATATATCTGACACAACTTTTTAAAGTTTGCTAAGGTATCACAAGTACTTCTATCCACACTCGCAGACCACAAAATCATTTTGTATTACATGCTTTGTTATTGCCTGCATGTAAAATTAATCTTGTACCTGCTATGCAATAACAGATATGGTGGAGCCTAATCCCTAACCACACAAATACTTAACAACTGTTAAATAGGTACCTATTTCGACAGCTAAGCTGCCATCGTAAATAGCCTTGGAGAGAAACTAACACAACAAAGTTGACTGAAGATATGCTCTTCACCAAATCACCAGTGAAAGTCGTGTTAGTTTCACTCCAAGGCTGCTGACGATGACAGCTTAGCTGTCGAAATACCTACGTATTTAACGGCTGTTAAATATTTGTGTGGTTAAGAGGTTTTTAACGAATTGAATTTTCTGTTGAATACTACACTATGGGAATTAGCATCGTTTTGATTGAAAACGTTTTGTTATTGCTAGTTTTTTTTACAAATAATTATTTAAATGCTCCTTCTGTTGTCAAGCCTTTTGGAAAATAAGCTACCTCTCAAAAAATTCAGATTTTCAAGCAGTGGCTTCTTCTGCAACGGAGAATCTCAATATTTCCATTCCTTGAATTATTTCATTTAGGTATAGTGATAAATCCTTTTTCTTTTTCTACATCCTTTATGCCCAATATGAGCGTCGGATATTTAGTCTTCCATTAGTTGTTAATCCATTTCTTCCATGCTTTCCAGTCCTTGATAAGCTCGTTCAGCTGTATTAATGTTTTTCTTTTTTTGTCTCTATTTCTGCTATTCTGTATTCCCACTTTTTCCTCGGCCTTCTCTTTCTTTTCCTGTCTGCATTTCTTGTTCCATATACTTTTTTGACTATTATATTGGGATTCATTCTAACTATCTGAGCAAAGCAATTCAGCTGTTTTTTCTCTATTTTGGTTGTTATTGTTTCTTGGTATGTTGATGTGACAACCTACACTTAGGCTCCATCAACAGTGCGGTAATTTAATGCGATTTGCGAGTTAGAAAGGTGAAAATAAAGCGATAAAGTGTGTGGCGAGTAAAGATAAGTGCAGCGTCACAGTGATATAATAATCCACGAGGAAGTCAAGCAATATAGAACAGAAAATCCTGAATTGAAAGTCCATTGGAAGATAAAATACGGGCCAAATTAGCGTAAAACCCCCTCGGCCAAAGCGTGAAGGACTGCGATAACGACGCTCGCGCGTAAAGGCAGACGCGGCCGAATTGGTGCATCGTGCAGCCCAAGGACATAAAGCAGTGGCGTGGGTGCGAAAGGGAAAGGCTCTCCGCGAGTAATACGTGAGTACCTTATGTATAAGAAAGAGGTCAACGGAGATACGAGAAACAGGGCCAACAGTGTGAACAGTGCAAAAGAATTAAGAAAACGGCAAAGAGAAGGAGAGGACCCAGAAACTTTTGAAAAGCGGGAACAGGAACAAATAAAAGCGTTCTCCAAAAGTGCGAAGTTATCTAGAAGTCTACCAAGGCAGAGTAACAGAGAGGAGATAAAAAGAAAAGTTCAGACGAACGGTGAAGAAATAGAAGAGATGGAAGCAATACTCAAAAAACTGGACGAGGTAAAAGAGGAGATAAAGAAGGAATTCGAACTAAAAATAACAGATATGAAGGAAGATTTTGCAGAAGTGAAGGAAGAGCTAAAGAAAGTTAAAGCAGAGTGGGAGGAAAAGGCCAAAAACTGGAAAAACGAAAAAGAAGAGATGGAGAAAAGAATCAGTAACCTCGAGAGCAAGCTAGAGAACCAGGAGAAAGAGAATAGAAAAAATAATATAGTAATTTAAAAATTACAATATCAAGCAAGAAGTTAAAGAATTCCTCCGACAAGAGATAGATGTAACAGCAGACATAGAAGAGGCATTTAAGGTGGGAAGACAGGAAGTAATGGTGACCGTGGTGAAACTAAAAAGCTTTGACCAGAAATTAAAGGTACTGAAACAAAACAGCAAGCTAGGAAACAACAAAGTTTTCATAGATTGTGATTTAACAAAGGAAGAGCAAAAAATACAAGCAGCGATCAGGAAGGTGGGCAGAGAAGTAAAAGGAAAAGGCAAGAAAATCAAAGTGGGATACAGAAAAATAGAAATAAATGGCACCAAATATAAATGGCTAGATGAAGAAGGTGGGAGTCTGAAGAAGATGGACGATAGGGACTCAAAAAACTAATCAAATACACAAAGGACGGAACCAGTACGACAAAAATAGCAAAGAAAAGGATTATGGATAAAAGAACCAATATAAACTCAATGAGCAAAGATAGTATAGAAACAAATAATATACAAAACAAATATGGGAACCGAGGAAATTATTGGAAGTTAGCAACTTGGAACATTAGGGGGCTGAATGGGAAAGAAACTGAATTAAACGAGGAATGTATGACGTCTAAATTAGATATTTTAGCAATAATCGAAACAAAAAAGAAAGGACAAGGAGAAGTAAAATTACAAGGAGACAATTTACTGATATATGGAGGGGTCCCTAAACAAGACAGAGCAGAGGCAGGCGTCGGATGTTTATTAAATAAGGAATGGACTATGAGGCTGAGGAATACAACTCACATCAATGAAAGGATACTGAAATTAGAATTTACAGAACATGAAACAAAGCTAACAATTATTGTAACCTACGGACCCAACGACAACGATAAGGCTGATTTTAAGGAAAAATTTTGGCTCGAACTAGCAACAACACTAGAAACTAGCTCTGGGGAATTATTTATTATAGGCGATTTAAATGGAAGAGTGGGAAAAGGAAATCAGTTATCACAAGGTGTCATCGGTATGCAGGAAGAAGAAACAAGAACAATAATGGGGAAAGGCTAATTCAATTCTGCATCAAAAACCAGCTTTTGGTATGCAATACATTTTTTGAACATAAAGACATTCATAAGTACACAAGGGAGGTAAAGAGCAGAGAAGAAAAATCAATTATTGACTACATTTTAGTAGAAAAATCAAACCGAAACAGAATAAAAGACGTAAGAGTGTACCGCGGCCCTGAAATCTACAGCGATCACTATTTAGTAGTGGGACAGATAAAACAGCAGAGCAATGTGCAAGAGACAAACAACAATAAGAGAGAACAGACTTAAGACAAGGAAGTACCAAACAATAACAACATACAAACTAAAAGATGAACAGACCGCAGAAATGTTTAGAAAGCAAATGGAGTGCGAGACAAGAAAAATCAAAAATAAAATTCAAATTTCAGATGTAGAACAATTATGGAATATGTTTAAAGATACGTTACTGAATTCTGCACGCACAATGTGTGGTACCAAAACAATGAGCACAAATAAAAAACAAACAGTTTGGTGGAATCCAAATATTAAAGAAGCAGTTAAGATAAAGAAAGAAAAATGGAAGAAATATCTACATAAGAAAACCACAGAATCATACAACGAGTATAAGGAAAAAAGAAAAATAGTTAAACACCTAATAAAGCTAGCAAAACAAACGGCTTGGGAAAACTTCGGAAACCAAATAGAAGAGAGGAGCAAAGAAAACCAAAAACTATTCTATAAGACACTGAAGACATTAAGATTAGGCAAACAGCACAAAAGCATTACAATAAATTAGGGATGTCGTACCCGGTCTAAAATCAAACCCGGGTACCCGAAAACAGTACCCGGGTACCCTCGGGTACCCGAAATATGTAACAAAAATGCAGAGCAGGATTAAGGATATGTGAGGCCCAGGGCTAAATTTGTTTAGAGGCCCCATTCTCATTTATGCAACGGGTACTAAGGGATCTAAATGATTAGAAACCGCACTAGATTATAACCTTCGAATCTTTTCGAGGCCCCCGAAATTCCGTGGCCCGGGGCTGCAGCCCCCTTAGGGAGACATCTGAGGTACTAGCTACCATTTCTTTACGCCGCTAGTTGTAAATTGAACTAAATTAAAATAGTACCTACTCCCTAATTCAAACTGCAAGTCGTTTGTTATTTGTAAATATTATCACACATCCAAGTGCTATCAAATTCAAGTACGTGACTTTTTTATTCGAAATTTGTAGCAGCATCAAAATTACACAGAGGATGTTTATGTTACTCATCCCATACTGACGCGTACTGGTACCATTGACGGGTTGAATATTTCCGTGAAGCAAATTTATTATGTGAAACAAGAAACATGTGGTATGGGATGGGGCGATTCTGGTTATTACTCCATGGTTATGTTTTTCTAGAGCTTATTCCTATTGTTTTTAAGTTTTTATCATCTTCTCCGAAAAGGGCCGACTTTCTATAAATTACATAATATACTAGTCGGGTACCCGGGTCCTGAAAATATACCCGGGTTCACTATTACCCGGGTCGACCCGGGTACCCGGGTACCCGCCGACATCCCTACAATAAATGATAAAAATGGACAACCGCTAACAGAGGAATCAGATGTAATAAAAAGGTGAGAAGAGTATTTTCAAAACTTTCTGTGCCCTAACATAAATCAAATAAATGAAGAAGATAGTGACACAACTTCGGAAACGCCAGATAGAGACGAAGAAAAAATAACAGAGAGTGAGGTGATCGAAGCCATAAATAAAATAAAAAATGGTAAAGCAGCCGGACAGGATAACATAAAGCCTGAAATGCTAAAAGCTATGTGGGTTAGTGGAATCAAATTACTGACTAAACTGTTCAATGAGGTCTGGGATACAAAAACAATACCAAAAGATTGGAAAGTGGGAGTTATAGTGCCTTTTTACAAGAAAGGTAATAATAAAGAGTGCCAAAATTATAGGGGCATTACATTGTTAAGTGTGGTAGCTAAAGTCTACGAAAGGGTACTAGGAAAAAAGCTAATGGAAAACACAGAACAAGGCCTTATGGACTCACAAAGTGGTTTTAGGAAGGGGTACAGCACTCAAGACCATGTCTTTACGATAAAACAATTAATGGACAAAATGCGGGAGCAAAATAGAGAAGTGTTATATTGCCTATTTGGACCTGGAAAAGCTTTCGATCGGGTAACGAGAAAGGACATCTGGAAAGAATTAGAAGATAGAAAGATAGGAAGAAACCTTATAGGAGCTGTAAAAAGTTTATATAAATTAAATCGAAACTGTGTCAGGATACACGGCTTAGAATCACAAGAATTCACCAGTGACTTAGGACTTAGACAATGGAGCGTTCTAAGTCCACTCCTGTTCACACTAGTAATGGACAGCATTATGAAGGAAGCTAACAAATCATCTAAAAAGCTATACATCGGATATAGAAATATGGAAAAAGTGCGAATAGCTGAATGCGCTTTTGCTGATGACCTTGCAATTTTTGCTAACACCGAAGAAGAATTGCAATATAATTTAGACATATTCAAAAACTGCCTGGGAAATTAGAACATGAAAATAAATATAGAAAAAAGCAAAATTATGGTGATCTCAAATATAGCTAGAGAGAAACATTTGGAGCTAAATGGACATAAAATTGAACAAGTAAATGCTTTCAGGTACCTGGGATGCATACTGGAATCAACAGGGAACAGAGAGGTAGAGATAAATGAAAGAATAAATGCCGCAGCAAATTTGTATCATACATTAAGTAGTAGCTTCATAGGGAAAAAAGAAATATCGACCAAAACAAAAACAATTTACAGGCCTATAATCATATGGGGCTCGGAATCATGGGTGCTAACTAAAAAATTGAAAAGTCATGTACAATCTATGGAAATGAAATTCCTACGCAAAGTAAAAGGTGTTACGAGAGCTGATAGGACAAGAAACCAAGACATCCGACAAGCACTAGGAGTAGAATCAGTAGAACCATTGAACAGAATCAATTAAAATGGTTTGGACATATCAATCGTCTAAATGAAGATCGACAAGTAAGAAAAGTGTGGGAAACAAGAATAATACCCAAGCGCAACAGAGGACCACCAAAAACAGCATGGGATCAAACAATAAACACAATACTAGGACAGAGGGGAATTACACTCCAAGAGGCAAAAAGACTCACCCGAGACAAAAAACTGTGGAGTGAATTTGTGTACAGCAATTGAACTAAGTTATGTAAATTTTATATTATGTTACCATGAATTATGTTATGTTTGCATTACTGCTTTTATTATTGTTATGCTATTGACACCAAGAACTGTATCTATAATTTACTTTACACCAATTGATTTGGTAGAAAGGGTTTTTGACAATATATATATATATATTGTTTCTTGATTTGTTTCCCGTCTTATTTCTTCATTCCGTATTCTGTCCCATTTTGTTTTTCCCGCTATCTTCTGTAGGAATTTCATTCCTTTTATATTTTCGGGTGACCTTTGGCATAGCGTTCTTCCTTTCTTGGTTAGCTCATTATATTTCCTTGTATTTCTACTCTTGTATTCATGTTTTTTTTTCCATTATTTCGATATTTCCCTCTTTTATGTTTGTTTCATTTGGCTCTTCTTCTCTTTCCGCCTTATTTATTTCTATGGCTTGGAGTCGTTCAAGAGTGTATGGTACACCGTTTATGATCAGTTTGTTATATCTGCTTTTGGTTAGATTACCTTTCGCTCTTGTTAATTTCAAGTATTTTATCAATCCTTTCCTCTGTTGTTGCATCTCCTTTGAGTGGTCTTCATCTATATAAATCTTTTTCCGTTTTAAATTATTTGCTTCTCTGAGGATTGACTTCTGTTGAATACAATGCTATAGGAATTTGCATCATTGTGATTGAAAACATTTTGTTGTTGCTAGTTCTTTTTACAAATAATTATTTAAATGCTCCTTCTGTTGTCAAGCCTTTTGGAAGATAAGCTACCTCTCAAAAAATTCATGCCACTTATTCAACAGACTTTCAAGCAGTGCCTTCTTCAGCAATGGAAAATTGCAATATTTTCATTACTACAATTATTTCATTTAGGTATAGCAATAAACCCAATTTCATTAATAATTTAAAATTGGCCCACAAACTAATGCTAAAATAACACAAATGCTATTGTAAAGTGAGCTTCAGTAGTTAGGGAATATGACACGCATCTTGCAGATAGCTTTTTCGTACTTAATCCTTCAGTTAGTACTCAAACACATTTCTTAAACGATTTCTATTGTTTTTTTTAGAAATCTTCCGGGCTCTTACAACCATTTTTAAACATAGTAAAAAATGCTAGAACATAGAGCGTAGAAAGTATTTTTCATTGCCAACATTTTTTTTTACCAAAACAGCTATACTAGTGAAAAATACAAATGATTTCAAATCTATTATCACAAACTATACATAACTATACCTCATTTCAGGAATTTTTCAAAGCAACCTCATGCGTTAAGGCAAAATTTTTCTAATTATAAATGTGTTACTACAGATTAAAAAGATGCCTTCTCGCACTAGCACGTGGCACTGCGAAGTGAACAGACATAAAAGTTGGGATGCTCTCTTTAGATTCCCTGCCCCCCACAGTGCTTCCGATTATAGTTCACTTAGATGCTCTCGAATCTGGCCACAAGTAATTTCCTTCCCTTCCCTTTTGCAATGCATCAATACACTGCCTTACCTAATACACACTTTTTTAAACAGAAATTGCCGGAAGAGGAACTTACATTTGAAAGCATGAAACGGGTACTGACAGAACCTCCTGAAGCCCGTAAGGAAGCAGAGGCCGAACGCAGGGAGCAGCTCAGCCACACTTTCCGAACTGCTACGTTTTCGGAATTGGTAAATCGAACTCAGCCAAAAGTAAGTCGTATACCCGCAACCCATAATGTAAATCTTATATTTATTTCCGTTTTAGCATGACATTCTACAAAATAAACTTAACGAAATATTCAAGTCTCTGTCAACGTCGGAAGCTCATCGAAGTCCAACTGATAGGGACAAGAAATCCAGTGTACCTGTGTATGAGCAAAACTTCCCCGAATTATTTGTGTATTAATGTCTTGTTGTAATTTTAATAGCTGACTGAGATCAAGTATTTTATGAAATGGTGTTATTTTTGGTGTCTGGTTTAAAACTTTTACATTGCTGTGTGAAATAAGATTTTAATTGTTCCATTTATAAATACTAAAATTTTATTTATTGTTGTGAATCATATATAGTGTATGGAGAATCAAATTTCTGAATATATGGCTGTTGATTTTACTTGTTAATAAAATTTTACAGTACTCCTAAATTTGCAGGGGAAGCTATTCTGCGATTTAAAAAAGTTAATTAATTAGCTTTGGCTTGACGCTCACGTTAGTGAAATTGTTCTAAGAGTAACAGTTAAATACAGACCAAAGTTTAAATATATTTTAAATCATGGGTAAGTAGATGATTATTGTAGACAACATCTATAAGATAACCGCAAAAAAAAAATAGTAATTTACATTGCACAGTAACATTTCACAATCTAGAATCAAAAATAACTATTTTCCGCAACCGCCTTAAAAGTCATTACTTTTAATACCGAAACCTGTCATTTAAGTGAACTTTTTATTACTGACACAAAAAGTGTATTTTGCTATGCACGTCGCCTGCGTTGAAAACTTTGTCTTATTGAAGCCTGCCAGCTAGCCGAATGTCGGTAAGATACAAATTATGGCCACTTCATGAAATTGGCGCTGGTTGACACCATCTGACAGATCACAAACAGATTGGTTATAACATGTGTGAATTAAAAATCTTCAAGAAAATGATAGCAAATCCACGTAAAAAGCGTTATTATGGCGTGAGTTTAGTGTTTTAAATTACGGGTACGATCGTCGCATACGACGTGGAATAGATCAATAGATAATATAGTAGCAAACTAATAATTTATTAAAACTTGCTGCAAGCTACATGATTATTGTGTAATTTCGTACAAATACATTATAATTTTAGAAGATTTTGATGGCCAAATTAGCTGAGAACATCACAAAGAGCGATTCAAAGGGTTATTTCTAAGCTTATGAGACCGCATACGAAACGAAGAAAAACGAATGTAGAGGATGTAATACAACGAATGAAATGGAATTGGGTAAGGCACATAGCAAGAGAAGGAATTTCCCCCCGGTCACCCCCCCCCCCTGGATTTAACACTGTATCAAATCTGCGCGAATGTCGTAATAAAGAAAAATGTGATTAGTATATGAATAGGACTGCAAACTAATTGCAGGTAATTACGCGATTTCACCCTCGTTCACTGGATATTCCAAAACCTCTTTCCTGTGGCTGGTTTATCATTGATGCAGCATCATATAGAAGCATGCAAAGCTGTAAAGGGACTCTAAGGAATCGTACTAATAGGCTATTATCCTGTCACACAAATTCAGCAATTCATCACTGATATGCAGTGTCAACACAACATAATTATAAGGTTACCGTCTTAATATTTAAACAACAAATGCCTCATAATTCACGTTACAGATACTTGCAGGAGTTTACAGCTCTAGGAACAGCAGGTGGTTGATACAATTTCTGAAACCAAATCCAATGTGACAGTTCTGATGCATTTTTCGTAATGAATGGTGACGTGTGCGCTGACTTTCTGCTACAGGAACTGTATGCATTCCACAAAGAAAAGGACGGAAAGGCTTTGGTAAAGTATGACTATTTTTAATGATACGCACTTCATGTTTTGTTTTGTACAGGTTACAGTTATGGGCACTGAAGCAACCAGACGGCAATCTTTACATTACGGTTGAATGGCTACCAATAAAGCTACACAAGAAGTGACATACGATGTTGAAAAGCCAAGCTCATAATGTATTGACTTTAATTAACTGTAGAATATTAGGCTAGGAACAAAATGGAAACTTCAAAAAAAAATTCTGACTAAGTTGGATTTTTGTGGAGACCTTTAGTTTGATGTCCTCAACATATCCTGAAAAGTATCCTTAATTTTAACCATGGGTTTTTTAGGGGGTTAAAGAGAGCGAATTCTAGTTTTTTGCAAATATCTCGAAATTATAGTTTGTAAAATTCTACAGAAAACAGGCTCACGGACTATTTTTCCTAGTATCAATCGTTTTTAAGCAAAAGGTGCGGCAAAGTTGCAATATCTACTTTTTTTTTAAATACGTACTCTTTTCCACACCACCGCGGGGGTAGAGTACTGGGCGCGTTTTTTTTTATGTGGTATCCCCCGTAGGCCTAATCCACATAACACAATAGAAAAAATATAATTTAAATTATTCGATTTCTGCCTCCACATATTTTCATTAAAACTTCCTCAACAACAAAATATTTATTAACTGATCAGGAGCCGGAGATAAAAGGTTTTGAATGGGTTCTAATCTATCATTGTTAATCGTAAACCCTCAGTTTTCAGGATTTAACTCGTCAAGCCATTTTTGTACTTGGAGATCGACTCTAAATAAATGCTGTTGTGATGGACTGAATGTAGGTAGATTGCATAATTTTACTGTTTTATTAAGTCTAGTTGCCTTAACAAATGGATGATATGTGTATTTTTAAATCTATTTTTCATTCAGTGGTGCATTGTACATTCCCAGAAGTAAGCAAATTCCATTTTTAGTAATACATTTTCTTGAACTTCGTGGCATTTCGAAAACTTCGGCACAATCCTGTAAGTCCTCACGATATTGAAGCAATTTCATAATTTTCTTCTTTCCGATCTGAAATAGTGCAGATGTAGCATCATACCTGCTAGTAGCATGGACTAATAAATGTCCAAGTTTTTTTATGAATATACCTTCGTTTCAGCTTCTCCTTTCCCTGGTTTTAAAAAAATCATTTCTTGATCAGGTGACGTTCTTCCAATTAGAAAAATCAACAACTCAATTCCTCACCAACCACTATTGTTTTAGTATTAGTATAATAATGTTCCAATGCAATTTTTGTAAGTACATCAGCATCATCTTGAGCTTGTTTTACAGAGATGTTTGCAGCTTCCAATTTTTCTTTTAATATAGAAATTAATTTACTTTTGTTTTTTCATTGGTTAAAAACTTGTCTTGTCGAACGGTATTATAGTGCGTAATTTTTGTTCAGACATAATTCAGTCTATACCTTTGAAACGATTGGTTCTACGGAAAAAGTCTAGAGGCCTTTTTTGTGTAAAATTTTATAAACTACAATTTTTTCAAAACTACTTTCCTCGAAAAATTGATTTTTGAGATATTTACAAAATACTAGAATTCATCCCCTAAAAAATCCATGGTTCAAATTAAGGGTACTTTTCAGGATATGTTTAGGACATCAAAATAGTAGAGTGCGCTGTACCACCGATCTGTATTGCCACCAATGTGGATTGGGATCTGACATTAATTGACTACTGACATGAACTACTACCGATTTGGTTTACCACCGACTTGGATTACAACCGATGTGGATTTCGATCCGACAGGAACTACCACCGACTTATTTTACTACCGACTTTTAAAGTTTGTAACAAATATATGGTATGTCACCGACTTGGTGTACAAATCGACTTGGATTACCACTGATGTTTATTTACATCCGACAGGAACTACTACCGACATGAACTATTGCCGATGTGGACTACCACCGCGCGTTTACTTCCAAACCGTTTCCAACAGTAGTTGCTGCACATCTCAAGCGAGCGACCGCAAAGTTGCAGTCCTTCCTATTAATAATTTAGCAGCAACTGCAGTATCTTTATGAAGTAATTGGTATCACTAGCTGCTGAAAGACTTCATATTTCGTCAGTAAATTTTTTATTCTGTAATAAAATGTCAGTATTATATTTAAACTCGTCCATAGATTTATATTCTTTCAAAAGAAATTTGACCTTGTTTGATTAGTAGTACGAAATTAAACGCAGCTGCCTGTCTTATATAACATACAGATTGGGGCAGGCAACTAGGACCATTGCAAAAGCAAGGAGAATATGCATGTGGCCGTCGTGGTGTTTAACAAACGAACAATAAGGCTCGATCCACACTATCGGGCTGCTCTCGGTTCGATCTCGCTCCGCTCAATTTTTTATACATTGTTAGCAATGGGCGCGACCTGAGCTTGAGCTTTACCTATAGTGTGAATGTGCCCATTGCTAACAATGTATAAATATTTGAGCGGAGTGAGATCGAACCGAGAGCAGCCCGGTAGTATGGATCGAGCCTTAATGTACGATAGCGGTAGGTTGTTAGGATCATTATAAATACAAGGTATATATTCGATTTTTAAATTTTTTAAATACAATTACGGCCACATGTAAAGTCCCCTTGCTTTTGCTATGGTCCTAGTTGCCTGCCTCAATCTGTATAACGTTCTGATACTTACAGAATTTTAGTAAAATATGCTTACTGACCAAAATACGCCATACGCTAATCAAACAAGGTCGCATTTCTTTTGAAAGAATTTAAATCTATGTACGAGTTGAAACATAATACTGACATTTTATTACAGTATAAATTGCACTTCCCGCAAGGTATGAATGGTCCTCGACACCGAAAGGTAAAAGAGGCTATAGATTATGAATGAATGAATGAATAAGCAATTTACTGACGAAATATGAACTCTTTCAGCAGCTAGTGATACCAATTACTTCATAGCATAATAACTTCATAGACCTCATAAAGATCTCCACAAAAATCCAGCTTGGTTAGAATTTTTTCGAAATTAAAGTGTAATTTTGGAGTCCGGCCCTGGCGAATAAACAGTGTGCTAGCTTGTGACAAACGCTCTTAAAACTTCGTTAATTTAAATAGTATTAGTGACAAACTAATTAGAACGGCAACAAGAAAGGTTAAGAGAAGGAGATAAGAAACTAAAGACACAACAATAAAAAAGGTAGGATTAGTAATTAAGGAATATAACAGGAATTCTTACAACTTGAAGGCCGATAAGAGGGAACAACCTTCGACGGGACGACCGGGGCTGACCTCTTTCCGCGGCAACGGATAAATAACAGCTGGCCGCGATAAACCCGCTCCAATTTCAACGACCCCGTCCTTTTTCATCAACAAAGACAGGCCCGTACCCAGCAAATCTACACGCGCACGTACGCGTCAAGTCACGAGTCAAATTCCAAAACTAAAGAACCCACAAAATGGAAAAAATCTTGGAAGACATAAACACGAAACTAAAGGCAATAGAAAGCGTAGAAGCGAAACTAGACACAATACATAGCGTTCTAAAAGATTTAAAAAGTGAAAATAGCCAACTAAAAATAGAAAACCACCAATTAAAGACAAAATTGGAACAACAACAAGTGAAAATAGAGATGTTAGAAAGAGAAATAAAGAAAAAGAACATAATCATGCACGGAGTTGTAGAGGAACCAAAAGAAAGCGACCTCCAACTGAAAGAAAAAGTGAGAGTAATTCTAAGGGACATGGACTTATCATTGTCCATGGAAAACGAGATAATAGAGATCAGAAGAATCGGGAAACAGCAAGACAATACCAGAGTTCGCCCAATCTTAATCGAATTAAAAACCTGGGCAAGGAAGTTGGAAATCCTAAAAGCAACCAAGAAGCTAAAAGGGACGAACATATTCATAGAGGAAGACTACCCTAGAGAAATGCAAGAAAAAAGAAAAATATTAAAGAATTACATGAAAGAAATAAGGAACAAAGGACACCACGTTGTTATGAGGAAAGAAAAACTAATAATAAATGGAGATGAATTTTCACTGGATCAACTAAAGGTCATAGAATTGACAGAACGGCAAGCAGAAACAACAAACCATAGCCAGAATCCAACAACGGGAACACAAGCACCAAAAGAGACGGAAAATGTACAGATAGAAGTAGACCAGGAAAAGAAAAAAGGAAGAACGACTAGTGAAAGATCCCCAGAAAGCCAAAACCAAAACCAAGCTCCAAACGACATAGATGACCCGTTGAGAGAAAAGCTCATGCAGATCACTCAAACAAAAAAGTCAAAAAAGTAATGCCTCACAACATAAAATGGAAAATGGCAACGACAAAGGCAAATAAAAAGGACAACGATCATAAAGGAAACACACACACTAACAAAACAAATAATCAAAGTTTAGTATACAACTATAAGTCACCTATGAAAGGTAAGAAGAAAAGAAAAAGAAGAATTACAAAAGAAACAAATCTTGATACAAGAAATAATACCTTTATAGGCTGCTGGAATGTAAGAACAATGGCAGAACTAACAAAAACATACCAAATAGCAAATGAAATGGAAAAATACAACATTAGTATATTAGGCATAAGCGAGACAAGATGGAACGGAATGGGACAACGTCGATTAAAAGGTGACACCTCCATAATTTACTCCGGATATGAAGATGAACAGGCGCACAAAGAACGAGGAGTGGCAATAATGTTAAATAGGACATCAACGAAAGCACTGATAGAATGGGAGGGCATATCAGAAAGAATTATATGGGCAAGGCTCAGAGCAAAATTTAGAAACATAATTATTATCAACGTATATGCCCCAACGAATCAACAAGAAGATGAGGTTAAAAATGCGTTCTACGACCAACTATATGCCCTCACAAGAAGACTAAAAACCAAATACAAACGAGATATTACAATTCTGATGGGAGACCTGAACGCAAAGGTTGGAAGTGACAACAAGGGGAAAGAAAATGTAATGGGAAGACATGGGATAGGTGAGGAAAATGACAACGGCACAAGATTAATTGAATTCTGTGCCCTGAACAACTTTATGATAGGGGGAACATTGTTCCAACATAAAGATATTAACAAAGTAACTTGGACCTCACCGGATAGAACAACTCACAATCAAATAGACCACATCCTTCTAGAAAGGAAATGGAGAAACTCCCTAAAAGACATAAAAGCTATGAGAGGGGCGGACTGCGCATCCGATCATACACTAGTACGAGCAAAAATTAAAATTAGTATAAAAGCCAATTATAAACAAAATTTAAAAGGAAGGAAATTCAATATAAACAAATTGGAACATCCAGAAATGGAAGAGAAGTTCAAAGAAGTACTAGAAAGGAAGTCAAACATCACAGCAGATCTATCGACATTGCATATCGAAAGGATCTGGGAGTTTTTCAAAAACACATTAGTGGAAACTGCAGCGGAAACGATAGGCTACAGAGAAAGAAGCGACAAAACTTGGATATCAACGGAGACAAAAACGACAATAGAAAGAAGGAAATCAATAAAGGCAAAGCTCTTAGCAGAGAGGAACCAAGATCAAATGAAAATATGGCAAGACATGTACGCAAAAGAAAACAAAGAAGTAAAAAAAAGCGCCAGACAAGATAAAAGGAACTTTATACTCAAAATGGCTGATATGGCGGAAGAGGCTGCTAGAAAACATGACTCGAGAACATTGCACAAGATAATAAAAAACCTAGTGGGATCAAATAGAGCATTACCAACCAAGATAAAGGATAAAAACGGGGAAACACTTTCTACACAGGAAGCAATCAAGACTCGATGGGTGGAACACTTTGCTGAAATGTACAAGCTAAACACTAAACTAAATGAAGAAATAGAGGAAATGAGAGATCCACACGAAACATTAGATATACCGGCAGAAAAAATCTCGAAAACCGAAATAAGGGACGCAATACAACGCCTGAAGAATAATAAAGCTGCAGGAACAGATGGAATCCAATCAGAACTATTAAAGACCCACTTAAACTACTCAACCGAAATGCTCCACATACTACTAAACAAGATATGGATACAAGAGGAAATACCAAGAGAGTGGACAGAAGGCATAATAATTAAAATACCAAAAAAAGGAAATCGAACGGTCTGCGAGAACTGGAGACCAATTACTCTACTCAGCATAAGCAGTAAAATAATGACCAGAATAATCCTAGAAAGACTAAGGGACCCGATCAACGCAAAGCTAAGAGAAAACCAAGCAGGGTTTAGACCTAACAGATCCTGCATTGATCATATAAACACGCTAAGAATCATAGCAGAACAAACAGCTGAAGTAGAGGAAGATATTCTCATCACCTTTATAGATTTTCAAAAGGCCTTCGATTCAATAGACAGGGAAATAATGTGGAAGATATTGAAGCAATATGGCATCCCAGATAAATACATAACAATAATAAAATTATTCTATAACAACTCCACTGCATACATAGAACACAAAGGGCAACTTACTGAAAAAATTGAAATACAAAGAGGAGTGAGGCAAGGCTGTATCCTTTCTCCCCTTCTATTCATAATAGTGATCGATTGGATTATGAGAAAAACTGAAGATAGAAAAACAGGCATAAACTGGAATGTGTTCAACAACTTAGAGGATTTGGAATTTGCTGACGACGTTTGCCTGATGACAACAAACAAAAAACACATGCAGGAGAAAATTACCACATTAAATAACAACGCCAGAAAAGCAGGCTTACTAATAAATATAAATAAAACCAAACTATTAGCAAATAACCAAACTAAAGACACAGAAGTACAAATAGAGGGAAAAGAAATTGAGGGAGTGGAAGAATTCTGCTATCTAGGAAGCATAGTAAACATTAAAGGCGGCACAGAGAGAGACATAGAAAGGCGTATAGGATTAGCACAAAACACTTTCAATGCACTATATAAAATTTGGAAGTCAAACAACATCAGCCGGAAAACAAAACTCCGACTTTTCCGCAGTAATGTAAAAAGCACACTACTATATGCTGCAGAGACCTGGAAAGAAAACAAAACGCAATACAAAAAACTACAGACATTCATAAATAAATGCCTTAGAATTATATGTGGAATTTTTTGGCCGGAAGTAATTAGCAACGAAGATCTATGGAAGATGACGGACGAAGAAAGAATAGAAGTGACAATAAAGAAACGCAAATGGAGATGGATCGGCCACACCCTCAGGAAACCAACAGGAAATATAACAAGACAAGCGCTGGAATATAACAGGACAGGGAAAAGAAAAAGGGGCAGACCAAATAACACATGGAGAAGAACAATCATGGAAGAATTGAAACAAACTGGACTAAGCTGGAATGAAGCAAAAAGAATGGCAAGAGATAGAGAACAATGGAAGATATTAACAAACAGAATTACAACAGCCGGACGGACCCAAGATAGTGCGTGAGACTAGCAGCCTCACCACGTCATATCTACATGCTAGTGAAACGCCCCCATGGGCGCCCTTTGCCCCAATATGGGGCTACATGATACATGAAAGTGTAATTTTCCTGGGCTGTATACATTTTCTCTTATAACATGTGTCAATTAAGAACCTTCAAGAAAATGATAGCAAATCTGCATAAGGAACGTTATGGAATAACTTCAGACTGAATTCAGTGTTTTGAATTCAGAATGTTTAAGCAACTGTGTAGTCAAGTTGATATATAAGAAATAATAAACTTGGATAATAATGAACGTAGGTCTGTTTAGGGAATAATTATTGTTAGCATTAAATAAGTTATAGTTTTAAAACTTTACGGGAAAGAGGTTTGGCATTCAATTTCCTTTTTAATGTACCAACACGTTGAGTGACCTGATTTCCAATATTGTTAAGGACTGGTTTTCCTAACTTTTCTAATATTATATCGGCTAAAATTAATTTATGTTCTTCACATTTAAAACAATCACTTTCAATTATTGGATTTCGCAAAATTTGAGAAATTGTACATAAAGGTGCCGAGAAAGTATGTAAAACAGGCACTATATTAACAATAAATTCTGTTATAGCGTAAATCAGGTCTAATAATTTATTGCTCTTTGCAGGAGTTGATATGTCTGTAAGGCATTCGATACAACCGTTGATTCTCTCTTCTATTGTTCTAACTACATATCCAGCCATTCAAGCAACAGAAGCTGATTCATGGTTTTCTGTCAGGTTCTGGTGTAATGGTGATTTAATGTTATCTATTAGAAGTTGTGAATTAGGCATGTTGTTTAAAATACGTGGTATGTCGACATCAACGTTTTCATTGCTACTAGAAATGTCTCTTTTAGCATGCTTCAGCAGGTTATTTGCACAAACTTGGCGTGGATCATTCTCACTTGGGACATTCGCGTAATTGGAAGCTAGAATTATACCAGTGTGAAGCATTCTTGTAATGGCATAGTGAGCAGCTCTTGCATCAGTCATGTCATTAGAACCTCCTCTAAGTCGAACATAACTGAAGAGTGATTCTATTGGATCTGAACTGAATCGCCTTGTTAACAAATAATAAAATCCACTATTAAGTAAGTAAGTTATGCATTCAAATGAGGATATACTGGTAAAAATAAGAGCTTCTGCTGTTTCATCACTGAATCCTTTCATATGTAGTTGCTTAGAAGCGTTTTGTATGGCTTGTATATATAAAGGGAAATCTACTTTTAACCAACCCAATCTTGCATCTGTAACTGTTTTATAAGGCGCAGTGTCAGGATCAAGCTGATGAATGTGCTGCTGACGATCGCTAACATCATGAATTTTAAAGAATTTGTGCATCATTTGCATAAACGTAATTGTAGATCCTGAATCAGAAAAATCATAATCACAATTGTGGTGCTCTTTCAAATAGACAAGGAGATTAGTAATGATCGGAGAGAATATCTGGACTGCTCTTAAAACATTCATTTTTTCAAATGTGTTTGGATCAATATGTTTTTTAGTTAAAAATTTAACTGGTTTTATGATCAGGTCCTTCTGTAGGTCGTATATTTTTTGTAAATAAGATGATGATATTATGCCATGTTCATCAGCCATTTTGTGATGTAAAAACATATTTCTTACATTTTTAATAGCATGGCAATAATCAAAGGACATAAAGAGTTGAAGTCCATTTACAATAGGATGAGGAATATTGGTTTTTAAAGAACCATTTCCAAAATATCTGAACATAGCAACATTGGATTTATGATTATCAGCTACTATTCGAATGATATTAAATCCACAGTTGGTAACTTCATGCAGAACATTCAATGTTATTTCATGTAGTCGCTTTCCAGTAATACTTTTGGTAAAGTAATAAGCAACTGGAATTGTATATTGTGTACAAAGTCCGTGGATTACAAAGCACAGTAATTTATTGGCCAGATGTATATTTGTGCCTATGCAACTTTATCTTCCAACATTTTCGAGTCCATAAAATTTGTCCTCTGATCTATTATATTGCATACGTTCTTTAATGGCCATTTCATCCACGATAATAGATGGAAATCGTTCTTTTGGGTTGTTGAGTTTATTTGCCTCGGCTGATAATCTTTGCTTGATTAGTGTAGTAACACCAAATTCAAATTTAGTATCAGGAGAAGCTACAAATTTTTGTATAGTAGAACGACAAGGGGCTCGAATCAAATATCGTCTGCCTAATTCGTAGCCTTTCGGAGATGAGAACCTCCAAGCAACACATTCGTATGGTCATTTCTGACCATCTTGGAGACTTAAGGCCATAATTGTGTATTTGATCTAAAATGAATATAGCCCTAGGATTATTATTGTTTGCATCTTCTTGAAGGGTTTCTAATTTCTTCGAAACATTTATGTAACGGTCAAAAAAACTGTAAATTTTGAAGTTTCTCATTAATTATTTCATTCTTTTTAAGCAGTAATGCATTTTCTCTCTGCAACTGTGTTATCTCACCACACTGAACATTAACTTGTACTGCAACATTATTTTTCTATAAAAATAAGTTACTGATGTATATATTTAAAAATAATAAAGAAATATTTACCGACTGACTGTTTAACTGATTATTTAAGTGTTCAATTTCAGATTTGTACTAGTCACACAGTAAGGTAAGTTCCTGATTTTTAGTTATTGAGGACTGACTTTCACAAGGAACCTGAAAGTCCTGTTATAAGGAGAAATGGGGATTCAAAATTAAAAAACACAGATTTATTTCTTTACCATTCGGGATTCATTGCTTGGAATAGGCACAGGAGCATGTGGAACGGAAATAGGAGGGGACACTATATCTAGATTAAAATATAAATATAGTAACAGCAAAGAGCATATAATTTATTATATGCTCTTTGGTAAAAGCATGGTTTTATCGTGCATATCTTACCTATTTTCTTAATTTTTGGAATCGCATTCTTTTTCAAGTTTCGTCTGCCTCGTGAATCAAGAAAATATTCAGTGGCAGCGAAGTGCAATGAACACACCTTTGATCTCTCACTAGGAGGTTCAAAGTCATCTTAAATAGAAATTACAACTTGAAGTTACTAATTTATCATACATTTATCTGTTCCTTGACAATAACGAAATAATATAGTCATTTGAAATTAAATTTCTATCACAATGCAGAAAGGCTTAATTTTAAATCGAAGCCTATTTGCTATGAAATTTGAAAATTATAACTAGCCTCTGTTAACATAATTAGCAATGGAAATTTGTCCAAATGTTTATGCAGGATTTTTATCCACCACATCACTGGTACCTTTCATACTTTCCCCTTGCGTAATAGCCTTTATCCAGCTACAAAAATTTTCCATATTTGATGGAAACTCGTGATAGGAATAATTTTTCCTATCCCTATTTCCACACGAAGGAATACAACACGACATTTTCAAAAATATTTCACAGAAACACAAGTTTTCAAATTTGAAACGTCAAATTGTGTCAACTAGCGCCAATGGGCAAAATGTGAACTACTGCAATGAATGTCAAACCAGATTAGCTGGCAGGCTTTGTTTATTTACGCAGGCGACGGCTATGCAACACTTAGTTCCTAGCACAAATCACTAAACTTTTGTAGATACCTTATGCCCATGTTAGCTTTTGTTGACGATTACAGCTCCTCTGGTGTTTGGAAGTGCAATTAAACCAACAAGTGGCAATTTTGAAATATATAAAGAACAACGTGCACACAATTTTTGCTGATACTTAGTGCTATCATGAAACTCAAAATCGGTACCCGATGAAGGTACAGGTGTTTGGATTTGCTTGTGATATGAAATAATTCCTACATAATCATTAATAGCTATTTATGCAACAAGTGCTAAAAGTCGACGTTTATGCACGAGACATGAAAATTATGAAACGAAGCCGAAGGCTCATGTCTCGTGCATAAACAACTTTTAGCATGCGTTGCATACAATATTTTATCTACGACCTTAATTTTACTGTTATTAATCCATAAATATCGATTTAACAAAGGTTTGCATCTATGACACTTAGAATTTATGTCATAATAAAGAGAGGGCCTTGGTACGCGGGCGAATGTTTGTGAAACCAATACTGTCAAAGCTAGTTATCAAAGGTAATTATTAATGCTACACATCTGACTGTATTCATTACATAACGCTTTAATTATTTCAAAAACACTTTACCTCTAACGCAGGAAGTAACTAGAATAACTTTACAACCTCACTTCCAGTTCGAAATTGTAGTTTCATAACCTCACTTCACTTTTAGCACATGGGCTAAAAGTAAACAGCTGATTTCTGTAAACACGCTAAATTATAAAACGTCACTTTTAGTGAAAAAAGCTAGCGCTAAAAGGCCTACTTTTAGTGGTGGTCGTATAGAAAAAATATAAATATCGAGAATTTTATTAATGTACATGGTTCCTATCTATTCATACAAAGTCACATGTTAAAAGTTAAATGTTACACATTAAATAATGCTATCATGTAATAATCGTCTTGCATTCCACATCTGGGACTAATGAATATAGTAAAACGGTACATTTTCTTCATAAATACTTCGGAGAGTCTGATATGATTGATAAATCTATGCTGGTGATTAGATGATGCATATTCTTCATAAATACCTTGTAACAGCAAAGCTTGGTCTTCGGGCAATAAATCCAAACACAATTAGAAACAAGTAGGTAAAAATATAAAGCAACTTACATTATGCGAATAGTATAGATATCTACTTCACAATACAAGCTTCTCTTCAAATTTAACGCCTCTTACATATGCCCTGGGTACACAATCAAAAATAAAGTCAACACAAACTATTAAACGCAAACGAAGTTACAGCCAAAATGTAAATTACGTTTTAGACTAGTGATGACGTTTAGTAAACCACATCAGAAGTTTTGACAAAAGTGACATCATTTAAATCGCGCAGGCGTAGCAGAAAAAATATCGCTGCTGCTGACATACGTGGATTGGAAGCAAAATCTAGCGCATAGACATGAACCAAACAAAGCCTTCCCATTTAGCTAAAACATCTATAAAAGTTTAGTGATTTGTGGTTCCTAGGATTAATAGTTACTTAGACCACAAGTGTTAGAAGTGCAATTTTTTTTCACAAGTGCCCACTTTTACTTCTAATAAAACAATATACTATTTTCCGCAACAATCTTAAAATTCATTACTTTTAATACCAAAATCTGTCCCTGATGTGGACGTTTTGTTTACTAACACAAAAAGTGTATGTTGCTGTGCAACACTTTCAGTTCCTAGGATTAAAAGTACTTTTACATCCATGGAACTAAATAGCTATTTAAGTAACAAGGAATGTAAGGACCTATTATTAACATTTGAAGTAGGCAAGTACAAGCCAAGGCAAAGCCGCGGCTTGTTACCTGCTGAAAATGTTAATAGGTGATACATTCCGAGTTATCTTATTATATTTTCCCGCTGCTCATCGAAATTTTCCTAGATTTTTTAAGAAATCGTTTGGTTTGCCACCTGTCACCAGGATTAATGTTGATTTCAATCCCTTTCTTAGGTCGTGTTACCTGTGAGTGTCATATGCCACATAAACAGTTGCAATTACAAATAAACCGTTTAAATCTGCATCTTGTGTTGCTAATTATATTATCTTAGGAACTTAAATAATAAAAATCTGGTGTGATACACGCACACAACTTCCTTTTACAGTGATCTTATAAGTACAAAAATTTGATTTTTAATTTTTAAGCATTTGTCAAAAATTTTAAAAAATTACAAATTATACAAAAACGGTGCAAAATAAAATAGGGCATTAGGTAAAGAGACATATTTTCTCTATAATTTTAAGCTGAATTCAAAAATGTAATAATATACAGGGTGTTCTATTTAAAATAGAAGTTAATAAAAAAAATAGAAAAAAAAACAAAAGAAACCCATTTTAGAAGTATTCAAATGGAAAATCACCCATCTTACATCAATACACATTAAAAATGTAATAAAACTGAGAAGTTTGAAAAAAATCGTTAGAGCCGTTTTTGAAAAAAATCGAAAAAAAACTGAAAAATCACAAGAGTAAACACCTACTTCCGGTTATGCGATTTTCTTCAAAAGCTTGCTGTCGCATCTACAAAGTACACAAAAGTTATATATGAAGTTTCAACACCATGCCTCTTCGTTTTTGAGTTATTCTGATTACAGACCCACACACAGACAGACCAATAAAAAAAAAATATGTTTTTTGGGTTCACGGGACTCTGAAACATGAAGATTTGTTGAAAACTCAATTTCAAATTTTTGGGGTGAATCCAATACTTCCTTTATTGTAAAAGGAAGTAATATTAAGTTCTGTTGTCAAGCGAAAACTGCAAACAAATATTATCACCAACTTACACACTTTGTTACTAAGGCTGTATCACTGACTTCCATGATCGACAGCGGGAAAAGTAACTTCCATTTGGTTGGCTGTGGATGTAGTCATAATGATTTTTAAATGGGAAATGTCAAAAATAATCATCTCAAATTTTGAATATTTTGTACTTTTCTAGGTTGCAGAAAAAATAGTATGTAATATTCAAATTAAAAGTGATCTTATTTGACTTGCAATTTTTGCGTTTACTCGGCTACGCTGCGCTTCGTCTTTTAATGCAAACATAATTGCTCGTCAAGAAAGCGCCACTTTTAATCCTAATAAAACAATATACTATTTTATTTTCAAACATAATAAAAGTGACAACTTATGTGACTTGACCGACAAGGTAAATGCATTACTTATAAAAGCGATTGCTTTCGAATATTTTTGACATTGGCGTTTTTGATTGTGGGAAACTGATGTAGACGAGAAATCAGCATTAAAGTAATCCATTGTTTTACGAGTTTTTTATAGGTGGCGAGGCGACAGATAAACGTCAACCGACTTTAACATAACCTACAAATGTTGGTTAAAATGTAATTTCAAGATTTTTCAATTTCAAATAAAATATAATGTTCTCCTCAGCACTAAAGTTCCTTTTTATCCCTCATGTGGTTTATTTGCCTTGGCCCTACGGGCCTCAGCAACTAAAACCGCATTCGTGATAAAAAGCTAAATTTCAGTGCCTTGGTATACAAACTACTGTTATATTAGTTCGGACGTTTGAAAATAAAATAGTATATGCCATTCAGAGTAAAAGTGACTTTGTGTCCCTCGCCCGGACTTGTTAAAAGCGTCAGGTCTCGCCACACAAAATATCACTTTTACTCCTAATAACATAATATACTATTAACTATTGCTCAGTAGAAAGAAAAATAGATATTTTAAGATGCCCACCCTGTACATTGCTATGGTATTGTACCCTGAAGCTATTCTGTTCAATTGATCATTTTATGTGTAACCCTCCAGTACCCGTTCAAAATTCTAAGACATCAGTACCCGCACCGGTCTCGCAGACCGACACCCCTCTACCACCTCCATAAAAATAATGAGATATCTTATGGCATTAGTTTCTTGTTCACTAACGTCTTCCTAATCAGATATTTCCTGTTCAGTGACACTGTTCATTTCCCTAGTTTCCAATAAATTATCTTCGTCAGACGATGGCACATCTTCATAAAACGCGTTGTCGACATCCTCCTACGCTATTATATCTCACATCGTCTGTTCTAGTCGCGCCTGTTATTTCTCATAAAATCCGCCATGACTATAATAATGTTTTAGTATAACAGTGTTACTAAAAATGCAAAAAATACTTCCTTCTCCTCACATTGGTCGTATATCAAAGGGAAAAATAAAACAACTCGAGTACCCGCTTCGGTCTCTGAAACCGAAATTACAAA
This sequence comes from Agriotes lineatus, assembly GCA_940337035.1. Classification (NCBI taxonomy): domain Eukaryota; kingdom Metazoa; phylum Arthropoda; class Insecta; order Coleoptera; family Elateridae; genus Agriotes; species Agriotes lineatus. The sequence continues at coordinate 177,733,531 of OW679195.1, read as the reverse complement.
TAACTTTTAAACCACTGCACGCACGAACTCAAAACTGCATACGGATCTTCAGTGGCAATATATAGGAAGGTAGTGAAATGGGCAGTAAACTAACACTAGCACATTAAGTAATATAATGCATCATGTGTTTGCTCGGTCTCACAGACCGTAAACGGGTACTGAAGGGTTAAAGAATTACATAAAAATAACAGGATTGGTTATGGTTTAATTGTTAACATGTTGATACTGGAGAAAAGAAAAGTTAGATGGATTCACGTGGAGAGGTTTGACTATAACCTGGGGCAGGTTTTCATTTGAAAGACTAGTAACTTGAAATGAATGTTAATAATTGCTTTTAAATCATCACAAGACGGTGTCACATTAAATAAAGATGGTTGTGCTAAAGAAATGTAGTTACGCAGAAGATTACTGTGAAATGATCTTAAAAGTAATGCTAAAATTAATATTCAATTACAAGTTCTTTAAAAATGGTAAGATTAGTAAGCATAATAATTACATGAATGTGAGCACAATTTAAGTAATATTTGCACATGAATCACATAAATAATGTGTAATTGTAATTCTAAATCAGAAATGAACTGAATGTATCTGAAAGCAAGACTAAAAGCGTGAACTGAAAATAATTAAAAGTGAACTAGTGTAAAATTTTTTGACATTTACAAAAATTAAAATAAAATCTAGTATTAAGCAAATGTAAAACCAATGAAATGTCAGTTATCAGGTAAGAAGAGGGGAGTTAGAAATAATAATACAAAGATAAACTCTCCAACAAGTAAAAATTTTATATTGGTGCATGTTTTTCATACGTAACTTAACAAATCCCATGTATGGTGTCGCTGGTAGAAGATGTGATTGAGTATGACAATTGCTGATTCCTGGATCGGTGGTAGTAACTATGCGAGGAAGGAAAAAACCGTCCAGCTGAAAGTGGTGTCGTTGCAGCCAACTAGAGTCGGCAGGTAATCCTGAGTGTGAATTTTGTTTGCGTTTATTGGTTTACAGGCTGCCTAAGCCAGTGGTAAACAAATACACAGGTACCTAAGATGAGCATTCTTTTATCAAATGCAAATACAAGAGATAATGCTTACCTAATTAAGCAGATTGTAATTGGTTGTTTTATTCAGTATTAAGTGCAAGTGAGGTTATTTTAAAGTATAAATACAGCTTCACTAAAAATAATGCAAAAATATCATTTAACTAAGTTTGGATTAGATCTAATGGCAATTTAATAATAGTATATCGTATGTTTTAAAAAATATTAAAATATACAAGGCGTTCCATTTAAAAAAAATTTAAATTATTAAATTTGCAAAGGTTGAGCACTCTGTATAGCATTAATACTCAGATCCACTATTTTACACTGGAAAAGTAGTTTACAAAAGACAATTTTTTGATAATATTACCTTGCATTAAATTGTTTTCTAGTTCAGCAGCCGCCTGAAGTTTAGCATTTTTTTTTACATACAATCGATAATATCTCCAAAACAGTTGATTATAGACCCATACAAGTTTATATCAAAATGATTGGCATTTCAATGCAAAACTTTTCAGCTACCTAAATATAGGGCATTCCATTTAAAAACACTTTTTTGAGCACCCTGTATAAGCAAAACTATTTTAGTAATGTGTAAAATATATTCACCAGTGTTGCCACACATGCCATAATTATGGTATTTATACCATAATTTCGAGCTTGATACCATCCAAAATAATTTAGCTAAAATATACCATAATTTACAGTTTTATACCATATGATACCTTTATTTAAAAAAAAAATCAAAATGTAAAAATTATAGCAAGACGTCAATCTCCACCTCCAAAAATGAAATTATGCGTTATTATTCGTCTGTTGATTAACAAGCACATGCATTTGATTTTGGAATTTTCCTAAAATTGTAAGTAGCGTTAAGAAGGTAATGCATGGTATTAGGTATTATTTCATGACGGTTCGGAATATGAAATCGTTATCGTTTTTAGTACTTAATGCTGGATGAAGTACCTATGTTTAGTCTTTTGTCTTGGGTTGTGCTTTATCGGGTTTAGTTTATCTTAAATTTACCTCGTAGTATGGTAGGTACCACTCACTGTACGTAGGACGTAGTGTTCATGAGTAAGCGGAATATTGTGTTCTTTATAGTTTGAATTTTTTGTTATATTAAAATATAGCGTGGTATCCAGTAACTGAGTGTGAGAATGGAGGTTGTTAATTGTTAAATCAGGATACGAACCAAAAAGAAAAAAAGTTCAGGCAGCCGGCAACAAAAGCATAAAAAAATTGTTCAAAAATATCACCTGGACTGGAACGTATTCTAGAATTCAATAATTGGTTAAAATCTTTTGCCGATACGAAAAAAAGGGCGCTATGCCCTGCATGTAACAAAAAAAAAAAATAACTACAGGTATTTCCATTTTGAAGAAACATGTTGAAAGTGTCAACTATGCATATACCTATTAACTAAGTTAATAGGTATATGCAACTATGGAACAAATGTCTGTTATGAATATCAACCCTCTAAAGAAATACTTAAAAAACATGACTACAAATATATTATTCAAAAAATAAAATAATGATTTTGCTTGACTGTTAATTAATTTCCTATTCACTTTTAAGAATGCTCTGAAGTCATGGATAGTATAGAATATGTAGAATTACTATGAGTTTTACGATAGTAATTAATAGGTATGTGTATTACTATTTGTAATTTACATACATATTTAATTTTAATGTTTCATTTCATTTAGCTAATGAAGCTATTGCTTATCCAGTTTTTTCAATAAAAAGATTATGTGCATATTTATGTATTAATGTTTATACTTTAATTTTTTCGTATATACTGATTAAACGAATGAATTTGGGTATTTTGTTTTCAAGGATATAAGTATATGATATTTCCAAAATAATAAAAATACTCCCTGAAAATAAAGCTTAACTATACCATAATTTGTTTCCAAATACCATAAAATTGATGTTGTTGCTACCATAATTTGTAACTGTCCATCTGGCAACGCCAATGTTGCCAACAACGGCGAAAAGTCGCTAAATCTAGAGTATTTAACAAGTGGTTTAGCTAAAAAAAATAGGAATTTGCGATTAGCGACTTTTCTAGCGTTTTTGATATATTATAGTTTGAAATTCTAGGATATTATTAGCAATTTAAAAAAAATATGTAAAAATTTATTAATTTCAATATTTCTAAAGCTACACATACATTTATCCTCAACAATTTTCATATACCAAAAAATTTCAAAATATTATTTGCAAATTTGTTATACTGATATGATTAACGCCTGAAATTATATTATGTTTACCTGACATTTATTTGTATTTCGTACGTGACCAGACGGTCATATTTGCGCTCATGACGCCGGAGATTTGAAATTAAAAACTGAAGGAGCTTTATCTTTACTCTTTGCAATATTTGCACATTTCACAATTTGTCATTGTCAATTGTAATCACTTGGTACAAAAATGGGAACGTTAAATTGTTTTTTCTTTAAATAAATAGGTAAGTTTTTATTTTTATATTCATAATTAGTTTACGTATTTCTTTATTCTGTGAAAAAAAATAAATGCTTGATTTTCTAATGTGCGTATTTCGTATTTGGCGACTTTTGATCTGAAAATGGAGATTTTTAGTACCAATTTAGCGAATACAACTTGCGAAGAGTTGGCAACACTGGGCAACGCTGATATTCACTACAGTCCCGGATTGTCAAAAATGACGTTTGATGGTAGCATTGTTGAATGTCTAGTATTGGTTTTTTTGTTACTACTAAATTGGACAACGCAAAAGCATAATTTTAAAAATTTGCGTTTTTGTTACCTGGCAGCTTTTATTTATTTTTGCTTAAAAGTCAGTTCGAAATAAAAAATATTTTGATTTAACCATAACCTATAATTTATATTTTTGACATTAGTAACTTAATTAATTGTTTCTAGTTACCCATCGCACAGTCTATATAAAAGCGAAACCCATAGCTTGACTTAAAAGTATAGTACATTTTTTTCTATAATAATTTTCAAGGTCAACTTTCTAGGGGATAAGTTGCATTCCTGCAGGGTTCCTAGTTTTGATAATGTTGGTACATAGATTTTTAGTTCTTTTCTTCCACGAAAAAAATTATTGTCATTTTGACAGATATGTCATAATTTAATATCGCTTGCTTCATTTTTGCATTTAAAATATTTCTAGGTTTTCTTTTTTATCTGATTTTATTGATGATGATGATGATTCCATGTTAAAAAAAAAGAAATTTGTCAAGAGTTCAAATTAAGAAACTTTGACATTCAAAATTGACACATAACCATAATTTTGAAAAAGTGCTACCAACACGAGGTATAAAAATTTCCTAGCATTTTAATCACATGTCTACCAACATTCTAACACTTTGACAGTTATTATAGGAAAAAACGTACTTTATTAACCATGATATAGAGGATTGTTTTAATTGGATTTTGACATTGACAATACGGTATTATAGTGAATAGAGTTTACCACCTTTACATCGTAGAAAAACGAATTTGAAACATCCGTCGCTACAATACAAAACTACGTGCTGGACTCAGGTTACTAATAATTTCTATTTGTATTATTTATATTAAAATCTCTCTTAAAATTGGGCACTGTCGGGCTCGGTAGGTTAGCGATTAGGTATCCTAACTACTGATCTAAAGGTTGCAAGTTCGATTCCCGGTCTCGATGGGTTTTTAAAAATTAAAAAAAAATGCTGATGAAAGCTTCTACAGAATGCCATCATACGGAAGTGATGTAAAGCCGTGGGTCCCATGCTACTACAATGTGTAGTATGTAAAAGATCCCTTGCTTGGGCTGGAACTCCTGAGTTTCGGCAAAATCCTAAGTAGGGCTTTGACCGTATGACCATAGCAGTCGGTGTCTAAGGTACCTGGTACTCCGGATGCCTAGACCTTGTCTAGTATCGGCCTAAGCGGATTCGGCCACAAAATTTATCCTCATCTGTTATATGCTCAATATCGGCCTAATAGCGTTAAATACTATTGTTGGTACTCTGCATGCCTAGACCACGGGGTTGGCAAAAAGGGCCTATAAAGGTCTAATTGCTAGACACGAGTCTCCCCAAAAATACTACTACTACTAGGGGTTACACACTCTACCATTTAACCATTGATGCTTAAACAAGTTCACCACTTGTGCTATTACATATTTCGCTTTTTCTAACAAATTTAAATTTGGCGCTAAACGGTGACCTAATGGGAAAGCGGAAGTGGAAAGCCTCTAGTCTAGAAGACCGCCATATTTGTCGTGTGTTTTGGTGTGAAGTGTATAGATTTTTATTATTTGGTTTTGTACATAGATTTATTTTAAGGTATTTCATTCATAAAGTGACTCGCTGCGCACCGCGTTGCGGTTTGTAGTAATCAAAAACGGTTTTTAGGTAATCAGGCAATAACTACCTCCAAACATGGGTGTGCAAGTTGAAAGTATCAGCCCCGGCGACGGTAAGTTAATTCGTATATTTTAGATGTAGCGATGATTTTATATCAAATTGTAAAAACTTGTTACTTTAAAATCTATCACAAAAAATCTTGGCGGCGAATTTACACGTTGTAAAGCAAATTTCGCAAAGGTTGCAGCTGTGACCTTGAAGGTTATCGAAAATTTTACCGGCTAATTCTTCACGTAATTTACAGGGCAAACCTTCCCCAAGACTGGGCAAACCGTTGTAGTCCACTACACCGGCACGCTAGAAAACGGAACCAAATTTGATTCTTCACGTGATCGTGGAGTTCCCTTCAAATTCCGTATCGGAAAAAGCGAAGTTATTAAAGGCTGGGACGAAGGTGTAGCACAAGTATGTACATAGTGTGAAGGCTTTCGGAGTATAAAATTTGCAATATATGATGATAACCATCCTTGCGCTCTGACTTCTATGAAGTTTCCACTTTTGGGGGAAGTAACGTAGGTTACTTCTTTCTGAATCTTGAGGAAGACTTCATAGATTTTATAGAATGGCATTAGTAACTTACACAAGTTTTTTTTTCAGCTGAGTGTTGGACAAAGAGCAAAGTTAATATGCTCTCCTGATTACGCTTACGGCTCTCGCGGGCATCCTGGTGTTATCCCACCAAACGCTACGCTCATCTTTGATGTGGAACTTCTTAGAGTTGAATAAGCTCATTACTTGTACCTCATTTGCACAGTCTATGCATTTACAATGTCCCACTGAATCAGTTCTGCCATTTCGTTAGAATTTTATATTGTACTAAATACCACTCTAAAACATTCTGTTGTTGAAGACTGTGTAACTTTACATAGGCTTAAGTACTGTGTTACTGTTACTGTATTATGTCTCGTACTTGAATTTTGTATGTCAAGGTTATTTCAGTTCCCCAACCACACTTACCATTCTCTGTCGAAGTATAATAATTGTAGTAGATTGTTGTGAAATTATATGGAAGCTAAATAGGTATTCGAGACATTCAAAGAATTGAAATAACCTATAGATCTTTATTGCTAGAAGTGTGATTCAAAGCTATCGGAAATCCGGGTGTTAGTTCATTACCGACAAATAAAAGGACAAGCACATGCGTGTTTTCTTAGTTGTTGAGTACTGAGCGACACTGCTTTTTTAAAACCACATATTTGACGTACATGCTAAAGTGTTCTTGTTTAATTAAAACTAGGCTGAATCGTTTACTTTCATAGTACTGCAAATAAATATACATACGTAACAAACAATGGTCTTGTCTTATACAATTGCCTTAATTAGATGGAAGGTAAGTAGCGTAAAGTAATTAATTGATTTCACTCGAAGTAAGTTGAGCTTAAATATGTTCCCATGTTAATAATTTTAGAATAAGCCTTAATGTTTCTTATTGCATACATTAACATTTGGTTGAATTTTTCTAAATTAGTGTTGCTAGTTATTTGTAAATACAGAATAGCTAATTTGATGTGGAAGGAACATTTATGTTTAAATTGTAGAGGGATGGTCTAAAAGATGTATTACTTTAATTTCCGTAAGAAAAGTATTTTTAGTGTGGAAACTAGGTCTTAATATTTTAGTTACATATTTAAAAAAACGTTATTTTTTCAACTTTAATATTGTCTTAATATAATTTCAAACTGGTAAGAATCTAAAAAAAATAATTTATTACTGGAAGGAACTTTTGGTGCGTAGTATCACATACCTTTAACAGAAAAATGTGATTATCGATGTCTGTAAAAAACAATTATTGCGAGCTTGGATTGGACAAAGTTTAAAAATCTTATTAGCACAAACTGTTAAAAACTGTCACACTGAATATGAAATAATAACTTATTAACCACACATTGAAATCGTTCAAAAGTATAAATTAATGTATGTTCTAAAGAAACTTTCGATGTACGTCATAACTTTTATGACGGCTTGTCTGTGTGGTGTTGCTGGTATGTTAGCAGAATTTTAACTCGGTGAAATTATCGACTGTAAATACACGAGAGGTCTTTTTTATCCGGATAAAATTGAATTTTTTTACAAGAATTTGATTGCTTGGTAAATTGACGACACAAACCGCCCATGATAAAAAAAACGAGTCCGAAGGACGAGCTTTTTTATCTGGCGGTTTGTGGAGACAATTTACCCAAAAGAAACCAAATTAGAGTTTAAAAAATGAAATTTTATCCTGGAGAAAAAAAACCTCGAGCATAATTCGATGAGATAATTTAATGAATAATAAAACATAATAGCTAGGTAATTATGAAAAATTCAAGAATACATTTATTTATTTAAAAATTACAATTATTAAAAACAATAATTAAAAATTGTTTTTTTGTCTTCTTCTAAATCACAACTATTTGGAGTTTTCAATACATTCAGTACAGATGAAGTCGATGTTTGCTGATTTCCCCTTATCGAATTGATTATTGTGGCATGGTGCTCATTATTGAGCTGCAAATACGGTTTAATTGACCCTAAATTTGAATGGCCAGTCACTTTAATAAGTTGATTTTCACTGACTCCACTTTTAGATAATTCTGTCACGGCAGCAGCTCTGTGTGAATGATTTGTTATCTTAATTTTCTTGACGTTAAGGCCAATTTTTGCAGCTGAATCTTTCGTCCACTTGAAGATTTCATTTTGACCAATTGGGATATTTTTGTACCAACCCTTGGAACTAATTTTCTTCCAAAACGGGGTTGGGTGTGAGAAATAACCTGTCGCATGTTATGTGGTCTGACCTCTTTTCGAGCATTTTAGCCAAGAGTCTCACTGGACAGACATTTGGGTCTTCGACATTTTTAGTCAGCCATTTGCTGTCACATAGTTTTTTCCCGCCCCCTTGCGTTGTTTTGGTAAAAATCGGGTTGTACTCAAACCGCCCCGTCGGTGTTCCGTCGTTTTCCTTCTCCTCTGCAAAATGAAATGTTCTGCAACTTACTGCTTCTCCTCCTCTCCAGGCTAGCTCGAAGGCTGCAATGTGAAAAAATTTTCGTTGCAAACCTGTTGGTTCATCTTCGTTCCACAACTTTGCCATTGCAAATATTTCAGATTTTGTGAGCGCCGCTGAACTTGACTTTCTCTTTTCTGGTTGAGCTTGCAGCATTCTTCGTTTGGCATTTCTTGTGTCCCTGGCTTTTTTGAATCGCATGTCAATGAATGGGTCAAATACAACTTTAAAGTCCTGAAAGTACTTTTCTTGCACCATTTTTGCAGTGCAATTCCACATGGTTTTAACGACATATTCTTTATATTCACTTCCGTCTGTTTTTTTCATGTTGAACGCCCAGTCGGCTAATATTTCCGCTAAGGTACCTGTTACTCTGCATTCCTAGACCTTGTCCATTAACAAACAAACAAACAAGTTTTTCAATAGGTGTTGTGCTTTCAAAATTGTAATTTCGTTCATTGCAAAACAAGGTAAACTGTCGCCAAATTGACGTTTTTGTATTCACCGTGTTTTTCGGAGTCGTTTGTTCTACGTTGGCTTCGATTTCTTCTTGATTCGACGTGCCAAAACGCATGGAATTTGCTATTTTGCACTTCAATTACAAGTTGTTTGTCAATTTGTAAAATTGTTTGTTTATTCGTTATCCTAGCAACAAACAATAATCGGGTTCGAGAAAGCCTGCCATGGAAGTTTGCACACATTTTATCCAGTAGCAAAGTTAGGGCTAACTTTATCCGATGTCAAAGTGACAAATACATCGCGGCTTATGGGATGGTACTTTTTTAGTTTACACCCCCACATTTAGGGGGTGTAAACTAAATTATAGTCTATGGGTACTTTTTTAGTTTACACCCCCACACTTAAGCTAAATAGAAAAATCAGAAGTCAGTTGTATGTGGGGGTGTAAACTAAATTATAGTCTATGTTAAACTAAATTAGTTTACACCCCAAACTTTTTATTGAAAATTAAGTAAAACAAATGATTCACGTTTATAAACTTCTGCTATTTGCAAGGAGAATGTAACAAGCCAAGCCACCACCAGTGCCACCTACCGCCGTGAGCGCACACCAGGCACAACACGCCAACGTACCTTACCAAACCTAACCTAGCGTAACCTATCCTATCCTAACCTAAACTCACCTAACCTAACCTCGCAATTAAAATCATAATGCTTCAATACAAAACAACCAGGTGTAGGTGGGGGTGTAAACTAAATAAGCTGCCCGTAAACCTTATTTTAGTTTACACCCCCGCATTTAAACGAAATACAAAAATCGTAAACCAGGTGTAGGTGGGGATGTAAACTAAATAAGGTGCCCGTAAACATTATTTTAGTTTACACCCCCACATTTAAGCGAAATACAAAAATCGTAAACCAGGTGTAGGTGGGGGTGTAAACTAAACAAGCTGTCCGTAAACATTATTTTAGTTTACACCCCCACATTTAAGCGAAATACAAAAATCGTAAACTAGGTGTATGTGGGGGTGTAAACTAAAAGAGTGCCTATGGGATTTTTATATATGAATTCAATTATCAGCGCAAATAATTGGTTTATAAGGGGGAGAAGTGAAGTTTTCATTTCAGTCAAATATCGAATGCTGCCGCAACTCGCTAAAGTAAAATTTTCTAAATTTACATTAGCTAAAATTAAAGAGACTGTAAATTACCTTTGTAATGGCATTCAACGGTATAAAAGGGCCCCCATTATCATGTTCCTGTTAGAAATATGTTATTAATGAACCACGAAATTCCTTTGCTCGACTTTCCAATGTTTCTGTGGCATCTCTCAAAAATAACTTGACATCACTTTTGACACTTAATAAAATTTAAATAAATAATGGTACTTAATGCAAATATGTTTTTTCGAAAACTGTCATCAAATGTTGACATTTTCGTTAAATTCTCAGTAAGCAAAGTGATTCTTTTTTGTCACTTAACAGCGAAATACTTTTATGTTCTAGAACGCAAAACTCTTTTGTGTTCTAGAACATAAAAGAAATGTCAAAAAATTTGTAATTTTTTAGGAACTTATTTGTGATTTTATTAATTAAGTAACCCACATTAGTTTTATATTAAGTAATTTAAAATTTCAATAGATACTAATAACTATTATAAGCTATTATAAACATGACTAATTTATGTTGTACTACATGTAAATTGAAGGTGCCGATATTGCAGTGAGTTGAATTTATACATCACTTTGACGTTTGTTAAACAATTCAGCAGGCCGTGGTTCATAAATTAATTGTTTATGAAATATAAACTTGTCAATTAACGTTGACAGTTAGCTTATTTAATTTTTTTTCTCATACTACTTAGTTTTATTGCAGTTTTCGAAAAATCATTGTTTGCATCTCGAATGCGAAATGCTTTTGCGTTCTCGAATGGGTATTTCGCCTCGCTAAAGCTCGGCAAAATAACTTCCATTCTCGAACGCAAAAGTAGCATTTCGCATTCTAGATACAAAAATAGCCATTTTTCTTCAAACGTCAGTAAAATGTGGCATACTGTTTAATTCATAATGCCAAAGTGTCACTTTATTGCCATGCCATCTAATAGTAGATATGTTATTAGGAGTAAAAGTGGTACTTTATGTGGCAAAGCTGAAGTTTATTTAGCTGAACATTATAGTGAGGCAAATAATTCAGCTAAGCCACATAAAGTTACTTTTACTCCGAATAACATATACTATTTTATCCGCTAACGTATTCAGATAAATTTCATTAATATAAATTTTAAAAAAAGGATGCATCGGCCGGGAATCAAACCCGGGCCACCCTCGTGACAGGCAAGCACTGTACTCCTGCGCCAATCTCTGTTCAAATAACGCGCTACTGTAATGATATATGAACATACTGAATCACTCGAGCTAATAACATACGGTCACAACAGCTGTCACACCATAACCCACGGCGACAGATGCTCCTCTCCGCTGCTTAAAGGATTTAATTAAATTAATTTTTTCGTACTCTTTTTGAAAATAAAACTGGCCTACGATCTAAGTCGAAAAATTAACAAATTTTAAGCCATCATACAATTTAATCGGTCCAGTATCTTCGGAGGAGATAGCGCACAAACATAGAAAGATAGAAAGAGAGCAACGATTTTATGTGATTAGGCACATAAAGTACGCAAAAGTTGCTATTTTATCTGCTTAATCAGACATAGTGACACTTTTACCTTGTCATTAAAGACACATAAGTTGTCACTTTTATGACGTTTGTGGATAAACACTTTTATCTGCCGCTCGTCAGTGCCAGATGAAGTTATCTCCGCTTACGAGATAAAGTAATTTTTTTCGGATGTTGTTCACAACTAGGGTTTCCAGTCCGGGGATTCTACCAAACAGTCCGAATCCCGGGACCATGTCAACATTCATGCGTATACTCTATATCAGAGAATTAGGACGGGTATCCACCGGCGGCCGGCGTATCACTCATGCTATTTGAACATTCTACATTTTTTGCGTTTTGCGTAGGAAGGAGAGGTTTTGTTTTTGGTCGGTCTGTGTGTTGTTTCATCCCATCCATATTTGTAAGTGTTCTTTTATTTATGTATTTGTTTGTTTCTTTTGTTCGATTTAGATATATTTTACGCGTAGTCGTGTGCATACGTAGTAATGGCAAGGTAACTAAATTTGTAGACTTTCAAAATTATATGCGAAGAAACTGAATAATTTATATTTATAAGTTTTAAAGGTGTTCACTATTAATAATAATGATTTAAAGTCGATATTGCAACACATTTATATATTGAAAGATAAACAATTGAACAAAATGTAAAATTTGTCCCAATAAAATTATTATAACCAGAGGCGGCTCGACGAAAGGATTACTCAAGCACTTTGCAGTTCACGCAGAAGCAAAAGATGAAGAGCGGCATTTTCAGTACCAGAAGAAAGTAATGAAGTTATAGACGAGCCCCACCGCAGCTTATTATCAGCACAGAAATCCTTTATTTAACTCAAAACACTTGTTTTTCTTTAGAATTCGCATTCGGAAATTTCACTTGAACACTATTTCTTTTTCGAGATCTGCGGGACTAGTCCTGGGACTTGAAAACCCTATTCACAATGTTGTAAATAATTTTTTATAAACGTTTGAAGAAAACATACTCACTAAAATTCAATATACCGTCCCCAAGTCTTCGCGCAAGCGCAATGGTTCTGCAAGTCAGCGGCTCTCAACCCTTCGTTTCAACAGATCAGAACTGCAAAAACCACGCTTAATCAAATCGACGTGGTCGAATAGGAGTTTTTTTAAATATATGTGCGCCCGTATATAAACACATACGTGAATCTTTTGGTCTGGGAGCTATAATTTTAGGTTAGCTGCAGTTTAAGATTTGTGTGTACGTAGTACACAATGTTCTATCATTTGTTTGGAAACCACCGCTTGCACGGCAAACGTCAAACCCAGTGGGGACGCTATACTGAAGTTTTCCCAAAATACTATATGTTATTCAGAGCAAAAGTATCTTTATGTGGCTGGGCTGTACTTATCTGCTGAGCTTGCAAGTCCAACATTCTTGCGCCTTTCAGTACACTAACGTTACATGTGAAAAAAATACTAATGTTACTGTATGACTTCTATATTTATCTCCGGAATTCAAAAATATCTAATTTTTTTGAGTCAAAACTTTGAAAAATAAATACCTAAATGTTAAAATAGCAAAATACAACATAAATAAAATAAGAACAGAAAAAAAAATTATAAAACACAATTAATTAAAAAAAGTACACATTATTATGTAGTCAGTAGAAAATTTCACAAATCCCTATACAGATTGTCCGAAATCCGTTTTGAGCATAGGAAATTAATGAGTGCGACAAGGAAGACATAACAATGATTAGCAGGACAAAGATAGAATGTAATCATGGCTAGATACATTTTTAAACTAAAATTAAGTCAATGAAACAAACGAACACTTTGTCACATATTTTATCTGTCATTAAGAGTAAAAAAGTGAGGTTGAAATATACTATTGTTTACTATTCACATAAGTATTTTAATTATTTAAACCTCACTTTATACTCTTAATGACAGATAAAATATTTGACAGAAGTGTTTGTTTGTTTTATTGACTTAATTTTAGTTTAAAGATTTACCTAGCCATGATTACATTCTATTTTTGTCCTGCTACTCATTTTGTTTATGTCTTCCTTGTCGCACTCATTAATTTCCTATGTTCAAAACGGAGTTCGGACAATCTGTATGTAAACAAGTAGTGTACCTGCGTCACTATTTTATCGGCACCGATCGGCTGCAGTTCACCCAAAATTGGAATACCACTGCGTCATTTATAACGCAACGATAAGCATATGCATTTATCAGTGAACGCGAGTTCGAATCCCACTGGCTGCAATGTTTCTCTTAATTTCTAAATTCATGTAATTCTCATTGTCAAGTGTTTCAGTATTATTAGCAACATTAAGGTATTTTTACCTATTTTGTAGATAATTTTGAAGACTTCAACCATAATTTAATCCAGCAAAAGTTGTTTTTCTTGCAGCGCGCTTTCTGTATTAAAGACGGAAAAATTTTCTTTTGTGACCTTTTTATGTACAATTGAATGGTAAAAATGTAAAAATCATTTTAATTAGAATACGACCACCTACCCTGCGCGGTGCGCTCAATAGCTAGTACAGATATATCAATATGTTAATATAATACAATATGAAAAAAGAATTACATATGATTATGCCTAGCAACATATGAACGTAGAACGCGGTTCTGTACTCGCAGCCACATCGTCTTGTAGCTTTTTCTGTCGGCACCTAGTATGACCCTTGCATCAGGCCGATTTCGATATTTTTTGTTTATAAATGCTACTACTGTGTAGGGTCGCAGAAATGTCTTAAATTAAACAAATCCTAGCGGGCAAGTGATTATAACGAAAAATGATATAGTAGTGGAACAAGTAAGCTTTCGAAATCGGCTGTGGTGTTCTGATTGTTGCAATTCACCACTGTACCAGCAATGAGCCCAAAGCAGTGATTGTATATGTGCAATCAGTGAACCCGCTCCAATAGTTTAAAATGTAAGTTAGTTTGTCGCCACTGCTGTATTACAATCAGTTTTAAAAATGCAAAAAGTTTATAATTAGAATAAGGCCAGCTATGCGGTGGCTAAAAAGCTAATAATTCTAATGCTTTGATTGATTATCATCATCATTATAATCTATAGCCTCTTTTTTTACCTTTCGGTGTTGAGGACCATTCATACCTCGCGTGAAGTGCAATTGATACAGGTGGAAATTATAAATCAAATGCCATTACTATCTGGTAGACATACAACATTCCCTTTTACAAATTGCACAAGGCAATGTAATGTATCGTCCAGATTGGGGGCAATTTGCATTATTTGGGCTAAAATCGTTAATATTATAAATTTGTTTGTAAAATTGTCCACTGGTTTGTTTTTAATTAGTACGAAAGAAATTCTTTTTTCAGTGTAATTTTGGCGCCCCTTACCGCTTACGCCTGTAGGTGGGGGCCTACTTGGCCTATACCTACTTACGGCCCTGACTAAAGTCACTTAATCACGTTAGCTTCGCTAACACAGGTAGGAAAGCTCTGTATTTTTTATGTCGAGCCAAACTCGGTTTTTCAGTGACATACAAAATCAGTTTTTATTACGGCTGAAAACAATCATCTGTCTACTTCTAACCTAAAGAAAGGATTATGGCCTCACATTCCGAAAGGTAAATTAGTAATAAAAACTGTTATTTATGCACTTACTAATAGCGCCTATGATAAATTTGACAGTGACAAATTCGATTTTTGAATCTGTTAACTTGTGTTTCCCTACTTGTCCTAGCGCAGCTAACGTGGTATAGTGATTTTAAGATAAGCTGTCCAGCCACGCCACATAAAGTATAACTTTTGCTCCTAATAACATAATATACTATTTGCCGTATGCAAAAATTTAGTTCTCTATTATTACGGTAGTATGAATTTTGACGTCATAGTGACATGGAATTAAAGTTTCTTTAGACCTATACTTAATTATCCTGTGTTGGTTAAAAGGCCCACATTTAGCATGTTTGTGCAAAAATGCACTAACAGTAAAACATAAAAACAAGCCCTATAAACTGCAGATTGGGAAAAGCCAAGAGTTGCAGACACGTATCTTAACATTTCTTGCATCTTCAATTAAAGCTACTGTTTTTTAAACACTAGCCAGATCAATTACCATGGTAGGAGATTAATATTCATGCATGTGACATAAACTGACAGATACAACAACGAAAACAACAAACTATGCACATACGTCGACTAGGTCTGTGCATTTGCATCGATAATGTATCGAATAACGATATTAAAATAAAAGTTATTCTAATTATCGAATAAATAATTATATGAATAAATTTATTGGAATTATCGAATATATAATTATTCCGATAAAAATTTGTTCGAATAACAATTTATTCGGTTAAAAATTTATAGCAATAAAAATGTATTCGAATAAATTCATTCCAAGAATTATTTATGGGATAATTCGAATAAGTTGATACATTAGCAATGAACAAAGTAGTTATTTGTCAGTCTACTTTAGATAAATACAAAGCACTTGGCAGCAAGCAACAAGAAAACTGGTGCGGCATTTAGCATATTTTATTGCTGTTGATATGCAGCCCTACAATATAGTTGAGAAACAAGCTTTCCAATGTTTTTATGAAAGAAGCTGCACCAGGTTTTAAAATCCCAGGAAGAAAAGCGTTAACTGAGAAGTACGTTCCAGCCTTAAGCAATTCTACACGCAGCATTATTGAGAAAGAACTGCAGCATACAAATTCTGTCGCTATTACAACAGATTGTTGGACATCCTCTGCCAATGTGTCATTAACTTCCCATTATATTACTACATCATGGGAATTAAAAGGTGCTTGCCTTGTTTGTAAGGAGCTCTCGGAAGATCACACTGCGGAAAGTCTCTCGGCTTTTTTATTAGACATCGTCGAAGATTGGAAGATTCCGGATACTAAGCTGGCATCGTGCACCGCCGATTGTGGTAGCAATATTTTGGCTGCCGTGGCCAATTTAAAATGGAACTACGTCTGCTGTTTTGGGCACGTGTTGAATAATGCAATTACAAAGGCGATGAAGCTTAAGGAGTAGGGAGTAGTTCTCAATGAAATTAAAGCTATACAAAGTGTTTTTTGTCCATAGCTGGAAGATGAAATGAGAGCTTCGAATAATTCAAGGTCGAATAGAGACATCAACAAAGATCATTCCATCCTATTCGAGAACTCTGTGGTCGCTTTTGCATTTGATGGAGGTGATTGTTGACCAGAATATACCCCTTCTTACCCTTCTCTCAGATTACGAAAAAGGGAAATATAGACAGTACATATTAAACCAAGACGAGGAAAGTTCAATATACGAGGGCGATTTAAATTTGACCTGCATTTTATTTTTTTCTGGTCGATACAAACTACAAATTAATATTATATATACATTATTTTTCTAAGTAACAACCCCCCTTTAAAATACCCTTGTCCCATCGCTCCGGTAGCTGCTGTATTCCTGTTGAAAAAAAATCTTTTAGTTGACGATGTAGCCAATTTTGCACGGCATCCTTCACTTCCTCATTAGAGGCAAAGCGCTTGCCTCCCAAGAATTTTTTAAGGGGGCCAAGTCCGGACTGTATGGAGGGTGAGGCAGCATTTCCCAGTTCAATTTAACGTGACAAAAAGTCGTCGCCTTCATAGTTGTAGCGAAGCCGGAGTTCTCTGTAAATCTGTAGCTGTTTCTGCTGTTGTTCCGCGGAAAATTATTTTGGAACCCACCCGGCGCTAACTTTACTAAATTGTCGTGGACAATAGTGTGAACAATACCAACACTGTTGTTTACAATCCCAGCAATTTCTTTCACAGATATTCACCTATTGCTCCGGATCAGCTGGTCAACTTTTTGAATGTTCCCAAGATTTACAGCAGAAGCTTGACGGGCAGTATGCAGCAAGTTCGACAGGCGTTCACCATCCTGGAAAGATTCACACCACTCAAATACTGTTTTGAGTGACTATTTCCCACATCTCTTATTATCCAATGAAAAGCGATGCTTTTTCAAAATTCAACCAATCGTGTGTTTTTGTAGTGGCAAAAACTCGAAATTTTCCCTTGGGATTTTGTCAGTTTCTTTTGCCACTTGCATCCACGGCAACCACCAAATATGTTGCTTTAATCAAGGTGGTATTTAAGAAACGTCATTTAAACTGTCATTGCACATCAGTATAAATGTCAAAATGAACCGATATTTGGGAAATAGTCCACAAAATGTATTTCGGGCTCATGATTTTGCTCGGAAAATGTTTTACTCACGATTTGTTGTTTTTTTGGCAATGCCCCTCGACAAACTAACTTTGACAAATTCCCTCGCCTTCGGCTCGGGAATTTGATCAAGTTAGTTTGTCTTGTGACATTGCCAAAACAAAATACTTTCGTAAAACATTTTTACCGGCAAAAGCATTTGCCCTTAATACATTATTACTGATAAACACCCTTCTTCAAACTGTTTATAAAATCTCTGATGAATATCAGTCGCTTTTATACCTTCATTGAAAAGAAATTTAACAAGTAGACGTTGTGCAACAGAATTTGACACATTGTTGTACAACATTGTTAATACAAATGACAGTATTGACACAATCAAGTTGTAGTCATTTATGGCGTTAGCTGATATGCCTGCTTCGATGCTTGTAAAAGCGCTTTACAGTAGCTCTTCAATTATGTTCCTAAAAAAATAAAATGCAGGTCAAATTTGAATCGCCCTCGTATTTTTGTTTCATGCACTGTTGGTTATTTATATTACACTTTTTTTTCATTAGATTGAATTGATCAGAAGTGCAGTCACTGCCTTGACTCTACTCAGGGAGTTGTCAGAACATATGTCAGCGGAGAAATACGTAACCGCCTCCACTATTTTGCCAATCCTGCAGCAAATACGTGAAAATCTGAGTTCCGATCAAGCTGAAGAGGATAATACAGTTGTCAGAAAAATGATGGATGGTGTCTGTAATACAATACCGTTTTCACGATTTTAAGCCTGAGACGATTTTTTTAACCAAGGCAATGTGGTTGGATTCTAGGTTTAAAAATGTGGAATCTGTAGGCCCGACCATAAAAGAAGAATTAATACATGAAATGCTACATGTTCCTGAATCACAATTACCAATAAACAGCAGCGTCCTTAAAAAGAAGATCTTTTCTGCACGCAAATCATCTAAAATATCCGATACTTCCACAGCTGAGGACACTTGTAAGCTGGAATTTGAGAAATATGAAAAACTTGATGAACTGCTAATCGATGAAGGTCCTTTGCAATGGTGGAAACTGCAAACATAAACTTTTCCTTGATTAGTTTTTTAGTCGCGGTGGATCTATAGTTGTCGATTCCCGAGCATCGCTAACGTCGCAACACGCCGAAGAATAAATTTTTTTGACCATGAATAAAAATAGCATTTCTGTGTCTGTATAATTAATTGTTGTTTATTGATCTAAATAAAAAATGCTGATTCGAACTTGCATATTGATTTTAAAGTTTTCTCTCCTTTAGTGAATTACAGAAATGTTTTCCAATAAAATAATTTCCATGCGTTCAACAGTTTTTCTGCTTCTTGTAAATAAAGTGTTTGCCCTATTTAATTTTAAGTATGACGATATGCATACTTTTTATTGCTCACAAATGTTTTTTTTTCCATTCGATTTGTTCATTCGTTTTGTGAATGTTCAATAATTTATCGAAACCTAAAATCCAATAAAATGGGGTGTAGAGCAATAGCTTATAACTATTGAATAATTGAATAGTTATTCTAATTAGTTATTCTAATAAGTTAGTTATTCGAAAAAACTGGTTATTGGCATGAGTAATTGCAATAAATTATTCGAATAAATTAATTATCCGAATAAGTTATTTGAATAAATAAGTTATTTAAATAACTAATTTATTCGAATAATTCTATAGTTATTCGATATATCGAATAATATTCGATATTTAATTTTATTCTTTATTCGATACCTAGTTTCTAATATCGAACACCCCTAACGTCACTAGATGATGTTCACATTTTTGTTAAATTAGAGTAGCAAATAAGCATTTATTTTTAAGATAATTTAAAAAACTAACTGTCCCACTTTGTTTGTCTTTCAGTGTATTTGGGCCCAAAAAGGAAGTCTTCGAAAAACTTTAGTTCGTAGGTTTACAAAGTTTCTTAGATGCTGCTGACGCAGCCAAACAAAAAAAACAGTTACTGTGATAAAGTTGAAATCTAACACCTAAGATGAAATTGGATCGTGTCGACACTACACAGTGTTCTGGATATGTAATTTACAGGGGCCCATTTCACGAAAGTTACAAGTCACGTATTTACCAGTAAATATTAACTAATCTGAAAAATAGAAAGTACTAGTGTTTCACAAAGACGAAAGTTACAAGACTCTTAACAACCTGTAAATTTTCACAAATCCACAAGTGACGTTTTTACAGTTTCACTCTTGTAATTTAAGTATTTTCGCAAGTTACAGGTTTACACCGGCTCACGAGATGTGTAAATAACTGGTTTTACTTTATTTATATTCCTCTGATGATGAATTGCTCACACAGTCACACCGTTGCCAAAGACCTCAAACATTATTTATGGTAATAACAAATTTAGATTTTGCCAGCATTTTACGAATTCAATAAGAGATTTCGAATGCCATCATCATCATCAGTGAACATGGAATCTCTCCTTAGAGACATAGGGCACTGACTTCAGTGTAGTGTTACTTGTTGAAGTAAAATTTGAGGGTGGCAGTCCCAACTCACTTTCCAGTATCCTCTGTGAAGAGGTCACACCCTTTCTCATAGTCATTTCGCAACTTCTGAGTACAGTGAATACTTACTAAAGCTTAATCAGTAATGTATATTATGACATTTTCATACAACTTCGCTATGAATATGATGCTAACGTAATTTGCAAGATTTAAAAACAAGAAATATGGTTGAAAACGCTTCATTGAGGAGAAATTCTTAGCGTTTGTTAGTTACATCTCGTATTATTGTTTACAAAAAAAAATTCAAGGTGCACTCGCCTCCAAATACCTACTTCTGTACGCCCCTCCATACATTAAATGCATATCTGCCAATTCCTGAAGCAAATACATCGAACAAGACAAAATCAAAATTATAGGGAGAAACAGAATTCCAGAAAATAATAAGAACGACAACGTGCAGTAAGAAGTGAGCGGAAAATAATTGGAAAAGTAATTTAGACACAAATTACTTCTATTTTTATGCTGTTAAGCCGTTATACTTAAACTTTAAATGATTATAAAGCCTAAGGAAAGTGTGCTTGGCCATATACAGTGCGTACCAAATGTATGAAACCGGCCTTGTTATTTCAAAACTATTCAAGCTAAATCGATAAAATTTTATATGCAAGCTGTTTACAAAGCCTTCTATTATTTCCACAGTTTTGTTATTTTTTTAACTGACAAGATCGGGAGCTGCACAGCCAACTTGATTTTTTTTTAAAAGGAAGGGGGGTCAAATCGCATACCGTTTGAAAGATATTTTCAAGTAGAATTCAGCGACATACCGCTTACCATAGTTATCTCTAAAGATAACTTCGCTATTGTAAATTAAAGATTGGGAGTAGGTATTAACTGGTAAAACTGAAGATCCAGTTAGCATGGGGAACAATGAATTGTTTTATGGTGTTTATCTTCATCAGTGTTGTTATAGACTCTTAACCAAATTAGTTTTAGTATCGTTAAGAGCTTCATTACCGCACTCAGTGCGGTAATGGATAGATATTACCGCACTCAGCGCGGTAATGAATATTACCGCACTCTTTTTGTATACAGAAATACATTGAACCAGAATTTATTGATGAAGATAAAATATTGAACAATACACGTTTGCTTATGGCACTTAACGAGACTCGTTTGATTGCCACAAAACTCGGCTCACCGCCTCGTTTTCGGCAATCGAACTCGTATCGTTAAGATGCTCATAATCAAACTTGTATCGTTAATATCTATTAATGTAACATCAGATCACTTCCAGCTAATTTCATGAAATTTCGTATCCGGGGGATTTTTGGCATGAGAAATTCAAATTTATCAACGATTCGGTTGTATCCTCTATAGGGCGCCACAAGCGACCATTAGGACACTGTTAAACCGCTGCAACTTTTTTGTGCCACGGTGTATGTCATTTTCGACTGGAAAAATCTTTTTCCGTATTTTTTCTGCTTAGAAAAGGTATATCTTATTGAACTCGCTAGAAGTACCGGTTTCCCAGAAAAATTCATCTAAAACTGATCATGCGTGTAAATTATTCTAAAGAAAAGTCAGATTTTTGAGTAAATACTTTGACATCCTGTATCTTTGTTATTATCGACTTTGGTACTAGGGTAAGCTGAAGCAAATCAACTTATTATGGTCTAACTATTACGCTGTTGCGGTATGGCCCATTATTTATTCAACAATCTGACTTTACTTTTGGATAATTTACATTCATGATCAGCTTTGGATGCGATTTTATGCTAAACCGTTGCTTCTAGCGAGTTCAATAAGATATACCTTTTTTAAGCAGAAAAGATAGGGAAAACGATTTTTCCAGTCGAAAATGACATACACCTTGGCACAAAAAAGTTGCAGCGGTTTAACAGTGTCCTAATGGTCGCTTGTGGCGCCCTATAGAGGATACAACCAAATCATTGATAAATTTGAATTTCTCATGCCAAAAATCCCCCGGATACGAAATTTCATGAAATTAGCTGGAAGTGATCGAAAGATATTAAAAAAATGTGATTTATTTTTTTCAACTTTGACACCCTGTAGCTCCGTTAGTACTAACTTTTGGACTAAGGTAAGTTGGGTTAAATCAGCTTATTTTTATTCAAAGTTTGGCCCATTCTTTACCGAACACCCTGTATATAAAAATCAATCGGCGTGTGTTAGTAACGCAAAAACTCGAGAACGACTTGACCGATTTGGATGATTTTTGTTTTGTTTTGTTCGTCTTACTTCCGAGGTGGTTTAGCAAAAAAGAAAATTCGGAAAAACCCAAAGGAAAAGCCGGAAAATTGGAAAATATCGAAAGTGTGTTTTTCTATACACTGTACGACTGTCTATTTGCAGTCATACTTTTATGATTCTGTGCTTAATGATTTGAAGGGTTTTCCCAATCATGTCATAATCCAAAACAACGTTTGCCGGGTCAGCTAGTATGTTATATAACGCACATATACATAATCTTTAGCCTAATTTACCTTTTGGTGTTGAGAACCATGATACCACGTTGATAGTGCATTGAAAGTAATGAGTCGCATTTGACTTGCATTACCCATAAACACATCGCATTCAGCATACCTAAAATCTAACTTTATTAATTAATTCAAACCCATTGCCATTCAAGAAAAATTTCGACCATGACCAGATCTGAAACCTGGCTGCTAGGCAAAGCATTTACCCAATTCAACTATCCAGCTGGTCCTTTGCAAATAATGTAATTAGTTAATCCCATGCAAACACTGCAGTAATTGAAGATAGTAATCCACACAAAATACTGTAATGCATGCAGAGCTGTGCGGTACTCGAGTACAAGTACTCAGTAACTGTACTCTGAGTACTTTTAGTGTACTCGGTACTCAGTCCACGAGTACATTTTTTAAAATGTACTTGTACTTGTATTTGACGCATTTACGTGTACGCGAGTACATATCCGTGTACTCGAATACATTTTCGGGTACTCGAATACATTTTCGGGTACTCAAGTACAGTGTACTGCGCAATAAGTACATTTAGTAGTAAAAGCATCATTAACGAAGTTCTGCGCCGTATTCAGATCACCTCGGCCAGTTAGCATGTGCGTTTATAAAAAGTATAGCAATGACATAAATTTTAG
Organism: Agriotes lineatus; assembly: GCA_940337035.1. Taxonomy (NCBI): domain Eukaryota; kingdom Metazoa; phylum Arthropoda; class Insecta; order Coleoptera; family Elateridae; genus Agriotes; species Agriotes lineatus. The sequence goes on along the minus strand of OW679195.1, from coordinate 177,710,223 downwards.
ATGTTTTTCATAATGACAAAGAGATTAAATTAATTTAATTTTTTATTTTATATCTTCTAACGTACAGTTTTCGATGTACAGATACGTGTTCCTTTTATACAATGCTAGCTGTTACCCGCGACTTTGTTCGCGCGAGGTTCGTTATTTGTATATTAAATAATGACTAATTATTTTCTGCCATCCCATCCCGTCCCCGTCCCCGTCCACGCCCCTTTCTCCGTCCCCGTCACCGTACCGTCCCATCTCGCCCATCCTGTCCCTTCCCGTCTCGTCCCGTCCCGTTCCGTCCCCTCTCCTTCCATCTCATCCCTTTCCTTTCCGTCCCGTCCAGTTCCGTCGCGCCCCGTCCCTATAATGGATATTTTGATTTTGACGAATATAGTAATGACCTTCATCTCTTTATATTATCCAAACCCAAAAAACAAAAGAATCACATATTCTAGATAAAAATAAGTCCAAAATGGAACTTGAACTTCTACATTATCTTGAAGATAAACGGACCAATTTGTCAATGCTGAATGATTCCTCGAATATGAAAAAACCTTTCATGCTCTATAATACATGCATCGGCCACAGTAGAACGATTATTTTCATTCGCGACACTGGTAAACACTAAACAGACCACGTCGCCATGCCGTGACAGATGACAATTTTGAAAGACTTGCTATTTTGAAAGCCAATAGAATAGGACTTTAAAAAATGTTGTGTTTTGTTTTTACCTATTGTTCCGCCATTGCATTCCCTCTGTACTCGGTACTCAGTACTTGTATAGGTATTCGAATACTTTCATTGTGTACTTGTACTCGGTACTCGATTACATTTTAAGTAAAGTATTTGTACTCGGTACTCGAGTACTTTTTGTCTGTACTCGGAACAGCTCTGAATGCATGTCATGATTACAATTCATTAAAAACCCCAACCACACAAATATTTAACAATCGACAGTTAAGCTGTTATTTTCAATACCCTCGGAGAGAAACTAAGCGCGACCAAGCTGACCGAAGATACGCTCTTCACCAAATCACCCGTGATCACTCATAATGATGCAAGCATGCTTTTTATTTATATACCATAACCTTACTTGGAAAATATCTTATTGATGATGCCATTGTTAATATATTTTTGTTAACGTAAAGGTTTTGATACATACTTGCTTTTTATAACACTCCTTTAGATTATAAATTTAGTGGCCTACAAAACTTATCCTTAAATTTTTAACACCGTTTCATAACAAAGCTACCAATCTGTGGCAACAGCCCTTAAGGAGTTTGACTTATTTTTATGTCACAATGTACCTCCAGACCTAGGGTCAACTTAATTAACATAGCGTGTACTTCAAAATTTTACCCGGTGGCGTAACTATGGGGGGTGATGTGGGTGTTGGATCTCCTCTCAGAGACTTTAGAAACACAGTCTATATATAGGAATACCTAACAAATATTTGTCTGCAACAAAAAATCTAAAATTAATAATTGAATATCAATTAATTACATTTGGACTAGATCATTCTTACTAATTTGCAATTTTTGCCGCAACCGCTCATCACGACCAAACCAGAATTATATGAAAGGTCTCATAAAGCTGCACAACTGCTGTGAATATCTTAACTGCTTTGACGTTAAAGGGAAATTAAATTTAGCGAAGGTGTCCAGTATGATGGATGTAAACATTGTATCTCGAGAATGACAACCCATCAGAATGATTTCTGCGCCACCTCGTGTGGAATGTTCAATGTTAATGTAAAGAACTAAAAATTATAAATGTTTCTAGAATCAAACGTCAAACAGACTAACCATAATACGAAGATGAAGAATTTTGGTGAACTCTTTCAGACTCACTTTTTAAATCTTAACCTTCTACATTTTCATTGCCTTCATTTTTACTATCACTAAAATCTACAGCATCCTCATCAACACAATACGATCTTTTTGTGTCGGTAGATGAATCATTTTTTAAACCATCAACATTATTAGACAACAGATGACCAAGCGATCAACGCACTTGATTCTCAGACGCCCGCATTGGGTTCGATTCCCGGTGACTACGCTGGAATTTTAAATATCGTACACGCTCTTGCCACCACTCTTACTCCTATAGTAGTCGTTAACTCCTAACAAGAAAGTTGTTTCTCAATTTCGTCGGGCAAGACTGTCCACCTACCCGGCTTACGAGCGAAGAGGGCTCATGGGACCACAGATTTGTGGAATAAAACAGGCTACTGGACTAGTATAAGAGGAAGAAGAAAAAGAAGACATTTTGAGCAAAGCTAATTAGCCCTTCCAGTATTTAAGATGAATCTAGACCAATAAATTTAGACATTACAGAAAATAAACTGTCAATTTCTGTCTATTCGAATATGTTTGAAATTGCGCTGATATTTTGTGTCATCGTCACCCCCAAGATCAAATCTATCCTCTGTTCTTTATGGTTTATTAAAATTTTAGTTCTATGAGTTTAGCCTTACGTACGAATAGTAAATCGTAGGAAATCGATTTTACTTTGTTTGTAAAATTTAATCTTCCTAATATAAGTATAGGATGAGGCCCGTCAAAGCCCACCAAAAATTTTCCGGTGTCACGGTGGTACAATCCGAAGGTGCCAGAATCAACTATAAATTAATATCTATAGTTGAAGAAACTTACGATAGATTTAGATAGATAGATAGTAATAGAATTAATAAGGTACATTAAGTACATTAAATCAAATACGTAGAATCTTACTTAGTCATTTGTTCGATTGTAAATGTTTTGCATTGTTTACTTTGTACCTTCTTACTTTCATCAAAATTGCTTAATTTTTTATATCAACATCTTTGTTATAGATAATAAATTCAATTTTAATGTTAAAATACTTTTACATTGTGAACGTAAATAGGTAGTCTTTACCGTACTTAGTTACCCTTTCTCAGATTTGTCATTTTTGTTAACATTCTTCGTGATAGCTTCGTACAGTTGACATTCTGCTCAGCGTTATGAATCATGCATAATTCATTTCTCTTTTCTTGTCGCATCAATCGGAATAACTATTATTTAGTGTAGGTGAATCCATTATATCCTGTTGCAATTCCAAAATCGTCGTTCTGGTATGCTACCTTGTATACAGTCTACTCAATTGTCTATTTTACATTTACCTTGCTGTAGTGTGAAAAATAGACTTTCCGTAACAACATTTTCCTCTTCAAACCATTTATATGTTGTATTTTGGTAGCTTTGGACACGTATGTTTATCTCCCACATATTTCTTGTTTATTTAAAAATATTTTAGTCCTTTCTCGTCCGATTTAAATATAAATATCGTTTGCTCATCAAGATTCTCGTATACTAATTAGTTTATTTGTAATTCTTAATTTAGGCATTGTTGTATGCGTCTGCACGGCCCGTGACTTTTGTCTCTTTGTTAGGAAGCGACCTCGCCGGCGCGCTTTGGTATATACCCTATTAATTTCTTTTTTTTTTGACATTTGGTGCCATGTTCACTTCTTTTCTGCACATCTGGAGGCCGTCTTAGGGTGACTGTTTAGAATGTGTAAATATGGCTGGGGTTTTATCGCTCATTTTTTTTTTTTTAAATTTGAGTGGCCCACCGTTTTTGCATCGTAACTCGCTTAGTTATAATGCAATCGACTTTTAACAGTGCTCATTTTAAAGGTCTTTTCAATCACTACAAAAAATGTTCTATAAGTTTTTCCCGATCAATGCATCGGTTTTTCGTTAATTAGCGTTGATTACTTCGAACTAAGTTGTTGCAAAAAAAAACTTCTTCAACGAGCCATAACTTCTTTTATTTTGGACCTAGAGCATTCATAAAAAAACCAATCTCTTTGCTGTTTTTTAAGCTTTATTTTTGGTTATTACAACTTATTTGATAGAATGCAAAGTTTTCGACTTATTCGCGAAAAACAGTCCAAAAACATGCATTTTCATCACAAAACATCTACGTTTTCAATCGCGAATAGCTCGAAAAATATCGATCTATCGAAAAAACTATATAGAACATTTTTTACTTAGAATTTGTCCCTCTATCCAATTCCGGGGTTATTTTAAGTGAACACATTTCCACCCCCGAGAAGGGGTGGCATCCACTTTCAGGGTAAAAGCGCACCTCGGCGCTATGTCACTTTTGCTCCTTGAGCCATCCCCTAACCAGTCACCAAATTTCACGTCAATCGGTCAAGGTTAAAAAAATTCGGGAGCAAAAAATCTTCAACGACTGGACTATTTGGTAACAAAAAATCTGGTGTGATACACGCACACAACTTCCTTTTACAGTGATCTTATAATTAGTCAAAAATTTCATTTTAAATTTTTGAGCATTTGTCAAAAATTTTCGAAAATTCTGCCAAAACGGTACAAAATAGAGCGTTAGTTGAAGAGACAAATTTTCTCTATAATTTTAAGCTGAATTCAAAAATGTAATAATATACCGGGTGTTCTATTGAAAACAGGAGTTAATAAAAAAAATAGAAAAAAAACAAAAAAAACTCATTTTAGAAGTATTCAACTGGAAAAGCAGGTGCTTTTCTCACATCAATACACATTAAAAATGTAATAAAAATGTAAAGTTTAAAAAAAATCGTTAGAGCCGTTTTTGAAAAAAATCGAAAAAAACTGAAAAACCACAAGAGTAAACACCTCCTTCCGGTTATGCGATTTTCTTCAAAAGCTTGCTGTCACATCTACATAGTACACAAAACTAATATATATGAAGTTTCAACATCATACCTCTTTTCGTTTTTGAAATATTCTGTTCACAGACAGACAGACAGACACACAGACAGACCAATGAAAAAAAACATGTTTTTTGGGATCAGGGGACTCTAAAACGTGAAGATCTGTTGAAAACTCAATTTCGAATTTTTGGGGTGAATCCAATACTGCCTTTATTGTAAAAGGAAGTAAAAATTGTCGCCTGTGTTGATAGGTTATGTTAGTACGTTTAGAAAGCCTGCCAGCTAGACTGTTTTGACATTTATTTCAATAGTTCATATTGGAACCATCGGCGCTAGTTCACACATTTTGATGTTTCAAATTTGAAAGCTTGTGTTTGGTTTAAACATTTTTGAAAATGTCTCGTTGCATTCTTTCATGTAGAAATAAGGATAGGAAAACTGTCTCCTATCATGAATTTCTATCAAATATGGTAAATTTTTGTGGCTGGATAAAGGTTATCATGTAAAGGTAAAATATGTGATCTGTCAGATGGTGTCAAGCACTTCATAAAGTGGCCACAATTTGCATATTACCGACATTCGGCTAGCTGGCAGGCTTCATAAAGACGAAGTTTTCAGTAATCAACACAGGCGACACAAAAAATCAACCAAAGTGAAAGCAAAATTTGACAGTTCAAATCATTCAACAAATGAATTAAAGTTGCTAAGAATAACATAACTGACTCCTCAAGTCCAACAAGATGCCACGAATGGATTTTCTAAAACTGAAGTAATTTTCACAAGTTATATTCATATTTAAGGCCTACTTAGAATCACAAATGAAATGAACAGAGTATACTTGATTTCCTTTAATTGACTAACTATTTTAAATTAAATAAATATTTAAAGGATAAATTTAATTTTTTCTTTGACATTTTCGTAACATAATTACGGTACTGTCTAAACAGCACTTTATTCTACAAGTACAGTTAAAGAATTTTTAACAAATTTGACACTGACAGTGCGAAAGTCAGGTAAACGTACTATAGGCTTCGCAATAATTTGTTTCCAGCTTCTTTCCGAATTCTCATTAGCCGATGTCGTCGCACATAAGGCGTGATCATGTATATAACGACCACACCACATTGAAAGAACTGTTGCAACAGTTTACAAAAACTAATTGTATTGTGTCTTTTAAGGAGCGTGTGCCTCAAAGAGTGCATGGCAAAATACTGCTCCATGCTAACAGTGTGCCGAAGTATCGACAATGGGCTTGTAATGTCTCATCTTGTTTAATTTCTTATTATATGGGGTCCGCTTAAATGAAATTATCTACTTATAAATTTGCAACAACATTTGAATGAAATGGCATGAAGGAAAAGCTATGTAATGACGTCGTTCGGCTCTGCCCATGAGCGAGCGAGGCGGACTATGTTACTAAACTAGTGCAACTCTGACGTGCAGTACAATTTCTCTCTCAGATCACCGCTCAGAGCAAAATTTTTGTTACACCACTGATTATACCATTACATAAAGGATATTAAATGTTTGAAATACTCATTGGGACAATGATTTATTCTATAACTACAATACAGTTCTCTATTAGGTACATAAAAATAATAACTTTCACCAATGCATAGTAAAATAATACTAAAATCTATAAAAATATAACAATAAATTCATTACAAGGAATTTAAACTAAATACATAGACAATAATAATCACAACAAAAGGTAATACATTACAGCCCTCAAAAACCACAATGGTTAAAATACTTTCAATAGGCAATACCTACAGTTGTGGTAAAACAGAAATAAAGGTTTAATTTGGGATTGTCCGATGTCAACGCTCATTTTCATTGAGATCATATACTTAAGCACGTAAAGAATTAGACTTGACTACAATTATCTGGAAGAGGTAGTTAAAAAACTGGTCAGATGGTAATGTTATATACAAAATAATAATCATTACTAACAAAACAACTTGATCTAAATAGATACAGGTTGATAAGGGTATGAACACGTTAAGATACCCCTTCATATGTTAAACATCAAAAAGATACCTAAAAATAATATTTACAATTTTTAACATTATTTCAACTGTTATTTAACATCATGGAGAACCAGGAGTTAAGGAAGCATTCTCATTAATTAACCCACGAAGCATTCTTATGATGTTGCATTAATTTCAGTAATTATAACAAATAACATTTTCATTCAGCGCGGCATTAGGGACAAAGAGTTGCAGTTTATTTTTAAGAATTCTTAGGGTAAGAATTTGCACTAAATTTGCAGAAGAGGAAATTTTTATACAGTGGAGGCAAATTTTGCTAATAGACGATGACATTACAGTAACCAGCTGCTTGCTGGCGCATATAATTATATTAATTACTACGATTAGAGTCAGAACTTTATGTACTTCATATTACTGCAGCTCTGCTATGAGTATGATGGATTTTCCTCTTTTTATGTTTGTAAATCTATTATTTCAAGTAATTTAATAAAACAAAAATGTTTATTTTTGCTTTCTTGCAAGCATCTACACCACTGATCCCATTTTTTGAACATTAAGTGCGGGTTATGCAACCTGAAGAATTCTTATAAGGGAATATTTACGTTTAAGTACAATTTAAGCAAGATTCTACATTTAATCTTGAACAGTATTCCCTCCACTATACATTTTCAAGATTAATACTTGAAAGATTTCAGAAAATAGTTGCTATTGAATAGAATTTTCTAGTACCTAACTATAAAATTTGTACGTATCACAAAAATAATGCATTTTTTTATGTGCTAGTCAAGGGCCTGCCTTTTTTGTAGTTGTTTTATTGTTTAATGATGTACTCGTTCTCAAAATTGCTGTGGGTTACAACTTCTTTTAAACTATCTCCCTTTAATACTAATTTGTCATAACAACCCCTAAAACCAAGTCAATAATTTCAACTTTCATATACGATTAATTTATTTACTATTTTACATTGTCTATTCGTGATGGTTTTCTGGATCTTTTACTTTATGTCGTCCTCTGTAAAATGGTGTTCGGTCCAGCAGCGCATGCATGATGTGGCCTGGCATTCGTTGATGTTTGGTTATCAATTCATTTATAGCATTAGCTACCTGAAATGCAAAGATTTACTCATTATGTTTTTACATATCAAAAAAGGCTATGTGTATGGATTTATTATTAATTTTTTTAATGAGAAACCACTATCACACGAGATATAGTCGAAATCATTTTAAAATCCGCTGTATTCAAAAGTAAGACTCTTGTCGTAAAAAGAAAGTTTGATTGTTATGTCATAATAAACAGTAGGCCCTGGAGCGCGGGTGAATGTTTGCGAAGCCAGTACTGTCAAGGTCAGTTACGAAAGGTAATTATTAATACTCCACATCTGACTGTATTCATTACATAACGCCTTAATTATTTCAAAAACACTTTACCTTTAACGCTAGAAGTAACTAGAATAACTTCACAACTTCACTTCCAGTTCGAAATTGTATAATCTCACTTCACTTTATACCACAGATACGCTTACAGTAAACAGCTGATTTCTTTAACCACGCTAAACTATAAAACGTCACTTTTAGTAAAACAAGCTAGTGCTAAAAGGCCTACTTTTAGTAGTAGTCATAGATAAACATGTTTTTTCTATACGACTGCCACTAAAAGTAAGCCTACAAGTGACGTTTTGTAATTTAGCGTGTTTAAAATGAGATCAGCTGTTTACTTTTAGCACATGTGTTATAAAGTGAAGTGAGGTTATAAAACTATAATTTCGAACTGGAAGTGAGGTTGTAAAGTTATTCTAGTTACTTCTTGCGTTAGAGGTAAAGTGTTTTTAAATAATTAAAGCATTATGTAATGAATAAAGTTAGACGTGTACTATTATGCCTATGATAACTGACTTTGACAGTACTGGCACCACAAATATTCACCTGCGCGTCAAGTCGATCTCTTTATTATGACATAAATTATAACTGTGGTAAATGCAAACCTTTGTTAAATCAACATTTATGGATTAATAACAGTAAATTTAAGGTCGTAGAAAAAATATTGTATGCAAACTCGTGCTAAAAGTGTTATTGCACTCGACATGTTATGAAACTCAGCCTTCGGCTTCGTTTCATGTCTCGTGCATAAACGTTGACTTTTAGCACTTGTTGCATAAATAGCTATTTCAGATTGCTGAATTAATAAACACAACAAAATTTTTCAACTATAGAGTACACTTCAGTTTATGTCATAAAAATCAATGAGCTTGAAGAGCAACAAGAAGCTACATAAAATAAACTAATAAATATATACAGGGTACTTCTAATTCGAGGGCCACCATGGGGATCTCAGTTATTATAGTGTTATTAAGTGTCTAATTTGACATTTTGAGGTTAAACGTGCAACGTTGCCAGTGCTTTCATACTTTGTTTGCTACTAGGCATTAATATTTATGAACATCGGCGTCATGGATACTTATATGTCAACAAATTGTAATTTATACTAATGCAAATATGACGAAAGTCATTAAAGGTGACACAAAACTACAAATTACAATGGCACACAGGCATTATAAAGCCAACAGGCCAGACCTCAGTGAAACTGAAATCGTTGCCCGGCTTAGTGACATTTGGGACGTAAGTATTTATGCATAAAACTTAACTGTTGGTTTAATTTTGGGCTTTGTACTGTTTTAGGTATCTGAAAGAACTATTAGAAATATTATTGGGCGGGACAATTTTGAAATTAAAATATTTAGAGGGACTCTGATGGAGGATGGTTGGAGAAGACTTACAGACGAAGAGGTACAAGAGAAGTATGGGGAGCCAAGTATAGTACACTTCATTAAAGCTCAAAGGTTAAGATGATTTGGGCATATATGAAGAATCCCAGATGGAAGAGCTACTAAGATAGTATTGGAAGGCAGAGCGCAAGAAACTAGAAGAAGTGGGCGACCAAGGAATAGGTGGAAGAGTAATGGAAGACATAGCAAGGAAAGGAATAGAAGACTGGAGAAATAAAATCATGAATACGGGACAATGGAGACAGATTGTTATGCAATGGGCCTAAAGTTGCCTGTAAAAGCTGCATTTATTTATACTGAAAAAAAAATACATAAATTGTAATATTTAAATATTTTTGTATACAAGTTATATTTACAATAAAAAAAACGACTTTCATTATACCATTATGCCTACTCAACAAAGTATGAAACGTATTCAGAATCAGCAAGTTGTCTTTCATGAAATTTATCTTAACCAGTAATAAAAGTGGCACAAAATCCAAAACCAAATCTGGCAACCACGTTTTGTACATTAACATAAAATTATCATTTTGTATAAAATGGGCATAACCTAACTTTTGTTAATGACTGACAGCATATTTACAGGGTAAAATTCATCACCCTAACATGGCCTCCTATCGGAAAAATTTGAACATTGAACGGTTCATATATTCCTGTTTCCCCATTTAAATATTGCTCATTTGGTTTGTAGTAGAAATCTTGCTCTTAGTTGTTTCCAATAATATTTTTTGCACTACTAGTCTCAGAACGCACCGTTATTGGCCTATTTTTAGGTTGTGAAGTTGATTTTCTCCACCAAGGGAGAGAAAGTAAAATAAACAATTTTCACCGTGGTAACTAATAAATTGCTAAGTTACCAAATATGACTATTTTAATTTTGACGTTTTAAAGAGCTGTATTGTCAGGTTGACAGTTAAAATATTTTCGAAATTTGTTGGGAATTTAGGTATTAAGCCGTTTGGTAGTGCAAAAAATAGTATATACACCACGGTAGCGAATCGTCTTATAACCTTCGCGCTTTAGATACTTCGCGCTGCGCGCTCAGTATCTAATATGCGCTCAGGTTATAATACTGCGCTTCGCTACCTTGATGTATAATATACTATTATTTACTTTATTTGTATTAATATGTAAAACGTTTGAATGTTTCATTATCATTTCTTCCTTTTACTAATTAATCTAGCTAGCACATTGCTATTGATGTAAATGAATAAGATCAACTAATTATTGTTTAAAAATGTAATTTTAATAATTAGTACTATTAAATGTTCCTTTCATTCTTATTCTGTTCTTATTAATTTCTTAAATTGTTCATGTAAAAACATTCATCATTTTCTTTACATTTCTTTTAACTGAATTTATATTTAGTAACTGCAGCATTATTTTAACATTAAGGATTGTTATTTACATATTTACAAAATCCGAGTTTATGGTTGTTATCTACAATATTTTACTAATATAATGCTGTACCATGCCTTAGCATTATAATGCAATATTTTATTTATTTCGTCTCCAATTCTACACTTAACTGTTTTATAATCATAATCATGCAGCGCCCTGCATTTGGAACTACTTTACGAACTCCATTCTTACTTCTGTAATATTTTCTGATATTATTCAAACTTAGAACTGCTCTTCAAGCTATTTCGATTTTATTTAATGTTAGTAAACCAATATCATATTTATTATTAATATGCATCCGTTTTTTATGTCCACAATTTACTCTCCATAATATCAGTTTCAGACTTACACCAATATTCCTCCTCTCTTCTGTCAATATTAAAATCAACAGCTTGTGTAGCATTTATGGTGTTGTCTTGTTCTAACTCTTCTCCAGCAAATTTCTCTGAATGTAGTTGCTGTTGCAGATACTCTTCCTTTACAGTCGTAATAATCAAATCACCTCCGCTATCTTTCACAGAATCATTATCATTGTAAATTTCTAATTTTTGATGAATCTTATTTAATTGAAATAACTTCTTCTTGTTTTCTACTAGAATTTTGTTAAAATATTCTCTTAACTGGTTCAAAGATTCTTCCACATTCTTCTAACTTGTGCCAGCTTCTCTGCATTTTCTTTTTGCTCTTGCAGCTTCTCTACAGTGTCTTGACCAGATGCCTGCAATCTGTTTTCCCTTTCCTCTGCATCCTCCTGAATTGATTCTTGCAATCTTCTTTCCCTTTCTTCTGCATCTTTCTTATTTTCCTCTGCATTTTCTGGATTGGTGCCTGCAATCTGTTTTCCATTCCCTCAGTCTTCTTCTCATTTTCTTGCATTGACTGGAACATATTTTCCATTAACTGTCTCATGCTGTTATCCTTTGCTGTATGCTCCTCTTGATCTATTACCTGATCCCCTTGCACACCTACGTCATGCTGTTTTTCTTACATTTCTACCTCAGCAGGAATTGTTATTGCTTCCATTTCATGCTGTTCTTCTTCTTTATCCTTTTTCGTGTAATCCGTATATCGGCCATATTATTTAATTATTGAAAGTAATGTGCATTTATTTATCATCAGTTAATAAATTAATTAATAAACCTTTTATCAATAATATCGCACTCTTTATTTTGCTCCTCAATTATTTATAATTAGCATGTATGTTACCTTTATTAAATTCTCATTTGTTAATGTTTGTATTTCTGTCTATTCTCATTTGAAATTAAGTATTAACTTGTCCAACGATTACAATTTGTTCCATGTTTTGGACGCATATTTGTTATGATACTTCTCATGTGCTGAAAACGTGATTTACTTATTAAATGTTAAATTACAATTCGCTTTGACCTATTATTTCTGGTATTTACTTGCCCCATGTTGGGTGCTAAATTTATTATAACCTCACGCAACGATGCCTAATGTTTATGTACTGATCCACTACACTGCAATATGAGTTGTATATGTAATTATTTTACATTACGACCACTATTTGATATTTTTTATATGTTACGTTTGACTGTATGAATTCTATTTAGTTTTTGACAAAATCTCATTTTAGATGAATTCAAGTAATTCATATGCCCTTTAATATGAATCGTTAATATTAATTTATTAAATATTTCTATCTCAGTTGAACATGATTGCTCTCAAAAAACAGGTCAGTTCACGCAATATCAAGACTATTATTACTCTTGAAAAATCATTTGTTTAATGAATACTTACGTCAAATATTTGTGACAATTTCTATGAACGTCAGTGTCACTTATTTTAGTTTGATCAATAAATACCTGTAGTTGTAAGTCGTCCAAAGAACTTGATCTGCTTTTCAATGATCTTAATGCATACTAACTGTTTACTACCACAGTATAGACTCAACCAACTATCAGGAACTCCAAACACCTTCTAGAATGTCTCCTTCCCAAATCTTCAATTAGCATACAACTCAGCAACACAAACCTCGACAAGCAGTAAATAAATTGTGTTCCCTTCAAATAAAACCTTGACAATCCATATAATGTGAACCTTGATATGGTGCAAGTCACAAGACGTCACTCCAATAAGAATCTCAGCAAAGTAATACTATTAGATTCTTAATTCTTAATATGTCCATTCCAGAAACCTGATGCGTAATTAACAATAAACTAAGTTCAATATCCAATTCCAGAAATGACTTCAATAGCCTGTAGTATTCCAACTTATGGTCCTGCTACCATACACATCTTCTCCATATCTTCATTATACAATCTTCTTGTTTAAAAATTCTCTTTATTTTCATTCTCGACAATTTTACATTAATCACACCCTTTCATACACCAAACAGATCAATAAAATCACATTATGAAAAGGTTTATTTTAAAATTTCAACCTTTTATAAATTATTATAACATGTTTTTCTATCAAATGTTATTTGTGTACATAAAATTAAAATCTCCCTAGTGATCTCGTTTTTGCATATTTTTTACAGTTCAACACTATATATAATTTATTATCACATTTAGTAACACCCGCTATATTGAATAACATTTTTCAAATAAGTATTTGCTATCAATCTTCTACTCTATTTCAGGTAACTTTTAAATCATGTTAGAACCCTTCTGTTTCTTATTTTTCATTGTTTAACTGAATTCAAATTCTATTCCATTATTTTATCAAATACATGTTAATAATTCTGATATCCTTTTATTATACTCAAAATCATCTTTGTAATTTTAATAATGAAATATTTTAATCATTTTTTTTATATCAAACCCTTGTACTGTATTCTGTATTAATAAAATAACTTAACCTTCTTAGATGCAATCCATTACAATATATATTACAGCAGAATATCCCTTTCAACCTCTTGTGCGAGGGACTTCAAAAAATCTTTTCTACCTCATTTTATTCTAACATGGGCCCATAAGGAAAAAAATCAATAATTTTAAGCCCCTCCTCCTTTTCATTTTCCCCTTTTAGGGGCAATATTTTAAAAAAAACCTTACACCTATTTCTAAAGATTTTAAATTTTTGTCTAAATGCCAAAAAATAATGTTCTAACTCAACAAACACAGGCGATACAACGTGTTCTATAATTCACCACAACTGCAAATTCGCACCTTTAGGAGTTGATTAGGGCAAAATCCTGAAATACGTTTTCAAACATTTCTATTGGAAGCCTTTGCAAGCAAAACACCAAGTCGATGTTTTATCGGGTCTAACAGATATTGATGAATTTGTGAAAATGCAGTTTACTTATTTTCACTCCTTAGGGGTGGAATTTCGAAAAACCTTCCGACCCCATTTCATTCTGATATGGACCTACAGCAAAAACATTAATAATTTTAACCCTGTACCCCTTTTCAATTTATCCTTTTAGGATAAAATTTAAAAAAAACCCTTAAACACATTTCCAAAGATTTAAAAAAAACATTTATATGTTAAAAAAGAATGCTCTAACTCAAAAAACACAGGAGATGCAAGGGGTTCTATAATTCACCCAGAATGCAGTTTCTCACCTTTAAGGGTTGATTAGGGAAAAATCCTGATATGCGTTTCTAGGCATTTGTATTGACAGTCTTTGCTAGTAAACGGAAAATCGATATCTTATCGGGCCTAACAGATATTGAGGAATTTGTGTAAACACATTTTACCCCTTTTCACCCCATTTGGCGTCAAATTTAAAAAAATCCTTTCTTAGCACTACCTTGCGTAACAAATTGAACCGTTTACTCAAATTTCAAGTTCCTAGTACCAGTGGTTACGGTTGACTTTCGTTTACACCTATAAATAGACTACTCCGAAACTACTCTTGTCTTCATAAAATGAAAAATTATGAATTACACAGCGAAGTATGTGGAGACGCAATGCCTACTCAAACTTCCCACCATTTCTCGGACTTGCTAAAGTTTTGCCAACTTCTATGAAAACCGATTAAAATTTATAAACGCAACGTATTGATACTCTTCGCTCTAGTGACATCTATCGGAAAGTTTTGCAAAGACCAGACTGGCAAATACATTTGTCCGTGATAAGTAAAATCAATCTTCTTTTTTAATGAATTTATTTTCAAATGTAATAATTTTGATTCCATCTATTTTTCATAACAGCAAAGGTTATGATGCATTGAGACTTTTACGATAACTAGAACTGCTTTACATAATACTTGAAGTTAAAAGCTATTTAATTTTAATTAAAACTTATTTGGTGGGAATTACTGTAAAGTTATGCTTACGCACCTTTCCTTGTAACTGCTCAGGTGTTAAGGTAGGGTCATACGGAATTGGCTTGCCGATATGCGTTACCATTTTTACAGGAAATCCACCATAAATGGGTACACATGGAAGTTTTGTTGCCGCATACAGTTTCAAAAACATTCTGCGCCCTATGCTTAATGTTCTAAATGCTTCCCGTATATTTTCGGTGAACATTGGTATTATAGCCTGTAATATTAAAAGAAATGATACCAGCAGAGGTAAATAACTATAGTAGATACTACTTACTACTTTGGCCTCGATTGCAGCCTTGGCAAATCCAAGTCTTTTTTTCCACATAAGATTATATTGGTGACTAAACTGGGACTCGTAGACACCCCCTGGAGAAATGGCTAACAAGTTTCCTTCCTTAAGAATATTTGCACACATTTGTACTGTTCCTGGTACTACTTTCATGCATTCTGCTATTATGGAAAATCCTAGAATGTTAATTATACAACTGCAATAATAGCAACACTTTTTAACGACACTATGATTGTTAAACTACTTTAGCCTTACCAGGAATCCTAAATAGAAAATGATCTGCTACAGTTTGCACTAATCTATTATTATACAGTAATACTTTGGACATAAAGTAATAAACATCAATGGGAATTGCGCCATGGTAATACACTATTAGAGCAGGTTCCTTATCGGGGATATTTGTTATTCCTTGTACTTCATATCCTGCAAAAAATATTTTGTTATAATACAACAATATAAAGAATGGACCATTTTCGCTGGTTTTAATTGGAAGTACCCTACTATTGCAATACAGAAAAAAGTAATGTCTACACCTTTTCTTAAGCAAATTTATATCCGGAAATAAAACTTTTATTTTTTACTGCTCACAAATTATAGTGCAAGATTGAAAAAATTATCACATATAATCTCATAAGAGCATTAATTCTTTCCGGAAATTTTTTTGAGTGCGTTCCAACAACGTCGTATTAATTTGCCCGAGCGGGACGCGAAGGCAAATTAGGACGTTGTTGAATGCACGAAAAATAATTTCCGGATATGAATTAATGCTCGAATGGAGATTCGGTAAGAAAATCGTAACGACACAAACCCTAAAAAGAAGTAATGTTTGCCTACAAAAAATTTCCAAGAAATTTTGTTGTTGTCTTGGATACGGCTCGTGAACTAATTTTTCTATTGGCCATTAATGAGTGTCGTACGATTTTCATTTAAAAAAATACTTTTATAAAGATATAAAAAATTGGTAAACGACTACCTCACTTTTTTTTGGTAAACTGTATTCTTTATTTCACATTTATTCTGGCCTGTATACTTTAACACAATTTAAACACAGAGATAAACAAAGAAACATGGAGAATACTTAGCAATGATGGAGCTAATTGGATAGATCATGTGTTAATGACGAAGAGAAGAGCTATATCAATACAGGATACGTGCTAGTTCAGAGGGTCTAACATGGATACAGACCATTATTGGGAAATCATCACAATGAAGCAAAAAAATACATCCAAAAGGGAAACATAAAGTTAAAAGAACTGAGCATTAGAAAAGCTAGATAGGGAATACAAAGGGAAGGTTTATACGGAAAAGATAAACGAATCACCACAGAATGGCAACAATGAAAGCAGTAATTGAATATAGAAGAACAGAAGGAGGGAAACATTTATATGGAGCGATATAAAGATAAGAAATAAGAGTATATGAAGCAAGAAATGGAAGAAAAAAATCTGGTGTCATACACGCACACAACTTCCTTTTATAGTGATCTTATAAAGTAAAGTTTGGGACACTTCATTCCATGTAGGAACATGGCCTGAGACAAGGCGAGTCAGGGTCACCGAAATGTCTCTTTCCGAAACCCAGTCATCTGGCACACCGTTAACGGCGTACTGGGTGATGTGGTTAGCATCACGCCTTCGACAACTGCCTTACTTTCCCTACTTCCACAATTATCTAAAATAAATTGTCCTTGTGTTTTTTAATATCAATACTTACTTTAAAAACACACCTCGTATTTTTAAATAACAAAAGGTAATAAAAGCTAGAAGTTCACAATATCTGATCAACTTCAAGTTTTTATATAATGCATTGTATTCAATCCAATAAATGATAATAACAAAATGGAGATGTTATAATGTCACTTACCGTGCCAAATCCACCCATGTGCATCCCAAACAGCAGCGGTCATCTTTCTAGCTGCATCCCATCTGTCTCCAGAATCGTACGTTCTTCTCAAGGTATGCCAGTGCAGTTTATAAATATAACAAATTATGGCCGTGAGATAAATTAATATGGCTATCATAAGTGGAAGAAGAAATGTGATTAGGAGGGGAGCTAACATCCAGGACAGCCACAGGGTAAAATCTACATCGATGTACTCCACTACGAAAATAACATATTGTTAATAAAAATGGAAAAATTCCAAAATTTGAATGAATATATGTACTGCACATGCAACAACAAACATTAACACAAGCAATACATATTTATCTAATATTGAGTACATAATAATAAGAAGTTTGCATAATAAATCAATGAACTTTAGACTTAACAAGATAAATCTGATTTAAAAATGGTATACGTGGCTGAGAATATTTACAACAAATGGAGTTTTTATTGATAACTTCATCAGAATGTTCTAAAATAGCACTGATCATATTAACAAAGGCTTTCATACCTTACAGAGTGGCATATAAAGTACAGAAGTGTGAAGAGTAAAGTACTCTAAACTTTTCAAAATAAAGAAAAAGTTGTTAAAAATTAAAAAATCCAAATACAAAAGCACAGCCACCTATCTCAAAAATGGCTTTTAATAACTCGTATATGAATTAAAATAAAAGCTTGAGTTAATGTATCACACTCCTTTGTTTACAAAAACAAAAGTAGGCTGGTAACTAAGTCATAACTGTATCTGAATGGTAATGTTCCTTTTCTGTTGATCGTTTATTTATGGGTTTCGTTACTGCATACAAAATCGGTCATTAATACCCCTTATTAATCTATAATTTTTTTATTTTCTAAAATCGTTTATTAATGACTCCTATTAATGGACGATTTTCTATTAATAAACGATTTTAGTATAGGAAATCAAAGCTATTATGAATGTCAAATTTTTAAGAGTAAAATTTTTGTCATGCAATAGAATTATTTTTTCTCCAATTAATAAGATATGATCAACGAAAAAATATTGTAATTAACTTGTGTGTTAATCGGCAGTTTATAATCTCAATAATTAACGCTCACACGTTAAAATATCTCGATTATGAATCACTTTCATTAACACACTTGTTTGTTAAATAACTATTACCGTACATGGCAACCATTGTCATACTGAAATCGATAAACTATTGAACAAAGCAGGATGTTATGAATCGTAACGGCCTTAGATGTCTTAAAATCCTCCCTCTACGAGCTTGGATTTCAAAACAACATCTGCGGCAGGTATAATATTCATGACATTTCTAGGTATGTTAATAGCTACCAAATTAAAAAGTACTTTACACCTGAGTTGTACATAAAGGAAGTGTCCGCAAATCTGGTCAATATTATTTCACTTTCTGTTTTCGGAAATCCGATATGGTGCAAACTTTCTGGGCTGCACTGTGTATTATTATTTAAATATTTGTTACATTTGGTAGATATACAGTGATCGCCAAAAAGTTGGCATCAAAAGGAAACAAAATTAATTAGGGTTTTTGGAAAATTTAAAAAAAAATACACTGGCGATCGGAGCTGGTTGAAAAACATTACAATTGGTCCATACAAAAGTTGTAATGTGACATCCGTTATCTGTCAAAATTAATTTTTTTTTAAAATTATTGTGAATAATGCATTTAAAATCCAAGATAGAGAAAAAAAGCTATTTAAATGTGATTTTCGATCTAAATACGAAATGTTGGCTCAAAATTTTGGAAAAAACATTCTGAAGTTTTAAATCATACAAAATGAACAAAGAAAATTCTCGTCATTTAGACAACTGTAAAACAACATTTAAGGGATTTTTTTAAAAGTAATTCATTAACAGGGGTAGATTAGAGTTTTTAGACGGCATTTAAATAGATATGAAATATTGAAAAATATTTCTCCTTAAAAAACACTTTGCATCAAAAATGTACAAATTATGCCAACATATTACTTTTCCGTACATATTAAAAACTAAAAAAATAATTAACATTTTCTATTGGTTTTTCAATTATAAATCTTTAAAGTTTTCACCTAAAAAACTTTAATCTTAAAATTGAGTCTTGGTATGTGAAATTTTTAAAAATATTGAAAAAATTGAATTTTTGTAAAACTTAAAGAAAAATTTTTTTCTGGCCTTGTACAGTAAAACTGTCGGAAAAAACCCCGTCACCTTAAAAAAATTGGTGCGGCTATTCCTCTTGCCCAGTGGTTTAGGGCCATAAGACAAGTGTAAAACCAAAAAGCCGTGCCCCCACCCCCTGCCAAACACCCGCCATCTTGAAAACAATCACATTTGTTTTTTTTCGCGATTTATTGGTCGCACAGAAGAAGTTGTTGAATAAAAAATGTTGCAAATAAAATTCTACACATTTTTGGTCCTCGCAGCGATACCGAGAAGTTGGTATTGCGAACGGTAGAGGGCGACAAACTTACCAAAAGTCGGTTTCCACCATTCTAGCTCTGTAGGGGTGGTTTTACATTTCCCACACCGCGCGGAATTTGAAGGGCTGTCACTTGGACACTGTTTAAATCAATCACATTATTAAAAGAGATTCGTGCACATTTTTCAAGCACTACAACTTTCACATTTGCAATTTTCAGAAAAAACCACCTCTACAGAGCTAGAATGGCGGAAAACGATTTTTGGTAACTTTGTCGCCCTCTACCGTTCGCAATACCAACTTCTCAGTATCGCGGCAAGGACCAAAAATGTGTGGAATTTTATTTGCAAAATTTTTGGTTCAATAACTTTTTCTGTGCGACCAATGGATCACGAGAAAAAACAAATTTAATTGTTTTCAAGATGGCGGCTGTTTGGCACGACTTTTTGGTTTTACACTTGTCTAATGACCCTACACCACTGGGCAAGGGGACTAGCCGCGGTCAATTTATTTAAGTTAAAACGACAATTTTTTGTTCTTTAATTCTTAAAACCCATACTTTGCTGCCATATGTGACAATCGAGCAAATAACTGTTTTACACATCTTTATCTGCAGACCTTTTGATATACTTTTATTTTTTAGCATCCCATTTAGACCCTGTAGACAACGATTGCCTGCCATCAACCTCACTTGTATTTCTTCTCTTATTTCTGGTTTTCTCGTAAACACTGTTTCCAGATGTATAAATCTGTCTACTTCCTCAAAATTATAGGTTTTTTTCTTCATTTGTTTGTATTGTTAGGCTCCTTCCCCTACAAAAATTCTGTTCAGTCCACGTCATGTGTTTTTTCACTTTGCCTACTTGGACCCTTACCCCATTCTGCCAATTCTAATCTCTGCACTACGTCCTACATTTCCTTTTGACTTCTTTTTAAAATAGCGGCGTCATCAGCAGAGGCCATGCACTAATGTTTTTTGTGGTACCATAAACCTGTCCTATTAATTTGGTCATCTCTTATAGTTTTCTCTAATACAAAGTTAAAGAGGACTGTCGAAAGTGGATTGCCTTGTCTCAGCCTCAACTTCACCTCAAACTTGCTGGACAATTTGCTATTTATTTTAACTCTATTGGTGGATCTTCAGCTCGCACATTACATTCTGCTATCTCTTTCCCAAAATTTTCTTCTTCCATCAATAAATTTCAATGTGCAAGTCTTTGAAATACTCTTTCCACCTTTCTAAGATCTCCTCTTCATCTACGAGGATGATTTGACGGGATGTACGACTCGACTACTAGTGCCCTCTAGCTGTTAAAATGAACATCATTTTCGAGTTCCGCCACGTTTTTTTATACTGACAAGTGAAGTTTAGTTGATCTGTGGCGTTCAGTTAAGAAACTGAAAAATTGCAACGGTTTAAAGACGACGCTTAAATGGAAAATCCTAAAATGGATAAAAACGCTATTCGTGGTGCGATTCAATATTTGTTTTTTAAGAAGCTAAACACGACTGAAATTATGGCCGATATGCAGCAAACATTGGGTGACAATGCCCCTTCGAAAGCAACGATTTGTCGCTGGGTTGCACGATTTAAACGTTGTGATTTGAGCATTGAAGATGATGAACGACCAGGACCATCAAAACGGTAACAACCCCGAAAACAGTCGATCAAGTGCATGATATTGTTTGAAGGATCGAAGAATAAACATTGACGAGATAGCTAGGATCGTAGGCATATCAACTGAGCGCATACATCATATTTTGCACGTAGAATTGGGCATGTCTAAGCTGTCAGCAAGATGGGTGCCGCGCTTGCTGAATGCTGATCAAAAACGAGAAAGATGCGAACATCAAGCGACAATTTGAAGCTGTTTAACAAAAATCAGGTTGATTTTCTGCGCCGCTTTGTTACGGTCGATGAAACTTGGATTCATCACTACATTCCCAAATCAAAACGCCAATCTCAACAGTGGAAACATCATGACAGTCCTCCACCAAAGAAGGCAAAGTCGTTTGCATCGGCCGGGAAAGTATCTCAAAAAGAGCCAAACCATCAACGGAGCATATTATGCTGCACTCTTGGATCAACTAAAAGCAGCAATTGCTGAAAAAAGACCCTGAATGGTTCAAAAAAAGATGCTTTTTTGTCATGATAATGGCCCTTCCCATTCCAGTAGCATTGTTTGTGAGAAATTGGATCAACTTTGCTTCCAGGTTATCCCCCACCCATCTTACTCGCCAGATCTTGCTCCGAGTGACTTTCACCTATTCCCGAAGCTCAAACTTTTCCTTGCCAGAAAGAAGTTTAAGACGGACGAAGAAGTAATTGCTGCAACGGAGCAATATTTTGACAGCCTTGAAGAAAATCACTACAAAACAGGCATAATGGCACTTCAGCGTCGCTGGTCCAAGTGTGTTGATGTACGAGGAGAATATGTTGAAAAATAAAAAAAATTAATGGTCTAACTGATGTCTTTCATTTCGAGTCTCACGTCCCGTCAAATCATCCTCGTACTAGTAATATCTCTTCCTTGGATTTGTAAATTACATTTCTTCTAGGTAGGTATGGATTTCTAATTTCTTTGTTCTTGTAGTTTCCCTTGCTTTTTGCTTCCAATGTTCCTTTTTGTATTATTGCCATATGGTCATTTCTTCATTTATCCAACTCCCTCTTACACTCATCATCAACCCATGGTTTTTTCCCTTTTTTTGCTATAATTTTATTTCTCTCGGCACTTTCTCTCATTTTCTTGAGACCTTCTGGAAGGCAATGCCTTCCATGGCTCTTCAACTCGGTTATTTCCTGTGTTTAATATTGCACTATACTTTATTCTATCGTTTTCACTCCTTAACCTCGCCTGACTTTTCATTCTTTGCAGTTCCCTTCTTTTGTTTTTTGTACTGGTATTATTGGGTGCATTCGTACTCCCACAACAAAATGGTCAGAGTTGACATCTGGGCCTCTGAAGCTTCTAATATTTTTTACATTTTGTTCTTCTACTATAAGTATGTGGTCTATTTGGTTCACATACTTGCCATCTGGGGATACCCATGTTCCCTTATAGATTTCTTTTCTTTCAAAGTATGTAAGTATTCAAAATTTTCATATTTTTCCTTTTAGAAATGCTCCATTTTATGTGGTTTCCCTATTAGCTCAGGCATAATAAATATCTACCTCAAAAAAATGTAGTCCTGATTTTTGGCACAAATGTTCCTTAGTACTTTAGAAGCGACTCTTTATAACTTATAAGTCCCTGCCTCTAGGGTGCCGGCGTCACATCAAGAAGGCCTTGGCAGTAGTTAAAATATATCTTTTGTTCGGATAAAGAACCTTTGCTATTTTAAACACGGCAAGATATCTAAACTACGATGCCGGCACCCTAATGCTCTTAGAGCACTTGTTACGGTATTAAACGGGTTTTACGACACCGCACCGGCTCATACAACATCTAAACGGCAGGCGCGGACGATATTCGACAAAATCGGTACAAAGATTCACCTAGGCCGCTGCCCATGCCGCAACAAGATAATGCCGGCTAAAGCATCAGTGGAGCAAGGGGGAGTTCTTCACGAGATCACCTAAGGGCAACGGCCACAGGGGCGGTAAATAACGATAAAAGTAAATAGGGCACCACCAGGTCTGTCTCGGGGTATACACGTGCAACGGTTAGACGGAGCGAGAAGTACACAGGGTACTACGTCAGGAAGGTACTCGAGAGGCTGTAGAACTCGAATTACAATTTCGGGAAGAATACTTGAATAACTATTTCGGGAAAACGGGAATTCGGCCTTACAATCCTCGTCGTCACTGCGGCAGGCGTCGCCAGACCTACCTGTGTCGCTCCAACGCTCAAACTTCGTCGTACATCAATCGTTACACAGAAAACTTATCCTGAAAAGAGCATGCACAGATTCGCCACAATGATAAGGCCTTTGTGAGAATATCTGCCTATTGGTCTGACGTTAATGTTTAAATATATGTGATGGACAAGGTTAAGGCTAACTTAAATGTAGAACCCAGAGCTGGAGAAGCGCTGTTAACCTCCAGCATAACATTTATAGAACTTGCCGCATTCGTAAATCCAAAAGCAATCTCTAAGCTAGGCCACATGAACACGTATGAATGAACTTTCAAAGATTAGTTGCAAGGGCTGCGGCCAAACTGCAATAATTTAGCAAGCACAGTATGTAAATTTAGTTCACATGCATAACAGCTAATTAGTTACAAAAACTGCGATCAAAATGCAATAATTTAGTTAGTACAATAAATTAGCCTGGGTTTAGGCCACATTAATGAAAGCTAATACGTTCTGCTGGCAGCAATTAAAGCACAGTAAAATTAGCAAACACAGAATGTAAGTTCAGTTCACATAAATGACAGATAACACGCTATAAATTGGTTACACAGATACCTGTATCTAGACGATCCTCGAGCGTGGGCGAGAGGTTACTTAGCGACATGCCTGCAGATGCGGGGTAAGAGCGAAAGCGTGGGAGGCACGTGAGAATGCTGGCGGAATCCGCCTTGAAGAGGCGTCAACTGGAATGCGTCCCTCTCATGGGACAAAACGACGGTGAGGCGTAGGAATCCAAAAGTCCTGCAGGTGTGATCCCCGTTTTATCGGGATTGATGGGCCAACCACGACCCTACATCAATAAAGCAGAACTCGGCCATCGATATGCACAGGCACCCACGTACCAACGGTACAGCACGACACACCACACGCTCCTTGTGTCTCAACGAACGACCCTCTCGAGACTGCCGGAAGGCAAACACAGTTTTAATGTTCACACAACCACCTTGCTGTAACCGCACAAACGGAAAAGCCGACGCCCCCGCGACAAGCGCGGAAGCGTCGCACGAACTCTCACTATTCGACTTGTTAGCTCGACGGCTCGGGGCTGAATCCCTGAATCTCGACTGTTAGAAAAACTCACGCCACAAGAAGCGTCCCCAAGCTGACTCGACAGGGAGGCGGAATCGTTCACCGGATAAAACAAAATAATGTCGGTGTGACAAGGAAGACGAGGCCCTCTCATTTGCTCCAACAGGAATTTTTAACACGCCTGAAATCAGCGTTGCGAAACTAAAGCCAAGTGCAAGGATCAGTAAATAAAGGGTGGCCCAAATCGAGGTAACTGCGCTAAACTACAGGGTATTCGAATTTATTACTGCTAACATAAGCGATGAAAAATTGAGTAGCTAAAGACGGGTTAAAAGTACAGACGGGCTGTTCTGAAGGCTCTATACTGCTGTAAACTGTCAAAATGGTAAATTAAATTGTGGAAGACTGCAAAATGGCTTAACACACTAAAGAAGATTTATGCCAAAAATCAGGACTACATTTTTTTAAGATTTCCTTTAAAATGTGTCTAATATGCTTTGCCTATATGCTTACTGTACAGTCCTATAGTTGATCCTATAGAGGTCATTTAAAAAGAAAGAAGAAAAATATTGGATATGAAAAAACTTTACATAGCGCTGCCTCAAACAATTTGTATTTAAATATTTTTCAATTCATTCCATTAACTAAATAAAGTGCATATTATTTTCTACAAAAATCAGTAGGTGTTTGTTTAGACAAATTCTCATGTATCCAGTTTTAATCCAATTAAGATATCACTGCAAGGTATTTTTTACTTATTTTAAGTTTTTTGTAGACATACTTTACTTATAATAATGTAGATGCTAATGCTTAATGAATTTTTGCCTAGAAATGCAAAGCATAGTACAGTTTATTCAGTAGTTTTATATGGAAGGTTAATATTACCAGCTTTTAAAATTGTTATATATTGTTTCAAGAACATTTGTTAGCATAGGTAACATATACATTAGGGCGGAGCGAAAACTGGACCAAAACAACTAATTTTCGAAAACAAATCTGCCTGGGTGCGCAAAAGATGCATTTCGAGGTTCTTAGTTATACAAAAAAATCCGAATGCTTTATGACGATTCATTCGGCTGCCGAAATTACCTTGGATATTTTAAAATCTTTAAAACTGATAAAAAAATTTAAACATGCAGCTCTCAGTTAGTTTCTCTTAAAAAATTACCCAGAACTTACCACGTGGAGGTGGCTGCATGTCGAGTTCCACCCTACCCTCCCACCCTTATGGTAAAAAGTCCTAGAACTGCTACAAATTGTTTTTTGTTTCAAATTGCGGCAATATTTCTCTAGATTCAATACGAGCCCTAATAAACTCGTCTCGCGCTTCAGGACCATAAACCGCCATAGAGGCTTCGGTGACTAACTTAACACATCGCTCAACTGCCTGCGAATGACAAGGAAATTTCATTAACTCTATTTCAACCGGAACAAAAGAAATCATATTAGTTAGTTCTTCGTTTGAAATTTTAAATGTTAACGGGGGCTCGCCTAGATCAACATTTTGCCATAATCTTGACAATCAAAATTTAATTTATTAACTCGAAATATTCTGACATCCTCGGTTTTTGGCATTGATCTACATTTTAAAATCCTTCTTAAAGCTAACTATCGAATGTGTTTTCTATCATCCCCTAACATGGCTATCAAAAGGTTTTCTGGATGACCAAAATATCCGTTTCTCTCAATTACGGGATCTATCACTTTTTTCAGTTCTTCAGGGAGGTAACGAGATTTACTGATAATGCTAAATAAATGCCTAGCACCATTCTTACAAGACCAATTGCATTTAATTTCAAACCAGCATATGGCATACACTTTAACTATGAATTCAGTTAATATCTTAAGATTTTGAGAGGGCTCTTTGGTGGCAACATATGACCTTAGGACTCTATTGGCTGTGGTAAGCCATCTAGAGTGGGACATTTTCCCTGGCGCTTTTAGAGCCAAACCATCTTTTAAAATTCCAGTGGAGATTCCTTGACACATCTCATACATGTACTTAGCATCTGTACTTAAGGGTTTTAGATCAAGTAAAGGTAAAAATGCCTCAATTTTCTCAAACTCTACCACAGGTAAGTTTTCGCACGATTCAAGTGTCTTGCCAATGTCTCCTGAAAACCCTTTTGGCCCAGTAGTTTTTCCGTCTAAATAGTTCATTAAGTGGCGTAGAGGCAATTCGTTAGTGTGTAATAAACAAATCATCCACTGCAATGGCCTTTTTAAATCCAATTCTAAAGCTCGAATCACTCCGTTTTTAAAACCGGTATTTACCACGGTTCCGTCACAACCAATGCCACAATTTTATTTAAATCAATGTATTTTTGTAAAAAGTCTATTATTGATGTTTTAATTGCTTTGGCACTCCCAGATGTTGGACTAACATGTCCAAAATATCTCGATCCTGGTTCAGAAACTAAAACATAATGTTCTTCAACAACTGTTTTTTGATAATACTTCTCTTCTATTTTTGCTTGGATTAAGGTCTTATCTCTGCGCTCGTCAAAATATATTGCCTCAACTTCAGAAGCTTCGTCACCAAATTTTCTTTTTAAGTTATTGCGACTTTTCGCTCTAGCTCTCCTTATTTTACTACGATCTATAATTTTTGAAGAATCAGTGTGTGATACAATTCCGATGTCTTTTAGTACGGCACTTACTATAATTGCCGCTGATCGGTCAGAGATTCCCGTGCGGTCGCAAGCTTCTGCCACTGTTGGTAAATCGAGTCGCATTTGATCAGAAGATGATGATTTGGTAGTTTGACAACTCGTCTGAGAGTCCGGTACCAAAGGGCCGATTGCCTTAGAAGTTGACGGTATACTCTCTAGTTCCTTTTGGTCACGTTCACGTTCTTGCACTATTTTTAACTTTATTTCCTTTAGATTGTCTTCTGTGAACGATGGTTGGCTGGAAGTTGATTGTCTGGCTAGCTCCTTTAATTTTCTTTCAAGTCCTTTTTTATTTCTTTTTGTTGTTTTAATATCTACGTTACCGATTACCATTTTCCAGTTTGTTCTTTGATCTACAATGAATTCTCTTTCAGCTACCGGTATCTTGGTTTTACATTTGCAAGCTGAGAAACTTTTACATTTGCAAATCGCAATATCAAAAAGCTTTTTCTCTGCGTCTTCTTTAAATGCTTTAACTTTTTTGCTATAGTTGTCTCTATATTTTGATTTAAGGCTTTTCTTAATTGTTCTGTATTTACCATGATATTGTGCTATACGACTTAAAATTTGCTGATTCGAGATTACGGGAATGAAGCTTTTCTTCCATATAGCTTTCAAGTCTTCAACTAACTGCTTAGAAACTGCACTTACACTGGGTTCTTGTTTATTTTCGTTTATTTTCCCTAACCTAATCCACAAATAATATTTGATAACATCGGCGTATGTAGGTAGAACATTATCTTTAAATTTAGATAACACACCAAAAATGGGGCATAAGGCGTCTTTACGCATCCTACTCATTTTATAATGTCTTAAAAGATGTCACAAATAATTTAATCACTGTGATTATCGATTAATGCTGGCGAAACTAAATACATACGATGTGCACCGTACCACCATTGCAACTAACACAACGAAAACGACTGTTTGTTTCAAGGATAATGAGATATAAAAATAGAATTAACTTCGCCTTGCGATTTCTAAACTGTGATATCGTTATTCGCAAGTATTACAGTTCCACGTAAGATTAAAACATTACTCATAAAGTATAGATATTACCATATTAGGTAAGTATAATCTTCCTAACCCCATTAATTTATTACACAAATAGCAAAAAAATCTTGTTTAAGGACGGAGTGTCGTCATAGTTTAAAATTTATAAAAAATTATTTAATTTCCCAAATTTGAAGGCAGTTTCGGCAGCCGAAGATATCGTTTTTGGGCATCCAGATTTTTTTTACTTACTTAAGCTTACAATAAGCTCACATTAAGCATACAGGGTGCTTAAATTTCAAGAAATCGACAATTCGCTAAATTTAAAAAAATAGTGTTAATTTTCGAAATTTTAAGACTGTTTCGGCAGCCGAAGATAACGTTTTTGGGCGTTCGGATTTTTTTGACGTAATTAAGAGTGCAATAGGCACCTATTAAGCATACAGGGAGGTTAAGTTTCAAAAAATCGAAAATTCGCTCCACCCTAATATACATTCTCTAATTATTTATTCAAATGCAATGTAAAAAGTAGAGAAGAAAGGAATATCTAGTTTTGAAACCAGATACAATACATTTTCAGAGAACCTACTAGAAATAATTGAATACTTTAAAATATATTTTTATTGAATTCATTGCTTAAATTTGGTTAAAAATTTATTTAATTTTGGAAAAACAAAACCTGTGTGTCACTGCACAAAACTAACTAAGCATTAGCATCGCACATTATAATTTTATTCTGAATATAAAATATTTAAATAATTTAAAATACGCAAATACAAAGTTCTAACTATTTTTAATTTTTTTTTAATTAACTATCTTTAATCACACATTAAATATGTTAACTGCTGCATTTTTTAAAATTGAGAAATGATGTAGAAAGGTGCAGATGCCGTTGAAATTACTTACCTTATATTTAACATTTATTAATTTTTGTAAAACAATTTACATGCTGGTCATTGGACCAGAGCAGCTTATGGTAGGTAGGTAATAGATTTTTATTTCCAGATCGCTGGCTCTATTACGCATTTTAAATTAAACGCAATCTCTAGTTAGATTATGTTCGAAACTGCATTAAAAATGTATTACAATACTAAGATAATTACGTTCTGTGGTTAGTGTGTTTTAATAAAATATATGTTTATTAAGAATATTAACATTCATTGGTTTTTTTAGATATTTGTAAAACAAATATATTTAACGAATTCATATAACTATGGTAAATATAGTAAAAAAATATATAGAAAACAGAAACATTGACCAGCACAAAATGCATGAGTTCTATCGCCTAACTTGTCATACAGGTTTTTTGCATTAGTTTATTATATACATTAAGACAGACAACAACTGCTTTACAAGGAAATAAAAGCACTAAAACCAATAGGCAGAGTAGTAGTTTTTAAAGAAGAGCCTGTTACGTGATCGATGCAGTCAACTGAAACGTGGTTGGACTGGTCCAACTTGCTGACTTAGGGGAGTCGAGACTGTTCTGTTATTGGCGTGAGTATAATGTGTGTACAAAACTCCTACAACTGTCTTGCAACTCTTAAGTTGGTACCACGTATTTTTGGAAACTTTCAGTTTTGTACATCAATATTAATATTAGAAAGACAGTTACCCTACTAGCAAAAACAAAAGATGGTAGTAAAATACTAGTTAGAAAAAAAGACTGGAAATTAAATTATGTATAAATTTTTTTGTAAATTACTGTTTCATAACCTATAACTTTTATTACATTTACGAAATTTTTATAAACTTTG
Source organism: Agriotes lineatus (assembly GCA_940337035.1). Classification (NCBI taxonomy): domain Eukaryota; kingdom Metazoa; phylum Arthropoda; class Insecta; order Coleoptera; family Elateridae; genus Agriotes; species Agriotes lineatus. Next base: position 177,680,257 of record OW679195.1, on the reverse strand, counting down.
ACATTGACAGTTCCAGGATTAGTGAAAATAGATTAAGGCGATGCTTTAGGCCAGTGGTTCTCAAACTTTTCAACTTAAGTAGGTATGGTTGTCGTAAAAAAAAATCGGGTACACCTATTTTTCCCCGAAATAAACTCAACTTTTGGAATAATACCTCAGTAACTTGTGCATTTCAATTAACTGTCACATTTTTCGCTATCATTGAACGTCAAAAATCAGTTATTTGAAAACATGCCTCGTCATTTGAATGATTTCGAAAAAGGAAGAATTGTCGATAGGCTAAGGAGAGGAATGCAAATAAGAGCAATTGCCACTGAACTTAATACAGGTAAAAATACAACTTATATCCTGAATATATCAGAAATTTACTAACTTTCATGACAGGTAGACTGTAAGCTGCAATTGCAAATAGTGGCAACATTACAAAATATTAATTTATTTTTTGTTATCATACATTCCCTGTTTGTAAATTTAATTATTTATATTCTAACGATATCGTTTTTGATTTGTAATTTGCATACGTTATAGTAACAAAATTACAAGTAACTGTCATTTAGAAGGATGAGAATCGTTTAAGTACTACCAAAATATAAAAATATTGTCACTAGATCTATTTAGGTGTACTCAATTTTATTGGTGACAACTGCACCACAATTTTTTCTTATACAGTGTGATGATAAAGTTTGGAACATAATTCATAATTGCGTTATTAAATGTTTAAAAAAAAACGCTCGACCAGGTCAATTTTATTTTTTAAATAGCCAACGTCACCTATTTCCGAACGGTGACGTCATCATAAGTTTTTCAAATAACAACCCTATTTTTTTTCTGTTTTTCCATGGACCTTCTTACTACTTAAATGACGATGGAAAAAAATTGGTACCTTACATAACAATTTTTTTGAAAAAATAGCATATTTACTTTAAAAAATGGAAACGTAACTTTAATTAAATATAAGAAATAATTTCTCGCCGTTTTTATTTAGAACGAGTTTTCTTTAGAATAATGAGGTTTTACTTCACTTGTCTAAAGTTATCAACACTTGATTTTTTTTTGCGCGAAGTGCTTACACTCATATAGGTCAATGCCAAATGGTTGGTGGAGAACAATTTGAACATTTGCGCAAAATTTTATTTGTGTTTTTGTGTTCAATAAATGTTTTTCCATTAAAGCTACGTTTCCATTTTTTAAAGTAAATATGCTATTTAAAAAAAAATTGTTATGTAAGGTACCAATCTTTTTTCTATCATCATTTACTTGAAGGTCCATGGAAAAAAAATAATAGGGTTGTCATTTGCAAAAACTTATGATGACGTCACCGTTCAGAAATAGGTGACATCATACGTGACATTTTTACGTCATAAGTTGGCTATTTAAAAAATAAAATCGACCTGTTTGAGAGTTTTATTTTTAAACATTAAATAACGCAATTATGAATTATGTTCCAAACGTTATCATCACACTGTATATAAGTATTATTGTTTTGGAATACCACAGTTTGGGAATCGCTGCTTTAGACAATTAACGGTTTACTGTAAATACAGGAGATTCTGAAGACGAATATCCAGAATAGTTTTTATCTACGACCACTACTAAAAGTAGGCCTTTTAGCGCTAGCTTGTTTCACTAAAAGTGACGTTTTATAGTTTACCGTGGTTAACAAGGAAGCTAACTGTGCTACAGGAGAAAAAATACCAAAGCTGGAACTAGAATGGGCTGAGAAAAAGAGCGGAAAATAGAACTAGATGACAATGCAACGTTGAGACCCTATGGTCCTGATGGAGTTCAAGGAATGAAGAAAGACATTGGGGGTGTTGGGAATTGGAGGCATTTAGGCTGTAGCTCATGTGCATGCACATATGCCCTCCTAGTCATGCATAGACAAGACATTTATTAAAATTTTGAAGTTTTGCAAGGAATATAGCCTGCTTGATGTAAGCAAATTAAGTAAAATTAAAATAATACAAAGAAATGCTTTAGACATTTATTATTAAAAAAATTAAGAAAAGTAGTCAATGTTAATGAATTTAGATGTTCAATTTTAAACATCTGAAGCTAATGCAAAAATATGTTGTCAATGAGAAAGTATGTCTAATCACCTTCTATAATTAAAGCCAATTTGTAATGGAAAAAGTAATTAACTAGGTACTCTCATTTACAGTGCTTGTACTGATTACAATATTTTGAAATGTATTTATAACGATCACAAATTTTAAAGGAAACACTTTACACTTAATAGAGAAATTCTAGCAATTGGTTTTCTCAGCTACAGGGTATTGCATTAGTTTAAGTCTTGGTCGTTCGAATCAATAAACAGTATTTAAATGCTCAGTCTGAATAAAGCAGTCTCCTGCGTAATAATTATTCTCTGAAAAAGAGTTATAAGATATTCACATTCCCTTTCAGTTAATTTATTCAATTCTATTTCCTTACAACAATGAACAATGCGAACTGAATAATAACTATTCTATCAAGCAATAAGTCTACTACTATCAGTGACATTTTCAGTGCAAAATACGTCATTAGTCTAGTTATGGACATGCAAAACCCATATGAAATATTTTAAATATATACTCACCCATAATTAATTTCTTAGCAGCCTCGGCATTTGTCTTATGTAATATACAATATTATTTTCAAATTAAGTGCAGAAAGTTGTTTCCAGTACAACCTGCAACTGTTTACGATAATAATATGGTGATTAAGCATTTTAAGGTGGCTTTCAATTGCTATATATGCATACTCAATGTGCATAAGAAATTACACATTGTCCTATTCCTATTCCTGCCCCTCTTCGAAAATGTTTTAATTTCAGATAGAGTAGTTTTAATTCCAATTACAGTAGAACTCGCTTTTAACGATCACGGTTACAGCGAATTCACGTTTATAACGAATAATTTTGAAGGTATATTTGAATTACATTTGATTTAATGCATGTATTTCATGTTTATTACGAATTCGTTTCACGGGAATAACGAACCAAAATTTAAGAATACATTTTCAGAACTGATCCTTTTAATCTCCTAATAAAATGTAACTGAAAGATATTAGGTATTTTGTTGTGGCAACATTATAATAAGGAAGGTTTTCTAGGAAAATAGTGGTCAGTTAAATTTCGTAGTAGGCCACTTTCTCTAGCTCTCTCTAACACTGTACAATAGCGCGAGATAGTGGGCAGTGTAAGCAACTCCGTTTTTCTTAGAATCCAGCAGCTACCTGCAGGTTCCAGTTCTTCGAAAAGCGATAATGGGTTTCGCCCCATTGTTATGGCTCAGTTCTGTTATCGCATTCTGCAAAACGAAGGTGTTGCGTCATAGCCACGTCTTAGCTTTGTATTTAACAAAACCCTTTACAGGATTAAAAATACAATAGCTATAAGAGTTGCAAAAATCTTCAAGTGGATGTATCTTGGTCGTTCCTTTACTGACATTCCGTGTGTACCTACGCATTTTCTAGTTGTGGAAAAACGTCGGGAGTCAAACGGAAAATTTTATCGGTTTCCGAAAAAGTAGAAATTATACGGAAGTTGGAAATTTGCTCAAATTATGACCATCTTGGGTATAACGAATAACGGTTATTACGAACAAATATAGCGGTCCCGTGGAATTCGCTATAACCGAGTTCTACTGTATTTTAATTGTGGACATGATAAATATAAGCAAGCTTACTTAATGTCGTAACGTGGCTCAAGTTTAGAACCCATAAACCTACGGAGTCTAGTATGCGTAGACAATTTTTATCCTCTAGATGGCTGTGGAATTGTTTCTCTTTAAATTTATGTTGGCAGTCGTGACATTGGCATTTTACATCTGACAGTTTAAGGTTATATTAGTAATGTCATTTTAACAAATACAAACATTTCTGTTGAATATACAGGGTGATTCGGGAGGAAGTGGCAATATTTTGAGGATATGTCGAGGAAGCCAAACTAAGCAAAATAAGCACATATGTTTAAGTCCGATTTTCATTTGTTTCAGGGATAATTGACTTTTTCTTAAAATGTCAAATCTCAAAGTGACAGTTGTTCAACATTAGTTTTATGAAGTTGTAAAAATGCCCCACAAATTTAGTCATAAAGAATATGCCGATATGATATTTGTTTATGGGTTCTGTAATGGTAGTAATGTTCGTGCAGTGGAGGAGTATCGACGTCGTTTTCCGAATCGAAGAATTCCTAACAAGCGAGTATTTCAAACTGTTTTTACACATGCCGGCGAAACTGGGACATTTCCAAGTGCAAGTATTGTTTCTGAAAGAGAACACGGAATCGCTGTTGGACTTGAAGAAGATATTCTGGATGTGGTAGACGAAAATCCAGAGATAAGTACAAGACGCATCGCAATCCAATTTGAAATACCACAAACAATGGCTTGGAAAACACTTAAACAACAGGGTTTGAACGCTTATCATTTGCAAAAAATACAAAATCTCCACGAAGGCGATTATCCTTTAAGGCTACAATTTTGTCGTTGGATTCGGGAAAACAGAAGATTGTGTAAAGACATTTTGTGGTCGGATGAAGCTCAATTTACGCGAGATGGAATTAACAATTGCCACAATAATCATCGATGGTCGGACGAAAATCCCCATGCTACAATAGAACACAATTTCCAACATCGATTTAGCATTAACGTTTGGTGCGGTATTCTAAATGATCAATTATTCGGTCCTTTCGTATTAGATGCGCGCCTTACTGGACAAGGATATTTACGTTTTTTAGAAGGCCATTTAGAAGAAATATTGGACGAAGCACCTTTAAATATTCGACAACGAATTATCTTCCAACATGATGGAGCGCCTCCTCACTATTCTAATAATGTACAAAATTTTCTGAATACCACTTTCGGCTATCGTTGGATTGGCAGAGGCGGTCCGCATCCTTGGCCACCGAGATCACCGGATCTCACTCCCCTCGATTTTTGCCTTTGGGGATGGATGAAGTCGTTAGTTTATGCTACTAAAGTGGAAACGAGGGAAGCGTTACTAGATCGTATTCTTAATACAGCAGCTATCATTAGAGCGAACAATCGTTCATTGAAACTCGCTACTAGTGCAGTCTCTAAACGCGCAAATAAGTGTATCGAAGTGGGCGGTGGCGTTTTCAAAAATTTGTCGTAAATTAATGCTATTTTGTTTATTTTTGTAATTCATTTTGTAATAAATTTTTGTTTGCTTTTTAAATTATACAATTAATCAAAATATCTCCGAAACAAATGAAAATTGGACTTGAACATATGAGTTTATTTTGCTTATTTTGACTTCCTCGATATGTCTTCAAAATATTGCCACTTCCTCCCGAATCACCCTGTATAAAATGTTAATAACAAAAACAACTACAGATGTTCAAAGACATAGACATCACTACATTGTGTTCAGTATTAAACATTCTGTAAAAGTTAAGTAATTCTGTCAAAACTGTATAGGTTATATTATTAAGTACCTTTACTCATCACTGCCAATATAAATTACATTAAAAAAAAAATCCACAGCCCTCTTGAGGATAAAAGTTTTCGATCATATGTTAGTTCTTGTGGACAAAATGATGGAAACATTTATAACAGAACATAAACAAATGGAATAGGGCAATAGAAAGATGATGCATAAAAATTCTTTTTTAATAAAAGCAAGATAACTCAGCTCAACAAAACATAGAATTAACTAATACAGGAAATGTGTTGAAAAGGGTAGATAGTTAGTATAATAACATGATAAGCAAAATAGAACAAACGACACAAAGTTAGGGGTATATAAAACAATCAAGTCCACTTTAATATAGGGATCAGAAGGTTGGACTCTACACGACAAAATAAAAAGTAAAATAACAGCGGATAAAATGAATTGCTTCAAAAGGATGACCAGCTAAATAAAGCGAGGTAGAATTACAAATACAATGATAGCAGAAGAGAATTGAACTGCTATAACAGGAATCTGAGGAGAGTGTCAGAAGTGAAGCTAGAAGCAAAAAGGCACAACGGATGATAATGGGAAAAGGAGTTTATAGAGAATTGCGAGAAATAGAGGGATAATAATAATGCAATTTAAGAAGTACCTAGTCAATCGTGACAAATATCAGAAATGGACAAACAACCTAACACTATAGGCAAAGAGGAAATGAAAAAGTAAAAATAATTATTATTAAAATCAGAAGAACTAAGTATATTAAATTTCTGAGTTCTACAGGCTCATTAAAATGCACATTTTATTCTCTTCTTAATCATGTTTGTTATTCTTATTATAACAATTAAAAGTGTTTCACATTGATTATTTCACACAATAATGACATAGCATGCCATATACCAAACTATGGGCTTTTAATTTCTAATAAGTTTTGAACAATCGGAGCAAAACGATATTTCAATTTAGTACCTTTGGTAGAATTTGTAGTTTATAATGCCAGTTTCAGATACATTCGAAATATCTCAAAATGCTAGTATATGCACGTATATTCAATTCAGAGGAGTAAAAAGCCTATGAAACAAGAATATTATATGAAAACGTTATTACACTGTCTCAAAAATGTATTTTCTTGTTAAGTGTTGCAAACAAAATCTTTTGCGCATGAATTGATAAAGGAAGCTTTTTTCTAATGTAGTTACTGGGAGACAAGACCCTGAAGCTAAACAGAAATCAATGGTTTGGACACACAAAGAGCTCACACTCCCTCAAAAGTTTAAAAACCTGCAAATAAACTTCTGGCTACTTCTTTTTAATGGAATGACCTATAGTTAGGCAGCTTAAAAGATTTCCATTGAAATAGTAATCATTTTGCTATAAAGTTGTGTAAGTCTAAGGTCAACTGTTTTGGAGATAATAACGATTTTATGCAAAAAAAAATGCTAACCTTCAGGTGGCTGCTGTATGTAACAGAAAGTAATTGAATGAAGTAAAATGTTACCAAAAAATTATGCGTTTCGTGAATTACCTTTGGAGTGTAAAATGGTATGCTATACAGGGGGCACAACATTTGCAAATTTTATAATTTCAGATCTTTTCAAATTTTTTAAAAGCCTTTTTAATGGACTTTCTTTTGATATGTTATTTCATACCGCTAAATTAAACTGTTTTTCCAATATGCGTGTTCGAACAAAAAAAATTTAAGCCTCTTAAGATGCTTTTTTTCAAGGTTTAGAAAATATAAATCCAGTCATTGTTGATACAAGAAATAAAAACACAAACAATGAGAAATGCAGGGATAAATTAATTCCAGGATCAAATAAAATCTGGTTAAAAAATCTGTAAAAGGCTTTACCCTCGGCTTTACCAGAACTTCCCTCGTCGACATTGTGACACTAAACAATTTTTGCCGCTGTCGACCATGTAAGTCAGTGATATAGCCTTAGTAACTAAACGTGTAAGTCGGCGATTATATTTGTTTGCTGCTTTCCCTTGACCACGGAACTTAATATCATTATTAAGTTCCTAGGATAATACAATTAACAACGCAAGATACAAACTTAAATGTTTTGTTTATAATTGCAAGTGTTTATGTGAATGTGACACTCACAGGTAACACGATTCATGTAAATTAATCCTGGTGACAGGTGACAAACCAAACAATTTTTTTAAAGAATCTAGGAAAATTTCGATAAGCAGCGGAAAAATATAATGAGACAACTCAGAATGTTAGGCCTACCTCAAATGTTAATAGGTTCTTACATTCCTTGTTACTTAAATAGCTATTAAAAATCAAATTAAGTTAGGAGTAAAAATATCTTCACGTTTCTAATAAATTAAATAAATTTTCTTCTTTCTTTCTTTCTTTCTTTCTTCTGTTTATCCTTGTACCCTATCTGGGTGTCGGATATGAGGTCCAGTCCTTCCATTCCTTCCTGCTCCTTGCCATTTTTTTCATCTCTGCCACTGTTTTGCCTCTCTTTATACCGATTTCTTCGATTCTTTGTGTCCAGCGCTTTCTGGGTCTGCCCTTCTTCCTTTTTCTTTCTCCTGGTGCTTCTATGATCTTTTTTAGTAGCGATTTTTCTTCTTTTCTTATTATATGACCATACCATCTTAGTTGTTTCCTTTCTATGAAGTCCATTATTCTTTCTTGTCTTAAAGTTTGTCTTATTCTTTCATTTGTCTCTCTGTCCCATTTTGTAACTCCCTCAATTCTTCTCAGGAACTGCATTTCTGCTGCATTGAGTTTGCTTTCGTGCTTTTTGTTTATTGTCCATGTCTCGCTGCCGTAAGTTAGTGTTGGTTTCGCTATACTATTGTATACTTTCAGTTTCACTTGCTTGTCTACTTCTTGTTTCTGTAATATTGCTTTGTTTATAGCATAATACACGTTCCTTGTTTTCTTTATTCTTTGTGCAATGTCGACTTCTATTCTTCCATCATCTGTTATTACTGAGCCGAGATATTCCATTGCTGTAACTACTTCTATTGTTATCCCATTTATTTCTATAGTTCTTATTATCTCAGTGTTTTTGTTATTTATAATCATCATTTTTGTTTTGTTAGTATTCACCTCCATTCCCATTTTCTCCATTTCCTCGTTCCAAATTTTAACCAGTCCCTTCATTTTATTGTGAGTATCTGCTATAAGTATTATGTCGTCTGCGTAGATTAAACTATCTACTTTGATTGACCTTAGTTGGTGATGTCCTAGTTGTGATTGTAGATGTTTTGATTTCTCTCTTGTATTTAATAAAATTTTGTCCATTACAGTTATGAATAGGAGTGGGCTAAGACTATCTCCTTGTTTTAATCCTTTTGTCATGTGAAACGTGTCGGATACTTGTCCATTCATCTGTACTCTTCCTTTGACTGTCTGGTAGATGTTCTTAATGTTTCTTAAGAGTTTTCTGGGTGTCTGTAATTCTATAAGGTACTTCCATATGTTACTTCTTTTTATATTATCGAAGGCGGCTTTCAGGTCTATAAATGTGACGAACATTTCATTTCCTCTTTCTATTGTTCTTTCCATTATATTTCTTATTATATGTATGTTGTCCATTGTTTGTTTACCTTGTCTGTATGCTGCTTGTTCCTCGGCCAGTTTGTGTCCTATGCAGTGTGTAAGTTTCTTTTGTAGAATCTTCGTGTACATTTTGAAAACTGTAGAAGATAGGCAGATTGCTCTATAATTATCACAATTCCCAGTTTCTCCTTTTTTATATAGGTATGATTGTATTATTTTCCCAGTCCTTTGGAATTTGCTCTCCTTCCCATGCTTTTCTGAATATTTCGTGTAACCATATCTTTCCTTTCGGCCCCATGAATTTTATCATTTCTGCCTCGATACCATCTGGTCCACCTGCCTTGCCCAGTTTAAGTGAAGCAATTGCCTCATCCACCTCTGACATTTTTAATTCGTTTTCCTGTGGTTCTTCACCCATTTCGTCGTATTCGTCTTGCTCTTCTTGTTGATTTCGGTCCTCTTCGAATTTTTCTTTGTAGTATTCCTTCCATACTTGTAGAATTTCAGATATTTCCGTTTTTAATTCGTTTTTTTTGTTCCTTATTCCTCTTACTTCTCTTTCTTTATTTCCTCTTAACTTTTTTACTATACCCCAAAACTGCTTATTATTTTTTGTATACACTTCCTCCATTTCCCTTCCAAAGTCTTTCCAGCATTGAATTTTTGCTTTTCTTATTTCTCTTTTGGCCTTGTTTCTTTTCCCTATGTAATCTTCTCTGTCCTCTTGGTTTTTAGTTGTTATATATTTCTTCCACGCTTCCTTCTTCTCTCTGATAGCTTTTTTTACTTCTTTGTTCCACCATCTTGTTCTCTTAGTGTTTTGTTTCACTTTCTTTATTCCACATATCTTTTTAGCATTTTTTATCAGCGTATCTTTGAATATTTTCCATATTTCTTCTACTGTTCCTTCCAATCTTTTTATTTCAAATTTTTCTAGTTGGTCATCTGTATTTTCCTTGTACTTTTCTGCACTTTCTGTATCTTTTAATTTGTAGATTGGTATTCTCTCATATTCCTTTTTCTCCTCCACTGTAATATTTATTTCATTCATTATTGCTCTTATTAATCTGTGTTGTGTGGAGAGTTCCGCTTCTCCTATTGTTTTCACTTCCTCTATTATTTGTTCTAATTCCCTCGTGTATACGATGTAATCTATCAGACTTCTTGCCCCTCGTTCTTCCGCTACATATGTGTACTTTTCTTCTAATGGTTGATACCAAAAAGTGTTTCCCACTATTAAATCGTTTGTTATACAGAATTCCATCATTTTTTTCCCGTTATTATTTTGTATCGTTTCGCCGAATTTTCCCAAACTGCCTAATCCTGTGTTTATATTGCTTCCTACTCTTGCGTTCCAATCTCCTATTATTAATATTTTGTTACACTTTTCTTTTGCTCTGTCTATCATCTTCTGTAGTTGTTCGTAGAATTCTTCTCTCATGTTGACTTCTGCTCCCTCTATTGGCGCGTATATTTGTATTATATATACCAACTGTCCCAGAAATAAATAAATTTTCAAATAAAAAAAATGTTACCGGTGGCCGAATTCGAACGGCAGGCGGACTGCGTGTGCAGCCGTTTTGTGGGATATTGTAAGAGACTGGGCAATTTCTACCTGCACCATGGAACACCAACCTTTCGAATTTCGGCGTCGCAGCTATATTTAGTAGCACACTAATTTGTGCCTGCTTTTTGTATCGTAAAACATTTATTCTACATCTATTGGCTTCCATTTTTGGTAAGAATAAATCCTGAACTATGTACAAATTATTACTTGTATCTACTACTAAGTTAAATAAAAAATAAACAAAATTTTATTTTTTTAAGGTGCTCACCCTGTATATATTTGTCTGAAATTTTCACGGTTTCATGTCAGGTATACATATAATGTGTATACAAAATATCATCTTCCTACGATAAATAGTTTTTAAGTTATACCGCCAACAGACAGACAGACTGACAGAATTGAGAAAACCTGCTTTTCGTCATCTAGGGACTCTGAAACGTGAAGATCTGAAGAAATCTCGGGAGGTGATTTTTTCGTGATTACAATACTTCCTTCGTCTTTCAGGCGAGGAAAGTAATAAACAAGTGAATACACCAAAATTCAGTATGTAATTATGTTAAATGTTCAAATATTTCTCCTCCAGTGCTTAGGGCAGTGGTCGCCAACCTGTCGATCGCGAGCTACCGGTAGCTCGCGGGGGCAATTCTGGTAGCTCTCACAACGATTTTAATTTAAAAAATACAAAATCAGAGAAGCATCCTAAAATTCCACAAAAAAATCTAATTGTCATAATATTAAACATAAACAGCGGCAACGTTGCGGCGAGCGATCTGCCGCTGACGCCATCAAGCTAGAATCGGCTAGAACCGACCAGCCGGACCAGTGCGTTAGTGTTCGAGAACGATCTGGATTGCTTTGAACGGGATAAATACGCACGGCGCGGCGACATTGCGCTTAGTTTAAAACTGAACGCGTAACCAACGTCCAGCGGTTGGGTTAGTAGTGAACAACAAAAAATAATATTATGGCAAGCAGTTGTAAGAAGGTAAAGACATACCACTTTCATTCGGAATGGGAAGAACAATACTTTTTTACAGAAGTTAAAGATAAAAATGTTTGTTTGTTAGGTAATACTTCGGTCTCCGTTGCTAAAAAAGGAAATATTGAGAGACATCATAAAACTGTACATTCTAATTTTGAAAAATCATTTCCACTACATTCTGCCGCCAGAAAGGAGAAACTGAAACAGTTAAAAAAGCAGTTAATTGGACAACAATCAATATTTTTAAGAACAATCGACAAAAATAAGGCTGCAACTGAAGCATCGTACCGTGTGTCCCAGATAATTGCACAAAGAAAGAAACCTTATGAAGACGGGGAAATGATAAAACAGGCGTTTTTAGAAGCTGCTGACTCGTTATTTGCCAACTTTAGAAACAAAGACGAGATAGTTTCAGCTATAAAATCTATGCAACTTTCTGCTAATACAGTGATGAGACGTGTAGAAGTAATGAGCAATGATATTTTTTTACAGTTAAGAACTGACTTAGATAACTGTGTTTATTTTTCACTTCAACTGGATGAATCAACAGATGTCGTTGACACTGTCCAGATGGCCGTGTTCGTCAGGATGGTTTTTAGTGATTTTACGATTAAAGAAGATCTTTTGAAGTTTATTTCACTGAAAGGACACACTACTGGACAGGAGTTGTTTTCTCATTTAAAAAATATTATTTCTTCCGAGAAAATTCCAATATCGAAAATGGTAGGCTTGACAACCGATGGCGCTCCAGCTATGGTGGGTTTTGATAAGGGTCTGGTGGCGTTATGTCGTAAAGATGAAACTTTTCCGCAATTTCTCTCTTACCACTGCATTATCCATCAGGAAGCATTATGTGGAAATTTCCTGAAACTAAACAACGTTATGAAACTGGTGGTAAAAATTGTGAACAAGATTAGAGCTCAAGCGTTACAAAGAAGATTATTCAAAACCTTGGCCGATGAAGTTGACTGTCAATACGGGGACCTACTCCTTCACTCTGAAGTCCGATGGTTAAGTAGAGGACGGGTGCTGAAACGTTTTAATGATGTCCTATCTGGCATAGTTCAATTTTTCAAAAAACGCGATGAACCGACTCCGGAACTAGAAAATTCAATCTGGCTTAGAGATTTTGGTTTTCTCGTGGACATTACCGAGAAATTAAACGAACTTAATTTGCAGCTTCAGGGGAGAGACAAAGAACTAGCAGAAATGATTTCTGATATAAAAGCATTTATCAAAAAGCTGGAGTTTTGGGAACAAAACCTAATTAACAGCGATGCCAAGCATTTTCCTATTCTTTCAGAAAAAATATCTCAAAATCCATTAGAACCCTATGACAGCAAATATCATGTAGAAATAGTTTCTACCCTGAAGAATGACTTCAAAAATCGTTTTAAGGATTTCAACGAAATGGCTTTAGTAGCGCAGTTTGTTGTTTCACCCTTTATGGAAATTGATATCCAACAGTTTGCAACTTGTGTTATGCAGAACTTTGGCGAAGACATCGCTGCAACAGAAATGGAAGTAATTGATTTTCAAAATGATTTAGCCTTAAAATCGTTAGTCTCAAGTACCAAATGTATCTGGCCTATTGTAAGTAAAGACAAATATTCAGTTCTATGCCGTGTTGCCTTGAAAGTGAAAGCATTATTCAGTTCAACCTATTTGTGTGAATCTTCTTTTTCCAATATGAAGTTTATTAAGAACAAATATCGCAATCGACTTACAGATGAACATTTGGATAATTGTATTCAAATGGCTGTATCAAATTATACTGCAAACATTAAAAAAATTATCGATGAGTCTGAGTGTCAGCCTTCTCATTGAACGTGCTTTTTTATTTTTCAATGTTTATGTTCATGATAGTGCGTTACTTTTTTGTTGTTATTATTAACTATTTTTAAATCTTACGTGACATGCCGTTGTGGCTGGATAAAAGTTTGTGTTTATTTTTCAAACAACTTCGTTTGGTAGGTAGGAATGTAGTTATTATTAGTACCTATGTATTATGTATTACCAGTTAAATAAATAGTAAAATAAATACATATAATGATAAATTAACTGTGGATTATTTCATTTACGTTGCGTTACGTGGCTTCCGTGTGGGTAGCTCGCTGTTTATTCCAAAATTAACAAGTAGCTCACCACATTGAAGAGGTTGGCGACCACTGGCTTAGGGTATTAAACCTATATAGAGAGCCCATAATTTGCAAATATAATTACTTGGATTGTTTAAATGGAACACCCTATATATCTCTGTATTTTTGAAAAGTACTATTCATGAGCTTTCATAAGTTCCTAGCCCTAAATTCAATAGCTTTCCAGATTAATTTTCTCTTGCTTTTTTCATTTTCTCGTATTATTTCAGGTTTTAGCAGTAGTTGAATTTTTATTTTTTAAACCTGGTTTTCTGTTGTGCTCAGATAGTTGCAAGTGTTTAAATTCACATTATAAGTGCGTTTGTTTGTTATTCCTTGAAATAATGCTGCTTAAATTGTTTTTTACGTTCAAACACGCATATCTAAAGAACAGTTATTTAGAGGTATGAAGTTACATATCAAAAGAAAGCTTATTAAAAGGGATTTTCAAAAATACAAAAATATACAGAGCGTTCCATTTAAAAAAATCCGAAATTATTAAATTTGCAAATCTTGAGCACCCTGTACAGCATTAATATTCAGGTTGACCATTTTATGTTCAAAAGGTAATATGTATACGAAACACATAATTTTTTGGTAACGTATTGCTTCGTCCAATTGTTTTCTGATATAGCAGCTGCCTGAAGTTCAGATTTTTTTGTATAAAACAGTTGACCTTAGACTTATACAACTTAATATCAAAATGATTAGCGATTAGTATTTCAATGCAAATATTTTAAGCTGCTTAAATACGGGCATTCCATTTAAAAAAGTAAGTTTTGTTCGCCACACTGTATAATCAAAACTATTTTAGCAATGTGCAACACCTTCGTACTACAACTTTTATATACATTATATATTTATGTAACTTTCATAGTTTTAGATATTCTGCCCCCCGCCCTTCGTTGCCGGATCCTGTATTACATTTATTTGTTATAATCTAGAGAATTTGTGTTTAGTTTTGTCATTACATTCTTGTAATTATAAATAATCTATAACAATTGTAAGTTCTTATTTGATAAGTCTGTCATAAATTTTTTCTGCCTATAAATTTTACTTCGTTCACTCTTATGTATTTTCTTTTTTCGGAAGTGCTCTATGTCAAGTCTGTTATGTTCTTGACTTGACTTTATTTTATAGTTTATTGCCTAATTTTTAAATGTTTATTGACTATTTCCCCCATGATTTTTTTAAAATACAACCAATCACATATTTTTATAGTGGCAAAAAATCAAAATTTTACCTTGGGATTTTATCAGTTTTGTTTACCACTTGTATCCGTGGCAACCACCAAATATGTTTTTTTAAGGAAGGTGGTATTTCAAAAACGTCAAGGGAATTTGATCAGTTAGTTTGTTTTGTGACATTGCCACAACGGCAAAATCATTATTACCTATAATTTTTTCTGGGCCGCGGCCTGTTACATTTTTGAGCTGCTGACTATCGATTTTCTGATACGATTTTAGGTACCCCATCTCCAATTATCAGAATCGTGAAAATATAAGTTCGATTTAAGAAAAAAAATGTATGTTGCTGTTAAACTGGAATAAACATTTATTTAAATAAAGGAATGAGAAAAATTGGAAGCATTTTAATAGTGTTGCTAATAACAAAATTAGTTTAAATTTTTGAGAAAACTAATGTAACTTTAATAGCATAGTTCTCAATGTTAACACTAATTGCGATTTCATGGACCGAACAATTGAGCAAATCAACGACTTTTACATAACAACATTGACATTTTGCTGATGACAAATTTATTTTGTGGGTAGTAAATACACTAAAACTGCATGGATTACTTAGATGAAGCCAATAATGGTGATAGTAATAATTTGAAGTTAATTTTTGGTCGTGGAAACACTAAAATATGTACTACTGTTCTGACAAAGGGCAACATCATATAAATTAGTCTAAAGCAATGTCTTTCTCGTGAACATCAACCCCTATGATATGATCAGCTATGATAGTGGCCACTGGCCAACTGTTTCCCACTTTTCCCGCCTTAACCGTTGAAATACCTTTTGTAGTAAATTTTCAAGGTTGGCACTAAATATGCCAAAACAGATGTTCAAATTTGACAGCTGTTTCACAAATTGAGCTGTATTATACGAAAATATTTACTGCTAAAATTTAATAATTCGACGGAAACGTACCGACAGATTCCTGGAGCGCATTCTTTGCTTGTTCCACAAACTGCCACATTTTGATGCATTTCTCGCTGTCAACGTAACATCCAACTTCTGCCGATTTCAAATCCCAAAATGCACTGTTAGAGAACTGAAGTTGTAAATTTACCGGCTCCTTGCAGAATTAACATTTTCCTTATGTTATAACTAGCATTTGAGCACGGACATGAATTAGATTAGGTAGAGGAGGAAACTTGCGTATTACGTGCGCTGTCATTCATCCCGCCAAGCGCAAGAAATGCCGTCAGCGGTGTCATGCTTTTACACAAGAATTTCGATAGCCCAATAAATATTTGGACATATTGATGATGACTGGTTACGCAATATAATGAAAACAAATCGTTTGAAGCCATAAACATTCATATTTTCTTTTCTCTGCTAGGGAATTTCGTTACTTCGTTAACCACATATCGACCACAGTTGGCGACAGTGATTGTCGCCAGTTAATCAACGAGAATACGTTGGGTACGTGATTGTGCGTTCGTTTCGAAGTTTATTGTTAAATAAATCAAGATTTTTCACAACCAAATTGACTGAAAAGTACTGATAAAACTATTGTAAGTTTCAAACCTTCCCAATGTGCTTGTTTAATAACTCTTTATTACAAAAACTAACGAGTATTTGGTTAGACTGAGTTTGTTTTGGCTGTCTAGCTTTTTGTTTATCACGTTTTAGATTATTTTAGAGGTTGCAAGTTATTATAAGTGTATTTGGTTCTACTCGATGGAACGTGCTTATTTGTTTCCTTCGTATTTCGTAATCTAACGCCTAGCTTTCATTTTGTATTCGAACAAGGGTTGGGCACCTCTGTTGTCTCGAATCCACACTGTGCTGCAGTTCATTACTGGAAAATTATTTTTGCAGCGGCTGTGGATAAGTCATGCTTTAGACACTGTGCAGTAGTTAGTATATGAAGTTCAATTTTCTTCTAACGATAGTATTGTATCACATACGTGATCGGCTACCTAACTTCAATTGTGGTACAATCACTTTTGCTTTACGGTACTAACTGCCAAATAATTATTATTTCATTGACTGCACTAGTTGAATTTATTGAGGGTTTTGTTAAAAATGTAATAAATGCAATGAGGTCAAAGATTTTTCCACAGTAGGTTTTAAATGCTTGCATGATGTGTAACTGTACTAAGAGTGCTGATAAGTATTGAAATGATGGCAAATAATGATTTTTTTGTTTATTGTACAAGGTTATTGATTTTTCTAAAAGATTTATTTACGAGCAGCCTTATAATAGAAACAATTTTCTGCTAGTACCTAGGTACATTAACATTTTAGGTTAGGTGAATGTCTATATACAGGATCAGTATTGTTCATTATGTTCATCAGGATCTCAGATTCTACAGCCGATGATAAAATTGCAAACAAATTAAAAGCACCTACGCCATCATTCAACATGTGTTACCAACTGCAACAAATGGCATACACTACGGATGTGCGATACAATTCGATATTTTGAAGTACTGGTACTTTAGCTGTCAATACGTGATAGGTATTTGCTACTGATATTTCAATAAGCGATGCAATACTATACGCTTGATTTTTGGTCCCGATCATACAGTTAGTAAAGCAATTGTAACCATAGCCAGCTAACATAGTACATAGTCGTTCAATTCACCTAAAACCAGGTTCTGAGAAAGTAGATCATGGGTGACGCTATCAGACACTTCAGCAAGTAAATGACAGTTGAAGTTTACAAATTGTGATTGTTAAAACGTTTAATTTTTTACTTTTTAAATTTACATTCTAAAACTTTGGAAAAGTTGTTTAATTTTACAGATTTCACTGCCATTGTAAGAACTAAATCTCATACCTTTTTCCTATGTGCAAAACCTACGATTAAATAATTCATAAACAAACAAGGCTGCAGAATGTTTTTTAATTTCTGACAGGTACAGGCGATCAAAAATAAACTCGAGTGCGGGAGCCCATGAATTATATGACCACCGTTTACTTTGTACTTCATAACACTACATTTGAACAAACTGCAATTAACTGTATAGTTAATGTGATTTTGACACAGCACAAGCTACGCAAATATGTAAAAATGTGTAATTTAAACCAAATTTATAGATTAAATTGATAGGTAACATTAAAATAACATTATCCACATGTTATTTTGAGTTCTCGGAAATGAATTTTAAACTTCAAAAAAATTTGCCAGTGTGTGTCAACAAAAACCGTACTACAGATTAAGCAAGTTTAATTGTTTTCAATGGCTCTCGTGATCAAATTTATTTTTATCTCTCCATATTTATAATAGTAAGAAATTGGAAAAATCTACGGTTATGATGTTGCTCCCCAATGCAGCATGCGTTAACACTAGGAGAAAGAATCCTCAAGGAAATCCAGCGGTGTTAGTCCCATAGTGTGGAAAAATTGGGAAAATCTACGGCTATGGTCTTGTTCCCTAAAGCTCAATTCACATTTATAATGCAAGGAACATGCCAGGTACGGGCTCGGCAAGAGCAAGGATTTATTCAAGCATTCACACTGTGATGGATTTTAGTTGTTTACTAACTTTTACAATATGTTGTCAACTTCACCATTAATAAAAAAAAATCTTTAATAGATTAAGATGAAGAACAAGCAAAGCGGCGTTAGAATGAAAGTGACAATTTTGAGTTCATAACATACTAAAAAGTCATACAATTCTTCATTTTTGCGTACATATTCTATTAGCATGTCACCCATCTCCAATGAAAAAGTTTGTTTCTGCTGACGCTTCATTATTTTGTTCATTTCGCCTATCGACTGCTGGATTAAGTATTCACACAAATCGGTTTTTTGCGAAAAGAGTTCGGCACGTGCTCAGCAAATATTGTTCAAAAGAAAACCCGCGTGCAAGCGCCGTCGCTTGCCGAGCAGGTGACCGCCTAGTGTGAATGCTCCCTGACAAAATGCATAAGCTTTCATGAGAAATAAATTCTACCGATCTGTATCCTGCCTGTGCCTTGCACTATAATGTGAATCGGGCCTAATGCAGCATGTGTTGCACTAGGACAGAGAAGGTCCTCAAGGGAATCCAGTGGTGGTAGTACCATAGCGTGGAAAAGCTCCTTTGCAGATGTACAGAGGGCGGAGAAAAGTACAAAAAATAGATTTTTTGAAAATGTTGAAATCCTAAAATGTTCTACTCGTCAAGGGGAACAAGCAGCGTACATACATCTAGTGATGTGGGTTGGGCAAATACCCAGTGAGTAGGGTATTTATAAATGGGTATTTACCTGAGTATTTATCCGTACCTCGGGTAAATACCTAAAAACTGGGTATTTATCAAATTTATAATATTTAGAAAGCTAAGCTAACTTTTACTCACATAATGTTATCTTGATAAGTAAACTACATATAAATTGCGCCTGTTACAGTTTACAAAAAAACATTGTGATCGCTCTGACTCCGGAGATGGCGATAATTTAAATTGTTTGTATGTACATTATTTTCTGACTTTTTTCCATTTTTGAAAAATGAACATAACATTAACTTGATGAAATCGTAACAAGGCAAAGAATATCACAAAATAATATAAACAACGCTATATACCGATGGGACCGTAAGTATGCAACAGCAATGAGATAGCATGAACAAAAGCACATAATAATTGAGTAAGAAAGAGATAACCGTACAAAAAAGTTATTTTAGTATAGGCATATTTTGTTGACATATGCCATAATTCAAATCAGCGTCAAGTCTACTCAAATATTTGTTTCTATGTTCATCTCCTTCTTATTCAATCATTGAATTCTGTTTTTTATTTATGCTATCTCATGGCTGTTATATACAGGTTGCCTAAAATTGTACAGAACATGGCAATTCCATGAGTTGGAAAAGGTTCATAAGGCCATAAGAGTAACCGAAATAAAAAAATACAATAATTTTGGTAGCTAGGCAACAAGTAGGTACAATAGCTACTTGTTACCTAGCTACCAAAGTATTTATTGTATTTTCCATTTTGGTCATTCTTATGGCAAATAACGGGTGTTCATAAACAGTCGTCATCACAGTTGCTTTGAAAAACAAAATGTTATGTCTTTGATTAATCCGTGCAACACAATGAAACGTCATTGAGTACTGTCATAGCGCATTTTTTCTCAATTTTAATAGACATACGTTTCTGAAGTCAAAACCTACTGGGATGACGACTGTTTATGAACACCCGTTAGAATTGCCATGTTCCGTACAATTTTAGGGAACCTGTATATAGTGATGTAAATTACCCGGGTATTTATTTTTAGGGGTAAATACCCGGGGTATTTACCCGGGTAAATACCCAAAATGGGTATTTAAGCGGGTATTTATAGCCTGATTTACAAATATTATAAAACTAATCTAACCAGTCTAATTGATTGGTAAGTGCAGGTGCTCTATTCGAATTTTATAAAAATGTTTAAGAAAATAGCTGAACATTTACTGCCCAAAATACCAATGAGGCCATAACTATACCAGGTTGCCTAACATTGTACGGAACATGTTAATTCCATGAGCTGGAAAAGGTTCAAATACTAACGGGTGTCTTAAAAAGAATTACATCTAGTATGCTTTGAATTTCCCATAATGCAATCTAATATTTTACTTGAAATTGGCAAGACTGTAAGTCTATGTCAAACTGGAGGTTATCAGGTTAGGTTTTACGTCAGTTTTGACACAAACCTACGCAAAACATAACCTGCTAACCTGGAATTTGGCATAGACTTACAGTCTTGCCAATTTCAAGTAAAATATTAGATTGCACTATGGGAAATTCAAAGCATACTAGATGTAATTCATTTTAAGACACCCTGTATTTGCCATAAGAGTAACCGAAATGGAAAATGCAATAAATGCTTTGGTAGCTAGGCAACAAGTAGCTATTGTATCTACTGTTGCCTAGCTACCAAAGTAATTATTGCATTTTTTATTTCGGTTACTCTTATGACAAATAGTATTTGAACCTTTTTCAACTCATGTAATTGCCATGTTCTGCACAATTTTAGGCAACCTGTATATAACAGCAATGAGATATCATAAAAACAAACTTCAATAATTGAATAAGAAAGAGATGAACATAGAAACAAATATTTGAGTAGACTGGACGCTCATTTTAATTACGGCATATGTCAACAAAATATGCCTACTGAAATAACTTTTTTGTACAGTTATCTCTTTCTTACTCAAGTATTATATGCTTGTGTTCATGCTATCTCATTGCTGTTGCATACTTATGGTTCCATTGGTATACAGCACTGTATATATTATTTTGTGATATTTGCCTTATTAAGGTTGTTTCGTAATATGTCTATAAGTATATTAATATTAATGTTAATAAATATAAGGATTATTTCAAGTTAACGTTATGTTCATTTTTCAAAAATGGAAACAAGCCAGAAAATAATGTACAAACAATTTATATTATCCCAATCTCCGGAGTCAGAGCAATCACAATGTCTTTTGTAAACTCTAACAGGCCCAATTTATTGCCTCTAACTGTTTATTTCCATAAACTTTGGCAGCCAATGCTTTTTCCCGATAAACGATTAATTTACCTAGGTGAATGCTTATTCAATGTTACATTGTTATTTTGCATAAAATATTCCAATTCCTTTATATCTAGTTTATTTTTATTAAGATAACATTATGATGTGAGTAAAAGTTAGCTTAGCTTTCTAAATATTATAAATTTCATAAATACCCAGTTTTTAGGTATTTACCCGAGGCAGGGGTAAATACCCAGGTAAATACCCATTTTTAAATACCCTACCCACTGGGTATTTACCCGACCCACATCACTACCTGTATAGTTATGGCCTCATCGGTATTTTAGGCAGTAAATGTTTTCAGTTCAGCTATTTCCTTAAACATTTTTATAAAATTCGAATAGAGCACCTTTACTTACCAATCTATTATACTGATTAGATTAGCTTTATAATATTTGTAAATGAGTCTATAAATACCCGCTTAAATACCCATTTTGGGTATTTACCCGGGTAAATACCCCGGGCATTTACCCCTAAAAATAAATACCCGGGTAATTTACATCACTACATACATCAAACAAGTAGAGACACTCATGTCAAATGTTGAAACCTGTCTAGAGTGCCTGGGACAGTAACTCGGGGGGTATTTCTAAGCTTGACTATCAGATGGCAGCACAAAGTCCTACCAAATAGAGTCCCTGTATATAGTTTAATATATGCAGGGACTCGACTATCAATCAGAGCCAGTTAGTGGCTCTGCTACCAATCATATGTGACAAAGTAGCGGCGCCATCTGTTAGTACTATCGCAAAGTACCCTCCCCCCCCCAAGGAGCCGTTCAAGGTCATCCAAATTGGTATTTTGACATCAAAAGAACAGACAGTGAGTGTCTACTTGTTTGATTTATGTACGCTGGAACAATGTTTAAATGAAACACTTTTCAAAATTCCGTAGTTTCGTTGTGGTAAAATCAGTTTGAATATTGTGGGGAAAATTCTATGGTGATGTCTGCTCTTTGTCCATATTTTTTGACATATGCGGTTACAGGTTTCATATTTTTAACCTAATTTTATCTAACTTAACGAAAATTACGTTGGAATGTTCCTTATCCTTTCTGGATTTGGGGTGTATTTTTTAACATAACTTAAATTTACCAACCTAAAAAAAATTACGTCAAAATGCACCCCTGTTCTGTCTGGTTTTGAAGCTTGACAGGTATTTTTCTAACCTAACTTAAACTAACCTAACCTAATGATAATTACGTCAGTGTTCTCCCTATTCCCTCTGGTTTAGGGTGTTACAGGTTAGGTTAAAAATATATGTTTAATGCCCTGTCGCAATACGCCTAACGTCGGGATTTTCAGCTCAACCCAGATTGCTGGTTACACTGATCTACTTGAGAAATTAAAGACTTCAGTAGCTTAAAATATGTTTATTTACAAATTATTCATTTCGGGAGCGATCTGTTCGCTACCGATGTCAGTTAAAGTCTGCCTTCATCAAAATTCTCGCTTTTACAGGAAAGCTTGCAGGAGGCCATTTAAGTCATGGAAACCTGAGGACAAAATCGGTCCGACACATATGGCACGTACAAGTCATAATGTTTACTATATAGTTCCGGTCCTGTTTGACCTATGAAATTCCTTTCACCCGTCCACCACGTACTTCCAAGGACAGATAATTTGCTAAACTCGTTCTTTTAGACACTAAGCTATGATTAAATAATATTAATTACTAATGTCCATTCTCAATATCATCTAGTGTTTATTATGTTACAGTTGGGATTCCTAATAGCCCCAAAAACCAGACAGAATAGGGAGCACTATTCTGTGTGGTTTTGGGGCATTGCAGGCATTTTTTCAACTTAACCTAACCTACCCTAACTTAACCTTACGAAAATTACAGAGTTCTCCGTGTTCTGCCTGGTCTTGGGGTGTTACAGATGTCCCATGGGAACGTAACTTAACGAAATTTAATCTATAAGAAGCTAAAAACTGATCAAATCACGATTTTTATTCTCCAAAATGAATAAATATTCAAATTGATTTTTCTGCGGGAAAATATTGAAATTTTGAAGTGTGTTATATTTAAGCCTTGTTTGCCTCGACGAGTAGAATATTTTAAAAATTTTAAAATTTAAGAAAAATAAAATTTTTAACTTTTCCTGATGTTACCTTCTAACTTCCGTACCATTGTAAGGGGGCGTTTCAGCATTATGGGGCCACCACTACTGGACTCCCTTAAAGGTCCTCTGGCTTTTTGTGCAACAGTTTTGCTGTACTGCATTAACGGGCAGGGCCATAACCGTAGTCTAGCCAAAAATTACATAGCTTCTTGCATAATATCTGCTATTTGCAAAACTAGTCCAACAAACAGTTGTAATAAAGTGTAAGAAAGAAGAGGCGCGATACAAGTTGCACGGTTAATTTTCTATTGCAATTTCATGATGATATACACCAAATAGGCAATATAAACTTAAATTACACTATGTCTATCCGTATAGCTACGTATGGTATTTATATGTTGTGGCTGAGTTCCAACCTAATCTTTTACGCCATTTTTTAAAATCTACTTTACTCTATATCTTCACTTCAATCGCCACCTCATTTAACAACTTTCTCAGATTATATATGACAGCTAATAGCAAGAGCATAGAAACAAACCAGTAGTTTGGTTTGGATAGTAGTTACACATACATCCAGAGAGGGCTCTTAGGGGAGGACCAGTAAAAAATTTATAAAACCCAAAACGGAACAGCCATGACCACGCGTCAGCGGGTAAAAACAACGCTGGCCATTTTGTAATGCAAAAAATTGGTAAAAGTAGTAGTAAGATTTCGTCTTCTATAGTATTAGAAGGAACTACTACTCTCTAGCAATGAATAACCTAAATTTTATGTTTCCAATTACCACAGCCACCCATAGTGAAAACTCACCAAAACAAACAACCATGGGGAATCTTTACACTAAACAGCATCCATTGTATAGAGGTGTGTGTTGAGAGAGGTTTCACTGTACTATAATTTGCTGCAATTTCGATCCAATCCTAGCAGCAGATACACACCTCGAAGGTTAAGATAAATTAATGTAGAAATCTTTTAATACAACATATGACCAATAGTTTTAAAGCTTCCAGAGTTTCAAATATTTTTAATGTTTGTTGCACAATTTTAATAAAAAACTTGGATTTTTTACTTTTCAAATTCGTACACTCTACTACTATTTTTTTTTGAAAAAAATTCACAACCAATTAAATTTTTACAGACAACTGTAATTCTTTATTTAATTATGGGCAGCTGAGTACACAAAGTGTATCTAAGTGCAAGTATATGCTTGTTTGCAAAGTTACTGTGCATAACATAATCTAATACTCTCCTTTGTTGATTTTGCTTCTAAGTTGAATAAAAAAATAATAATTGAAATTAAAGAGTCATTTAACCATTTATACTACATCTTCTGAGATCCTCATGAACATAATGAAAAAACCTGACCCTGTAGCGTAAGTAATAGAATTTAGTAAGGTAAATAATTCAGAGCAAGTAAAGCACTATTGGTAGTTAAATTTGTAGGAAATTAAGCAGTAATAATAAAAAGTGCAGTAATAAATGGGAGTAAATTTATTACTAATCACTTCATACTAACCTGTAAAATTTCGTAATGTTCGGTATTTTCTCCACAATGCAGCTGCTGTCGTAAATTAGGCCGCCTAACATCACTTCTCCCCTAACATACTAAAATTCCTGCCACTTATAAACTAATTGTGAATAGATCTGAGTGAGATGGGTAGTTATTAAATGAAAATTCCCTCTCGAGGAGGGTTAGGTAAATTTAGCATGTGTAGCAGGTGGTTGAGGTGTCATGGTGAACACCCGCCGCATGGAGTCGAGTGGCTCAGCTCCTGACAGCGGCCCGCGCCACCGTACACGGGTATGTGTATATTTCTTGACTTCAGAATTGCACTGTCGTTTTGTGTTCTTGGCCGTTTCTTACTAAGGGGGATCGATGTGGAAATTTCCGCTTTTGGGAGGAAATTCAAGTCTCCTTCTTACTAGGGAGGCCAAATAGGATCCTCACCACATCCTTTATTTCTAATAATCTGTCATAATGTACTTCTGTGTGTTGTGATATAAACGAAATTGTAAATTTTGAGATTCACTTGAATGCAGTAAACATGTAGATTGTAATTCACGTTTGAGTTTTTATATTAATAGTCCATGTATTCAGTAGATACTCTAGTTAATAAGTTGTGTTTTGTTCACACTGGTAAATTGATAATCTTGCTAACAGTAGTTGCTCCTTTTGTTGGTATTATTGTATGTTTACCCTAAAATTTTAGAGCACCGCCCAACCTGTGGAAGAAACAGAAACATGGAGTGTAAGTGGTAGTGATACCGAAGAGGAAGGCTCGTCAAGTTCCCCAACTAAGTCAAAAAGGCTTCACCGTTCCAAACCCAACACCGTGCTGCCGACGCGAGTTCGGGAACTTAGAAGCAGATTTGTGTGCGACTCTGATCGGAAATATCCATGTAAGCTGCTTTCTCTTTTTGTATATGTCGTAGGCATATCCTAAGTGCTTAGTGCATAGGATACAACTCCAAAGGATACAGCGCTGACCGTTGGAAGTAAAAAAAAACAAAACAAAGGCTCCAACTAAGCTAAACAAGCTAGAGCGAGACACAGCATCTTTGCTAAATTTTGGCAAAATGTAAAATCTTCGGGTACCCGAGAGTGTCCGGGTACTGTTTTCGGGTACCCGGGTTTTATTTTAGATCGGGTACGACATCCCTAGTTTAAAAAGTTGGCATAACTACATGTGGTGCAGCGGATCAAGTTATGGCATTGTTGCTCCAATACTATACAATGATAGTCACGCGTTACTTGGTGAACTGCACAGCTGCAAATGTTTCCGCAAATTATATAAAACTGTTGTAAGTTTACATGTTTTATATTTTTCAAATCAAAGTTTGGTTTGGACAACCATTGTAGTTTTGTGGATTTATTGTGTTATCATTAAATCTGTCCAGACCCTAAATATAACTTATAGGTACAATTTGACAAAATCAATTAACTTTTACAGAATGTTTAATACTAAACATGAAATGGTGCTGTGTATGGAAGATGGAGGAAGCAATAAATTCCTGTATAATCCATTCATGATGTTTCTTCTTTCTTCCTCCCAGCAGGCTATGTTAGGGTCACATTTTTGTTGGTATACATCCAAAATAATTAGACGTCACAAAATTGGGTTGTTTTTAATTTGTGGTTATGATTTTTGAAGGCTTTCACTGTTGGCAGTTACATTTTTGTCTTCTTCCTTAAAATTTTCGGCTTTTTGACATTAAAATTGCAACAATGCCAATAAAGCAGTTGTAAAAAATATCATAGTTTTTTCGTTTCACAGTTTGACTGCTATCACAATTCATGCATCCAACCTAATAAAAATATAACAGCCTACTGGGAGAAGGAAACATCGTGGTCGTGAATAGATTACATATGCTCACATTTACAGTATGTTAGATGGGATATGAAATGCCAATGGTACATATTTTTAAGGATCAACATTGTTTTTGAATGGCCTGTGTTGTGCAGCGATCCTTTGTTGAATATACGTGGGTGGGATGATAATTGCTTAGCCTAAGAATGAAAGACTGATTTTAACTTTTCAAAATCGTTTTACTTTTCAACATAGTCTCCTAAACGTTCTATACAATTTGCCCAACGATGTTCTAAAGCCTTGATACCATCGCGAAAAATGCTTTCTTCAAGGCTTGCAAAATATTTATCAATCGCGAACTGGACCACTTCATTAGACGAAAATCGTTGTCCGCCTAGAAAGATTTTGAGTTTGGGGAATAAGTGGAAGTCCGACGAAGCTAGGTCCGGGGAATAAGGTGGATGCGGAAGCAAATCATATTTCAATTCGTTAATTTTTGCTATCGCTATAACACTTGTGTGGGGTCTTGCATTATCCTGATGCAAAATGATTTTCTTGTGCGCTAAACCTGGTCTTTTCTGTCGAATAATTTGGTTTAATTTGTCCAGCAGGTTAGCGTAATATTCCCCAGTTATGGTTTGCCCTTTAGGTAAATAGTCTACCATTAAAATCCCTTTGGCATCCCAGAAAACAGATGCCATTACTTTACCGGCTGATTTGACACGCAACGCTTTCTTTGGAGGTGGACAACCATGTTCAATCCACTGTTTTGACTGCTGTTTCGTCTCTGGGCTATAATGATGAACCCATGTTTCGTCAGTGGTTATCAATCGCCTCATAAAATCAATCGGATTTGCCTGTAAACGGTCCAGGCATGCTTGCGACATTTGCATTCGAACACGTTTTTGCTCTAGGGAGAGTAAACGCGGCACCCATCTTGCGGAGAGCTTTCTCAAACACAACTCTTGAGTTACAATATTATGTACCCGTTCTTTTGAGATGTTCACGATGTTAGCTATCTCACTTAACTTCAATCGCCGATCTTCTAAAATCATAGTATGGATTTTGCTCACCATTTCCGGAGTTGTGACACTTTTAGGGCGCCCAGAGCGGTGTTTGTCTTCTATGCTCGTACGACCGCGTTTAAACGCAGCCACCCAGTTCTTTACCGTGGCATATGATGGTGCACTTTCACCCAATACATTGTGCATTTCCTCAAAAATCGCCGCATTTTTTAAACCTTTTTTAAACAAAAATTTAATGACGGCGCGATGCTCGATATTTTCCATTATTAAAAATACACACCACAGATTGTCAATAAGCGGCTGCTACGAACAAAGTATTAGACAAATTGAATTGATATTTTCAGTACTGTCAAATAAAAGATGACAATTTAGAAATATGCATTTATTTTTTACTTGTCAGCGCCAACTACGCGGAGGCTAAACAATTATCATCCCGCCCTCGTATCTCGGCATGCAAAATTTCTTTTTGTAAAAAATGGCACAGCTCACAGATTTGCAACTCTGCCAGTCAGGATATTCACATCTTTTTTTTGTATTGTGAACCAAATAAGATCTCATTTGTTTAATGTGAACAATCTAATCATAAATATTCAGTTTTGTGTGCTTTTGTTTTTCCCTTGTTATAAAATAATTATATTTGTATATTATGTTCATGTTTTCTAAAACTACAGTGGAACTTTTATTTAACGCAGTCACTTTCACTAAATCCAAGGAAAAAATTCATTAATCGGAAATTTTGCAAAACAAATTTATTTAGAATGGCATAAAAATGCACCTGGTTGTTTTAAAAGGAGCAGTTTATCTATACGAGCAATTTATTCCTTATTTTTCCATAACTGCGAGGATGATTTGATGGGACGTGAGACACGAAATGAAAGACATGAGTTAGAGCATTAATTTAGTTATTTTTCAACATATTCTCCTCGTACGTCAACACACTTGGACCAGCGACGCTAAAGTACCATTATGCCTGTTTTGTAGTGATCTTCAAGGCTGTCAAAATATTGCTCCGTTGCAGCAATTACTTCTTCGTCCGTCTTAAACTACTTTCCGGCAAGGAAAAGTTTGAGCTTCAGGAATAGGTGAAAGTCACTCGGAGCAAGATCTGGCGAGTAAGGTGGGTGGGGGATAACCTGGAAGCGAAGTTGATCCAATTTCTCATGAACAATGCTACTGGAATGGGAAGGGGCATTATCATGACAAAAGAGCACTTTTTTCCGAACCATTCCAGGTCTTTTTTCAGCAATTGCTGCTTTTAATTGGTTCAAGAGTGTAGCATAATATACTCTGTTGATGGTTTGGCCCTTTTTGAGATAGTCGATGAGAAGTATCCCCTTCGAATCCCAAAAAATCGTAGCCATTACTTTCTCGGTTGATGAAACGACTTCGCCTTCTTTGGTAGAGGACTGCCATGATGTTTCCACTGTTGAGATTGGCGTTTTGATTCGGGAATGTAGTGATGAATCCAAGTTTCATCAACCGTAACAAAGCGGCGCAGAAAATCAACCTGATTTTTGTTAAACAGCTTCAAATTGTCGCTTGATGTTCGCACTCCTTCTCGTTTTTGATCAGCATTCAGCAAGCGCTGCACCCATCTTGCTGACAGTAGACATGCCCAATTCTACGTGCAAAATATGATGTATGCACTGAGTTGATATGCCTACGATCCTAGCTATCTCGTCAATGTTTATTCTTCGATCCTTCAAAACAATATCATGCACTTAATCGACTGTTTTCGGGGTTGTTACCGTTTTTTATGGTCCTGGTTGTTCATCATCTTCAATGCTCAAATCACCACATTTAAATCGTGCAACCCAGCGACAAATCGTTGCTTTTGAAGGGGCATTGTCACCCAATGTTTGCTGCATATCAGCTAAAATTTCAGTCGTGTTTAGCTTCTTAAAAAACAAATATTGAATCGCACCACGAATAGCGTTTTTATCCATTTTAGGATTTTTCATTTAAGCGTTGTCTTTAAACCGTTGCAATTTCTCTTAACTGAATGCCACAGATCAACTAAGCTTCACTTGTCAGTATAAAAAAGATGGCGGAACTCGAAAATGATTGTAATTTTTACCGCTAGAGGGCACTAGTAGTCGAGTTGCACGTCCCGTCATATCATCCTCGTAGTGTTTAAAAACCTTTGTTTTTAAGTTTTAACTTCACGTAGATTTTGAAAATCTAATACTGAACGAACAACAAAAGGTCTTACTCCATCCTTAGTTCCAAGAATTAGTAATGACAACAATAATTTCCGATGTCTTTTGTTAAAACCAAAAATGAAAGACTACTCTCTTACAAATTGACTTGGTAGTACGGTATTCAGATAAAGTATTGGTTATTTGAAACCTAGAGATGGAGTTCCAAAAATTCTATTCAGACAAACATTTTCGACAGTTTTCATAAAAATGTGTTCCCAAAATTGAGCGTAAATCATATGGTAAATTATTCGAACGCTTGAATCTTTGTAAAAAATTCGGTAAACAGAATTTCATAAAACCGAAATTTGTTAAGAAGTTCCACTGTATTTTGTAAATAAATCAACATATAATGTGCATAAATTTATATCATTCTGCTCAAATTAATTATCGATGTAGATTCCTTAGTTTTGGCTAAATTATAATTCATGACCCGAAGTCCCTTATGGTGGAGGCAAAAGGGGCGTCATCAGCCCGGGCACCAAATTCGGGAGGCACCAAAATCATAAAGCGTCGAAGCGATAATTATTATCTACTCATTCGTATAACCATGGTGCTCCGACAAATTACCAAAACTTAAAAAATAAAGCTGTTTAATTGTTTTTGGGAGATTAAAGAAGAAGAAAACTTTTCCAATCAATTTAGGTATTGCCTAGACGTAAGTAGTAGTAGTAGTATTTGTGGGGAGACTGGGGAGACTCATGTCAAGCAAGTAGGCCTTGATAGACTCTTTTTATCAACCCCGTGGACAAGGTCTAGGAATGCAGAGTACCAGGTACCTTAATCCTACTTAGAATTTTGCCGAGACTAAGGAGTTCCGACCCTAGCTAGGGTTCTTTTACATGCTACACATCATAGTAACATGGGACCCACGGCTTTACATCACTTCCGAATGATGGATTTCTATAGAGGTTTTCATCCGTGTTTTTTATTATTTTTAAAAACTTCACCGGGATCGGGGATCAAACTCTAGACCCTTAGATCAGTAGCAGGATGCTTACCACTGAGCTATGGAGCTCGGCGTCAAGACGTAAAGACATATATTTTGCTGCAAATCTTCGAAGATCTCCTAAAAGCTAATGTTTCAAAAAATATTTCTATATTGTGAAACTAGCGAGTCAGGCAGAAATTAAAATACCGCTTCTTTTACCTATCTCTCCTACCCATGCCTTTTGGAGATTTAGGTAGTCAGATTAGGTCAATCAGCACATCAATAATTTGAGCTTGTGTAATTTAACTAAATTTATGTTTCTAATAAAACTGTAATCGGTATTCCGTATAATCTTCAAAAATTATTTTCTGGTTTTTGTGAAGGTTGTTTAATGTTGGCAATACATATTTTTACCATAGATAAATAATTTAATGATTATTTATTAAATATACAGACTGCCCCAAGATGTTTTTAATTCCTCTGGTGGGGTGATACTTTATTCCAAATTGAGCATTTGCCTATCTTGTTTAATAATTGAGTTATTAAACAAATTCACTTTTTTGTAATTAGAGCGTTTTACAACACATTTTTTCTAAGATGGTTGTTAAAATAAATGCCCTTTGTTTAGGTATTAGCCTCTGCCTGTGCTAATTCACAAGTGTCGTATTGTACTTTACATTGTTGTCACTATTGGAAAGTTCAGTTAGGAAGTTTTAGCACCTGCTTGGACAGCAACTTGGCAAGTGGCCCTAATCAGGGCCACTCATAATTTGATTAAAATTATTGAATGAGATCAATATTATTTTTTAATAAAAGTGAATTGTTTAATAACTCGTTTATTAGGCAATTTTTTTATTTTTATTTTTATTTTATTCTGCACTCTACCAACAGTCGTTAGGCCAATTACAGGCGTCACTGTACATTTTATGGGGACTTCCAACCCCACTAACGACTGTCATGATGTTATTATGACAACTGGGACCAACTTTTTTCCGTAGCAGCCGTACCACGAGGTGCCGGGAGAAGCAGCCGCGGAACTCCCATCCAAGTTCTGACCAGAGAGAGCGTTGCTTAGAGTCCTCTCAACGTAAGATAGGGACAGGCACGTCACAGCTCGGCTGCGCGGATTTTTGTTACGTCACGCGCCTCAAGAATTGGCAGTGGCTTATACGGATACAAGTGAACTCATCGCGTATCCTATCAACTACTAAACCCCCTGGTAACAGGACGCCTATTTAAAAATGTGCCGTTGCTAAGTAACCATTGCCCATCGGGATAATCGCCAAACCACTGCGCACCCTGGCAATGATGACGTGCCTGTCCCTATCTTACGTTGAGCGGACTCTAACTCTGCTGATCGAACGTGGACGCTTGTTCAAGCTACACCACCCGGGACCTTGGCAATATAGGCAATTAGTTATTAAAGGAAAAAAAATCAATTTGGGGTAATGTATCACCTCATCAGAGGCATTAAAAACATCTTAGAGCACCGTGTAAAGTCTATTAGCCTATCAAAACAGATTAATAACATTTCTATTATAAATGTTAGCTTATAATTATTTTTACTATCTCTGATGAGCTACTTTGTTTTGGTGATGTAAATATTGATTTACTAAGTCCTAATAATTATGTCTGCATTTATTTTAACAATATGATTAAATCTGTAAATGTCCACCAACTTATTACTGAAGCCACCCGTGTGACCAAAAAATCAGCTACACTGTTGGATGTTATTCTTACCTCCAAAGTTGACTACATTGTTGAGTCAGGGGTTCGCCACTTACATTTATCCGACCATGAAATGATTTACTGCCATCTGTCTATACAGAGACCACATTCTCAGCCAGTTTTTAGAACATATCGTTGCTTTAATAATTTTGATCAAAAACTTTACCATAAAGAGCTATCGTCCGTACCTTTTCACAGATTATTTTATATGGATAATGTGGACGATAAAATCAATTATTTAAATTTTAACTTGCTTATCGCAATAGACAAGCATGCTCCAATAAAAACGGCTAAATTCACTAAACTAAATACACTGTGGATTACGGATAATATTAGATTGCTTATGTCTCTGCGTGATAAAGCATATACTAAGTTTAAAAATTCCAAAAACTCTTCACACTGTGATTATTATAAATCGTTACGCAACTTCACGCAAGCTATTAAAAATGAAAAGAAAGCCTACTTTCAATTCAAATTCAAAAACAGTTCGAAAGAGCAGTGGAATGAGCTTAGGTCACTAAATTTAACTAAATCTAAAAATAATACATTGCCCAACCATCTCTCAAATCCTGATAAAATTAATGACTTTTTCTTAAAAGTTACTCCGTGTGCAAATAACAGTAGCAACGAACTCATTGCTTATTACAATGGTCGTAAATTGAGAGAAGGGATAGATGATTTCAATTTTAAACATGTAGACGAATCTGCAGTTGTGCGAATCATCAATTGCTTAAAGAGTAACTGTACGGGATCTGATGACATTAGTTTACAAATAATAAAATATAGTTGTCCAATTATCTTACCATTCATTACACATATCATTAATCATTGTCTACTTACAAACATGTTCCCTGCATGCTGGAAGAGTGCTACTGTTATACCTATTCCGAAGGTGCCAAATCCAGTTGATTACAAGGACCTGCGTCCAATAAGTACTCTCCCAGCTATGTCGAAAGTCATGGAAAAAGTAATACCCATGCAGCTCAAGAGATCATTTAGATAAATTCAACATTATCCCTTCATCTCAATCTGGTTTTCGTCCACACCATAGTTGTACAACGGCTTTATTAAACGTCATTGATGACATAATTTCAGCTAGAGACCGGGACGATGTGTCTGTGCTGATTTTATTTGACTTTAGTAAAGCTTTTGATACTATCGATCATTCTGTGTTTGTGTCTATTCTTTAATACATTGGGCTTTCGAACGATTCTGTTATGTTGCTCTACAATTACTTAGTTAACCGGGTGCAAAAGGTGAGGTCGGCTGGCGAATATTCTAGTTCCAGAGTTACTACTAGGGGTGTTCCGCAAGGTTTAATCCTAGGACCACTCTTATTTATTATTTACACACACACCTTCTGTGAATATGTGAAAACCTGCAATATGCAGATGTATGCTGACGATACCCAAATTTATCATTCTTTTAACATAAGTGATAGTAAACGTGCGCTGTCTGATATTAATCAAGATTTAATGAATATTGCAACAATTTCTGAAAAACACTCATTAAAACTTAATCCCAAAAAGTCTGTCGTGTTGTTATTTGGAAATAAAAAACCTTTGGAGTCCCTAAAAGAGAGTGTAAATTTGTCTGTGTGTGGTACTCTAATACCAATAGTAAATGAAGCTCGCAATCTTGGTTTAATAATTGACAATACTTTTAGATTCAATTCCCAAATTACTAACTACATTAAAAAAGCATATATGAATCTTAAATTAATTTATCCACACAGGCAATATTTATCAATTAATATTAAAACAATCTTATCAGAAAGTCTTGTTCTCTCTCATTTCACATACTGTGCTGAGATTTATGGTGCCTGTATTACACGGGATACGGCTAATCGAATTCAAAGAGTTCAGAATGCGTGTTTAAGACTTATTTTTGGCATACAAAAATATGAGCATATATCGCATAAGCGAACTGAACTCTGTTGGCTTTCGATGGCAGGTAGAAGAAAGTTACTAGCTACGACGTTGTACCATAAAATTATCACAGACAAAATACCCATATATTTATATAAGAGAATATCATTCAGAGAAGACGTGCATAACATTAATATTAGACATAAACACTTTATCACGCCACCCTATCACAGAACGGCTCTTTTCGAACGCAGTTTTCGGTACCAAATTGCAAACATTTATAATTCCCTTTACGTTAATAAAGAGTGCTGCTTCACTAGACCGGATATCTATCAACTACTTTTTTTTATCTACTTTTTTTTATTTTGACTGTTTTTTTTCCTTTTATTGTTTGCGTGCTGTTAACTCCCGCGGTGCTCCTTGCAGAATATTAGTTTTTTAAGTTGATTTTAGGCATTTTATCTATATCTTTTTTTCCGTTTTTCAAGGTCCAAGTGGAAGATCAGGCATTGTGCCTGAACTTACGCCTTGTGATTTCCCAATAAAAAAAAAACTGTTTTTGTTCTTCACTGACATGTATTCTTTTTTTAGTTTGGTTATATGGGTAATAAAGGCAATATTATTATTATTATTATTATTATAGATCTTTAATATTGTTATTTGTTTTAGGTTTTTATTTTTTGCATATTTAAATAAAATGTGTTTTCACTGGTTTTTCATTTGAAAAACCTTTTTAGATTTTTTTTTACAACTATCTAGAAGAGATTAATGTCATTCTGTCTTTCTAGCAAGTGATAGGTTTTAACAATAAATTGCTGCATTGTTTCAGATAACACTGTACCGTAGAATAAAACTTAATATTAAATACAGTGCAGATTTAATAACCTTGATTCTTTGGTAATCCGGACACTTGTTTGACTGTATTATGTACTTTGTAATCCGCATTAACGATAGTTTTGAGAATGTGGACACAACACTACCATTATACATTCAACAAATATGATGCGGAAAAGAATGAAATTGGTGGAATTGAGTCAGTAACATTTACGCCCGTATTCATAGTCGTTCGCCAGCAGATCGCCGGCGACTCGCCAGAGTTTCGTTATGAATAGCATGTTGGCGGCACTGTACGTCTATGTCAAATTCGAGGTTAGCAGGTTAGATTTTGTGTCAGTTTCTGTCAAAACTGACTAAAAACCTAACCTGATCACCTCGAATTTGACATAGACGTACAGTGCCGCCAACATACTATTCATAACGAAACTCCGGCGAGTCGCCGGCGATCCGCTGGCGAACGACTATGAATACGGGTGTTAGTAGCTACCATAGTGTTTTCAGCAATATATAAATTAGGCTGAATAAACAGCATGTCTTTAAACTAATTGCTAATATTAAAGAACCTCTGGTTTATTTGAAGTCTGTAATAAGCCAGTCAAACCAAAATTACAAACTTTATACATTACATAGAAGTTTATTTTACGTTCTCAGTAATCCGTGGATGTTTTAAGTACTCCGGATTACTGAGTCTGCGATGTGCATGTAAAAAACTTGGAATCATTGGCATAACTAGCGGGGGGGCCAGGGGGGCCAGGCCCTCCCCAGAGTGCCGTCTGGCCCACCCCAGAAAAATAGAAGTTAAATAAATTTAAAAATCTGCTTTTTTTATTAACCCATTTAAACTAAGGGGCGACCCTCACACATTCTTACATTTTCTGGTTTTATTACCTTTTTTTGGCTTAAAAACTTTATAGTATAAATACCATATGTTGGACGGATGACTCTAATGAATAATAATATACAAGAAAAAACGTTATTAGTTAGCTAATAATTACTATGAAGACACTGCTTTCGTCTGAATATTTTTTTTTAGTTAAATTTACACCATTTTTGTTAGTTTCTCTCAAGTTTTCTACAAATGAAGGATCAATTTATGTACACATTAAAAGACAATTGCAATTATTTCATATGCGGGTAAGTAAAGGAGTTGAAAACTTGAGTGTATCGGTAACTACTCCCTGGGCACATACAGCTAGCTGCCTATTATAGGCTCGTCCAGTTCAGTCTTAAGGTGACTTGCTATTTAGATGTTTGCCTTGCCTAAAGAGTTGAGTTTATAGCTTTAAAGAGTACGATCCAGAATTTTATGTTTAATAGTGTTTTATGTACCGCAAAGAACATTTTGTGGTGCTTGAATTTCCACAGTTGCTAGCCCAAGATAGAATAAAAACATATCACAATAACAATTAAGAGGATATTGATGTTTTCAAGAAAGTATTTGTTTCGGGGATACGAAGAAAAAAATAAAAATTGTTGCTCAAAAACGTGCAAATGGAAGCCAAGTGATGTTTCTCCTGAAATAATATTTTTTACCGTCAACATCATTGGGTTGCAAGAGGTAATCTATACATTTTTTATGTTGTTTATGAACCGAGAAATAATTTATTGATATGCT
The DNA here is from genome assembly GCA_940337035.1 of Agriotes lineatus. NCBI lineage: Eukaryota > Metazoa > Arthropoda > Insecta > Coleoptera > Elateridae > Agriotes > Agriotes lineatus. The sequence continues at coordinate 177,643,358 of OW679195.1, read as the reverse complement.
CCTTAGACATGTAGTATTACGAGAGTAGGTAGCACCCATAATTTCCGCAAACCAATAGATCAAGTGCACCATGGAAATGTAACTTGCCATAAACAAATGTTTGTTGTTTTCTAATTTAACAGTTCAAATTTAGTTACTATACAGTTAGTTTTGAAATAAGTGTTGTGCATCAAAAATGAACATAATAGGAGAAAATTTTAGAGCCATGATTTACTATGACTTTAAAAGTTCCCTATCTCTGAAAGAAAGATGACTTCGTGCTGCTTTTGGTGGCCAAGCGTATATTTCTGGTTTAATGAATTTAAATTTGCACGAGTTTCAGTTAGCCACGATTTTTGCAAAGGACAAATTTCAGCAGTTACTGATACGAACGTAGACGCTGTGCGAAGAATGCTTCAGTAGGACAATCGAGTCACATATAGAATTATTTCGAGTACCTTGGGCACTGGCATGACTGCAATATACAAGATTTTACATACTCATTTGGGTGTAAGAAAAGTCTGTCTTGGGTGGATACCACACAGTTTAACAGACACACAGAAACACAACAACAGCATGTGGAACAGTATAAGAAATATGATGAAGGTAAATCTAAAGCAGTTTACATCATAACTGGTGACGAAAGCTGGATATATGCATTTGAACCCGAATCTAAGCTGCAGTCAGGATGTTTCCAACAAATCTTAATCCAGTTAAAGTAAAGCGATCTTGATAATAATTGCTTGTTTCTTTTCAAAATCCGGACCTATCACAACTGTCGTGCTTAAAAATAAACGTAGCGTTACTGCAGAATGGTACACAACTATATGCCTACCAGACGTTATTCAAAAAGCTCGGCTTATGGCGCCCAAGGGATGAGATCGTTCTGCACCATGACAATGCTTCTAACTAGTCATACCGCACATCAAATAAAATAATTTTCATGCCTACCAGACGTTATTCAAAAAGCTCGGCTTATGGCGCCCAAGGGATGAGATCGTTCTGCACCATGACAATGCTTCTAACTAGTCATACCGCACATCAAATAAAATAATTTTCAGAGACTTTCGAGTTAAAATTGCTAAGTTATCCCCCATTCAGTTCCGACCTAGCACCTTCCGATTACTTTCTAGTTTCTCCATTAAACGATAAAATGCGTGGTGTGCGATTTGGAACTCCCGAAGATGCTGTGGAAAGCTTCAAAAACCTTGTTTCTCAAGTGACTCAAAAATTGTGGAATTTATGTTTTGAAAATAATTGGTTTTACCGAATGCGTAAATGTTGAGTTAAAGGGGGAATATTTTGAGAAAATAATACAAACAAATTTTGGTTACTAAACTTTGTTTTATTAGGCTGTAGAAGTTTACGGGACTGCCCTCGTATAACAACATCAAAGAACAAGCAGATAAATTTATGCGAAAAAGTTATGTATGTACGTAAATTCATGTCTTCATAGGTATACATAGGTATTGACGATGGTTTGTTGGGGGGCCTGGCCCTCCCCAGCCAAAAATCCTAGTTACGCCAATGCTTGGAATATTGATTGTACAGGGTATTCCCACAAGCATGAGACACCATGTAGGCCTATAGGGGGATACTATTCTCCTAAAAATAAGAAAATACGCTTTAGCAGTAAAAAAAATGTACCCTTAAGAAGTTGCCCAATCGACAAGCTGAAATTTAATTTTGAATTTTTTTCGCACGTCAAGTTCTACTTATTGGACCAGTTCAAACTTGACGTGATACGATTTCAAACATTTTCTCGAATCCTCATGTAACTGAAATTATATCTATTGTTGACAATAAGGATGATATTTTTTACTTTCGCATTTTTGTTACTGCATGTAAGACATTTTCATTCCACATAGAAAAGATGTACACTTGATTTGTATGGAAAAACCATGAAAGTATTTGAAGTTATTACTATTATTACGCCCAGCCAGTATATATGTGGATTTTAACAAAAAATCATTAAAATTTTGTTTTCTCAGTTCTTAAAAGTGTCAGTTTCACAGATGGCATGTGATTATTAAAAAAATCATATAACTGGTTAAGCGTCAATTCTATCTGATACAACGTAACAGTCTGCTCAGGATGTGTTTTTCATCTCTTGATAGTATTTGTATAAATTATATTGGTAACCAGATAAATTGAAAAGTAAAACTTATTTTGTATTTTAGCTGATTGCTTGAGAAAACGAGAAGTCAGAACAACCCGTATATCACTAGATGAAAGACATTCACTCTCAGTTTATTCATCAAGAAATATGCACGATGACTCAGATGATGCTTACAACGGAAACGATAGCGAAGAAGAAATTTTTTCATCCAGGTAAAAGTACAGTTGCTGTGGCATTACGAAATGTTGATTGTGTTTTCTGATAGCAGGGCTCGCAGATCACGCCACTTGCGGCACTCCCGAGCTGCATTAACACAGTTAGAAAAGCGTACAGCCCTTTCTTTACGTCCGATTAGTCTCAAATCTTATGCTGACCCTCACTCGCCTTTAACTTACAACACCGAAGATAGTGATGCAGATAAGGATGGTAGGAACTTGTAAACATGCAAGTATTATGTTATGAGTTGTGGATTTTTTGTTTAGTAGTGCGCCGGAGCAAAAGAAAGAGAACAGTGAAGTACACACCAATGTCTTGGCTTGCTGATAATCAGATGCCCAAGGTGGGATATCCAAATCTGGTGGTTGACGATTATTCAGAAGAGGACAGTCGGGATGCACAGGTGAGGATGCCTGTTTTGTTTAATTTAAAATATAAAATTTTATATTTGCATTTAACGCTACTGCTTACACTGTCACCTGTGCAAGATAAGAATGCAGGGTATGGGATTTAGTCGATGTTAGAGATTTCGTTAAATAAGAGAAAATATGTAGTACCTTGAGAACAATTTCTGTGAACAATCAAAGTTTTGCTTGGCAATTTAATTTTTTTATTAGAATCATTTCGTTAAGTTCATTAGAACAATATTTTGAAATTTGTCAGAGAGAAATTTAAATCTACTTTCAGATTTCTCATTTGTTTCAATAACTTCTGAGGTATTTATATTAATGTCACTTCTGTGATTTACATTTTACATCAGCAACAAAATAATATTTTCCCGCTGCTGATCATGTAAGTCAGTGATACAGCCTTAGTAACAAAACGTGTAAGTCGGTGATTATATTTGTTTGCTGCTTTTTCTTGACAACGGAACTTAATATTATTATTAAGTTCCTAGGATAATAAAATTAGCAAAGCAAGATGCAGATTTAGACGTTTTGTTTATAAATTGCAAGTGTTTATGTGACAGGTGACACTCACTGGTAACACGACTCATGAAAACTAATCCTGGTGACAGGTGAAAAACCAAACGATGTTTTCAAAAATCTAGTAAAATTTCGATAAGCAGCGGGAAAAATATAATAAGATAACTCGGAATGTATCGCCTATTAACATTTTCGGCAGGCAACAAGCCGCGTCTTTGCCTTGGCTTGTACTTGCCTACCTCAAATGTTAATAGGTCCTTACATTCCTTGTTACTTAAATAGCTATTAGTTGGTGTTGTGGCAGTAGCAATTTGCACAAATGTAGGCCATTTTTCATGATATACACCAGGTATACCAATGTTACTCCGTATACCTGTGATGATGCTCAATGTTGTAGTGTATTATTTGTTGCCCTATCTCTTTCGTATCGTTCCTTAAATTTGAATTTTTAGTCTTTAGAGGGTTTGATAATTATATCCTGTGTGTAATTTTGTGATTTGAGTATTGAGGATGGTTTCATTTTGTTCCTTAAACTATGGAGAATTAGAAAAGTGATGGTGGACATGGGACCCGCTACTGGAAAGAGAGGGATTACAGATCATGAACAGTATTTTAAATTATGTAATAAATTATTGTAATACAAATCTTAGAAGAATCTAAGTTTTTTCACCAGAATTTCTCACTAAAGTCTCTTTATTTACTTGATTACACAATACACATACATCATGTACACGGTATCTCAGAACTGCCTCCCCAGAGAGAAATGGGGGTATTTGGGCGAATGTATCAATCGGTATTTTAAAGAAAAAAAGTCTTATCTAAAGCGATAATCGAGGAAAGACATGTTAAAGTTAACCAATCAGGGCTTAGCACCATCAAGGTAGGATGACCGCAATTTTGCGTTGCCAGAGTTTTGCAATTATTCGTTTTATTAAAATCTCCTATCCATAAATCTAGTTTATCTTATTTCCCTATTTCAAATAAAACATTACTTATAATCCATTTAGGAAACTCCCGTGACATTGACAGTGTCAAATGCAAAATTCTGAGTGTACTTCATAAGTACTAAGTACCTACTGTTTCAGCCGATTGTACTTAACGGTCAGTAGCGTCAAACTTGTAAGTAAGGTTAGGGCAAATTTTTTGTTAAACTTCATTATGAATCGTAGTTTTAGTGAAACAAAGTAAAATCATAATTTATTAATAACTTTAGTAAGTATTCTTGTATTATATTGCTATGGTTTTAAGCCCTACCAATCAACTCTGTTAGCATTGCCAAATTAATGGACATTTCATGAAAGCTCAGAGTGAGATATTGTATATAACTGCAAAGCTAAAACTTGAATTTGCCAGAATGAATACATTTGTAATGAGATGCCAGTAATTGCAGAATAATAAATTAATGAACGCAGTAAGCAAAGCTCAATTTAAACAGAGATCTAAGTTGAATGTAAGTTTAGTTAATTGATTAGGTTTGTGCTAAAGTACATGCCAAGCCGAATGAAATTTAATAATTACAAGATGGATCGCAAATACAAGGGAATGAAACGTAGAATTCAGGTGCAGTTTAATAGTGAAATCCAGTCATGGTTTTATAAGAAAACTAATTGAAAGATAGATAAGCTTATGAACATGCAACGAGCAGATAAGAATGAAGGTATTAAAGCATTTGAAGGAAACCGTAAGAATTAAAAGGCAAGGGTTATAGGAAGTGCAGAAAAGGAAACAGCATATGAACTTAAAAATGTGTGGCAAATAAAACAGTGAATTCAAAGGAAGCCAGTGCAGGAAATGCGCGAATTAAATACTCTAATCAGTGCAGTGACATGTGAATATTTAAACGTAAATTAAAAAGACGTGCAGTGACAAATAGACACGCAAAATTAGTATAAATTTAAACAATAATTTTAGATGTAATATTAGTGTACAAAAACCTAGCTTTAAGTAGAATTTATTGTTAAAAGTCAGTATTTTGAACCATGTTAACATCCGTAATTAATTTGAAACTAACTAGCTTTTGTTTATAACAAAAAAAAAGAAGACAAATGAATAAATTAATGGCTTGATGTATGAAATTGTGCTCTGTATTAAAATAAAAATTTATGATATTAAAAATGTCTGAAACTTTACCAGTGTGTTGAGGAAATTTTTGTGCCCATGTGGTATTATTTTTATCAAAATCCGCCACCAAAAATTGTTGAGGTCTTCGATGTTGTGTGACATAACCTCGATTCCGAAGCAGCCTTAGTTCCGACAGCTACAAGGAGGTCGACCAGTCCAGCCAGCACATTGGGGAAGACATCTGTGCCCCAATAGCAGGATCCGACCCATAGCAGCCCCGCAACAAGGTCAGAGTAGCTACGAACCCTCCGATTTGGGAACGACTAGTGCAGGTACTGTTCATTCTAAAACTAAGTGAGCGCTGGGAAATTCATGCATGCATAAGAAGAGCAATACTCAAGGCAATCCAGGCCAATTCCATCGCCGTACGAGTGATTCCAGTATGTCAAAAAGCCCAAAACTCCATTATTTGAGGTTACCCGTTGGTGAGATTCAGACCGACGCCAAAATAAACAATTGGGAGATAGAAGCGGGCCCCATGAACAAATGCTAGAAACCAATGAGGATTAATGCTGCGAAAATCAACTAATTTAAATAGTTACCAATAGAATTGTGATCGATTACGCTTGTTGTGTTTATTCAATTTGACGCGATCTTGCAAACAGTGTCCATCTTGGCTTATATTTGACCCAATTTCAATTTCGATTGTGCGCAGTTAAGCGTATGCGGAGACAGATCCGTATTTAATAATTTTAATAAATTATGCATTCAGGGTGGACCCAATCGAGATGAGTCTGTGCTTTATCGATTTGAGCTAATGTATTCTTCGATTAATTGCAGATAAATAAAATATTATAAAGGGCATACAACTATTTATTTTTATCTATCAATTTACAAGTAACTTTTAATCAACCTAAGATTTGATAACACGAATACGAAAAATATTTGCGTGGTACCCTTATTTAAAAATTAAATTAATAACATATCACAACACTAATTAGACATACCATTGCAATATGTGCAACTAAATTAATCAAAATGCACTTCAACAATTATTTAAATGTCAAAGTGAAAGTAAAAAACAAAAACTTGAAATTTAAATTGAAAATGACGCCAACATAAAATGCAAAAATAACTAACTCTCTACTAGTTATTTTCATATTAACCAACTGATAGTGTCTTTTACGTCACGGGAGTTTCCTGAATGGATTATATGTCAGTTTGACAATTGTTCGTTTATTTTGTTAAACTATCTTAATTCAAGTGTATCATTTCACATGTATTTTTCCTTTGAGTACGTCGATATGATTATTACTTTTGGAGAATGTGGGGGCAACACGCATGTGAGCACTTTCCGGGAAGAGCAAATCATCTCGATCATAAAACTATTCTCAATTTGATCGCTCGCAGTAGGGAAACGGGGCAGATACAACCACTTTGAAAGAAAGTTGGTGGTGCTCCAAGAAATGTGAGGACTGTTGAGAATGAGGAAGCCTTTGAAAAAGATGGTATTCGGTCTGTTTGGGCAGTTGCTCGAGGAATGGGTTTGTCCAAGAGTTCAGTGCAAAGAATTCTAGCCGAAAATAAGAGGCATCCATACCACTATACTCCAGTACAACTTCTGCTGGAGGATTACCCAATTAGGCGAGAATTCTGCTTATGGCTAATAAACGAAAACGATGCTGATCCAGACTTCTTTTCGCAAATACTGTTTACTGATGAGTCGCTATTTTGTCGGCAAGGTTGTTTCAATTTTCACAACCTTGCGGCTTCACACGTGTTGCCCCCACATTCTCCAAAAGTAATAATCATATCGACGTACTCAGAGGAAGAATGCATGTCAAATGATACACTTGAATTAGATAGTGTAGCAAAATAAATGATCAAATGTTAAACTGACATAAGTAATGCAAATACGGTAGACTAGATTTATGGATAGGAGATTTTAATAAAACGAATAATCTCAAAAGTCTGGCAATACAAAATTGCGGTCGTCCTACCTTGATGGTGCTAAACCGTGATTCGTTAACTTTAACATGTCCTTTCTCAGTTATCGCTTGAGATAGGACTTTTTTTCTTCAAAATACTGATTGATACATTCGCCCGATAACCCCCATTTTTCTCTGGGGAGGCAGTTCTGGGACACCTTATATTTTTCTTTTGGTATCAACTCAAACTTCTGCTCTTCGTATCGACTTTTATTGATTTTTCATTTTGTTCAGCTTTTAACTGCAAAAAAGTAGTGGCGCTATATATTGCTTACCAAAAAATGTCTTCTCAAAAAATATATTGAAAAACAATAATAATTCTTAAACAAACTGAAACTTAACCATCTAGACCAGGGGTCGGCAACCTTTTTCGGACGGCGGGCCATTTTCAAAATAAATTTTTTTATGCGGGCCGCACATTCAAATGTAACTTAAATAGTGCTTTTATATCATATACGAGTATAAATATTATTAAAAATAAATATAGAAAAAATTTATTTTTTATTGACATGCTGTAATAACAATAATGTTAGAGAACAAAAATTTTACAATTCTTAAAAGGGAAAAAAAAGGAAATACAATTCCAATTAAATATGTATAAATATGTAAATATAAAATATATAAATATAAAAAATATAAAATATTGTAGTGAAACGTCATACGGCTGTCAACATGAACGCACATATGAACATACAGTAGCAAACTGGCGAAATGAAAGAATTAGTGATAGGCCTATCCGGAATGAATAATCGGAAAGTTTCCGATTGTTCAAAAAATCGGAAGGTTCCTATTATTTCGGAACTTTTCGGAATTCGATTATTTTACTGTTCGGTGCACAAAATTCGGAACTTTCGGAATTCTATTATTTTACTATCCGGTACACAAAATGAGAAAACGAAATGCCAATTTGAACTGAACGGAATACGGAATGTTGTATTGACTCACTTGACTGCTACATGCTGGTTGGCAAATGTCGACGAGTCGCGCCGTGTGCGCACGTGTATGATACGTGAATGGCACTAATGGCAGTGGTATTTCGTAGATTAATTATTAGATAGTACACCTACAGATTTAAAAAATGCAAGTATTGTTTTATACTATCTATTATGTACTTTATGTGCTATTAAACTTGAAAATATCATTACCATTTTCCGAAAGTCTATTAACGTAACTACTGTAATAATTTGAAAAAATATTTTATTTCCTAATATCCCACTGTGCGACTCAAACTCATAAATTGATTTTTAGGATACTGCATTGCTAACTAGCGTCTACATAGTTACAAACGAGTCCGGTAGATAAAATTTACCGGCCTAGACCAGTAGTAATAGAACTACTCGTTTGTAACAATGTAAACGCTAGTTACCAATGCAGTATCCTAAAAAATCTTATACGATACACGACCGGTAGAATTCTTATGGCCTTGACAAACATACAGGTCTCGCCCTACGGTTCGACCTGTAAAGTATTGGCGCGGCCATAAAAATGTTGCTACCGGTCTAATAACGTAAATAGCTATTACTGACCGTCCTACAAACCCAAACAATAGATGCCAACGCAGATAAGGGCTTACGGCGCGACGGCGAGTGCCCTCATCGTAAATTTGCAAGCACTTCATCTTCCTTCCGCTAGTTGTTATTTCGCTCGTTTTCCCTTGCTTGCATTTACGGAATGTAAAATAATCGGATGATATTCCGATTTTATAAACATTCCGAAATGGAACATTCCGATTATTGAAATCATCAGATTATGTCCATCACTAGAAAGAATGCTACACTTGCTAAGCGAGACGTCGTATTCGCTGGGGAGTGGGGATTAAACTTGCACAGTAAAATAGGTTTCCCACTATGCTTCTGTTTGTCGCGCATTTTTGTCACCGGCCACATTTCGGCATGCTTACGCTCTAAGTTTGTTGATTTTTCCTAAAGTTATATTGGTGCTTTGGCGGGCCGCGCAAAAAGTTGCAAAGGGCCGCATGCGGCCCGCGGGCCGCAGGTTGCCGACCCCTGATCTAGACCAACAATAAATTTTAAATGATTAAATCAAAAAATAATGTTACGACCCTGGTCTGGAAAAAATCGTCACAAAAAGGAATTGTCTCCAATTGAAACAATAACAATTCTATAAGAAACTTGCACATTTATGCCTTCACGAAAATAATCATTGGCAAAATCAAATACAAAATAGGAAAAAGTATTGTTAAAAATAAAACAGCCAATAAATGGGTCATATTACCCGCCCAGTCTAGAAATATTACCTACTTTACACACACAGTTACAACATTGTTATGCAGATTTCTACAACTTTCTCATTTTGGAAACTGCAAAAAATATAGCTTATGTGGCTGACACTAAAATGTATCTATTAATATGGCACGCCCATATCACCAAATCGACACCTGGGCCATAGTACCACCATTTAGGTAGCGCACATGTGTCATGCATAAAAACCAGTTCCACGAAGTTGTTGACGTAAAATTAATATATAATTGTGTAGCGCATGTCTTTGCCTGTATGTATACGAAAGTTTCATCCTTCACTCACGAATTTACCGTGTTTTGAAATGTTGAAACATTTGGTCTACCCTTCTTACTTTTTCACAACCGATACTATGATGGAAACCGGTCCGTATTATAGGTACCATATGAGCAAAAACTTGAACCTCTAGAGGGCTGTGGATTTTTTTTAAAATTTAATTTGTGTTGTTAGTGATGAGTAAAGGTACTTAATAACATAACCTATACAATTTTGACAGAATCACTTACATGTTTAATACTGAACACAAGGTGGTGCTGTGTATGGAAAATGCAGGAAATCATTTTGAACAGTTGTAGTTGTTTTTGTTACTAATATCTTTATGTATTCAACAAAAATGTTTGTACTTGTTAAAATGACATTCGTGATATAACCTTAAACTGACATATAAAATGCCAATGTGACTTTTATTATCACAACTGCTAACAATTTGTTTTTCACAAAATAATTTTACAGCCATGTAGAGGATAAAAGTTTTCGATCATACTGTATCTGGCAAAGTACTGCAATGTATCAACAGATGGTGCTTAACCTGATGAGAGATTAAGGTCACTAAATAGATAAAGGTACCGCCATTCCATTCCAAGATTTTGTTCCCCCAAATTAAAAAGGACAGAACATTGTAAGAAAGTGAGACACTAATGACAGGAACCCCAAATTAAAAGAGACAAAAGGTATATGTTTGCACAGTTGGCGGTACCTTTATGATTTAGTAACCTTACGAGAGATAACTGTCAACGCTAGGAAATTGAGAATCCGACTGTAAGTTCGAAATTTAAACACACTTTTTCTTCTTCTTTGATTGTACTAGTACTTATTGCATGGTTAATAGGATTGTGAACATTTAAAACGTTGTTTGAAGTCAAACTCATTCCTGCTATAATTTTTGCAGCGGTTTGCATTTTAGTTTATATTAAGTCGTCGACGTGACCCTCAGCAGCTGTGCTGGATTTCCATCTACCGTACTTCTTCAGCTGAATTATATTGCGACTGGAATCCACTAATGAAGACGTTGAAGAGCGTCAAGGTGCATGCTCGGTGTAGTTTTTTGGTTTAGGTAAATTTAGATAGATTACAAGGAATTTTTGAAAAGTTATTTATACTCACAACCTGGCTTTTGCATTTTCCATTTCTATACTGCAAGAAGAAATGATCGGTTTTGACATTTATGGGTCGTTGGGTTTATATTTATAAATGTTTATCAAGTTTAGTCCATTTTCAGATGTTTCACCAATAACAGTAAATGGACGTTGAACATGAACAATAACTTTATTAAAATTTCATGCTGTCAATAATATACTTATGTGTTAGATAATGATCGTTTGGAGCTTGTAACAAAAATTTATAAACATTTCTTCTCGGGAAAATATTTTTGATTTTTTGGGTCTTGATCAAGTTAATTTATTTTTCAAATGTGCAGTTAGTTTCGAGTGTCTGCTGACGTCTACATTGCTATTTACCATTAGGGTGCACTTCAATTTTGAATAAGTTGAACAAAGGGTTGAAGACTTGCATATTTTGGATTTTGTTTTAAAGTACGCTAGTAGGTAATACTCATTCTGTGAAGCTGTTTATGCATTTTTTAATACGCCAGTCCATAAAAGAATTGTATTCCTTTAAATACTGTCTCTTGGATTTCTCAGGGGAAGATTCAACAACATCTGATGTGTAGATGCTTTCTCCATTCTCACTTCTCATCACTATTAACAGTACTTTTTATCTAGATAAGGAAACAGGTTTGGTTTTTACAATTCCGTTAAAACATGACACGTTATGACACTTTTTTAAACGTAAAAGCATGAAAAATGTTCCGCTATGCTACTTTTTTTCACGTTTTTTTTTTATCGGTTCGGGAAGCACATATTTTATTAGGGCTAATAAAACGCAGGGTCTTGTGATTGACAAAACAGATATTTAAGAAGTACAAACAAGCGAAACATAATGAACAATAATAAACATCAAGCAATGGCGTCAAAGGCGCAAAACAAACGTGCGCAAAGCACGATCGATGAACCTTTGCAATCCACGCGTTCGTCAGCTGTTCGCGCAAGTGCAACAAAGAGTACAGTGCCGGCGCAATGAGCTGGACGATTCGCACTCTAACATATTGTATGAATAGAAATTAATTTAAAAAAGTGTGAGTATTATAACGGATGTCAAAAAAGTAAATTGTGCTCTATGTTGATATATTTTAAAAAGAAATTAAATTCTGATTTGAGATTCTACATCGTGTTTGTAACTTCAGTTTTATTTTAAATGCACTTGAAAGATGACTGCCAAAAAAGCTTTTTTTTAACAATCGTATGAAGTTTTCTAAATTTATTTATTTTTATTTAACTAAATCTCAATTGGTTACCATTTACCAAATTTCCTTGCGTTGCATTCTTATTTTGTATGTACTGTTAATAGAAATGCCTCTTATCATACAATTTATTTAGGAAGCAAAGTGCCACAAATCAAAGTCGCACAGAAGCAGCATATATGAAACGAGGCGTACCACTCGTTTGTCACATGAGGTTAACGGTATTGTCGGTAGAAGAGAAGTGAAGAAGAATTCTAAGTACCTTTACGATTATGAAACACCAGACCTGCAGACGACTCGCACTCGCAGAATGAGGACCGAGGACTCTATCACTGAGACCTTAACTATTGAAGACAGAGGGAAAACCAGGCGTGAATCGAACGAAAACAAGGAGAACAAGGAAAACAACATAACTAGTGAAAGGACCAATGGGAAGTTGAAAGATAAAAAGGAAAAAACTGATGATATAAAGAAAGAAGTTGATGATACTAATGTTGATGATTCCAATTCGAAGGAAGAGCAAGAAACGAAAAGCGAGGAAACTAAGGCAAACAATGGTAATGTGTGGTTTATTTGTTTTCGTATGATACAGGACTGGCAGAAGTTGAATTTGAGGATTGAGTGTTGTTTTCTGTCTTATATAACAACTAATTGCTTCTTTCACAGTAGCTGATAAATCATTTTTTTGGTTTGCATACTAAATTGACTTTTTATTGACTACTTTTTGTTTGTTTCTTTGTGTGATTTGTGATTTATGAAAAAAATCATGGGATGGTAATTAACTACCACTCTAAATGTCAGTTATTTTAAAAATTTATAGTTTTCAAATTAAAGTTACACATATACAACCGATTTGTGCGGCATGTTGCATGTTAAAAAATGTGAAAGTGTTTTTTTTAACTATTTTATAAAATTAATTACAAAATTCACTAAAAAAGTTTTCGTTAGTAAAATGTTTTTGTTGAACTTGAAGTTACGTACACTGTATAAAACACTTGTAAATAAATACCTAAAGTATTACCTTCATTAGCTGGCCATAGACACGCATTTAAAACCGCCACGAATGTAGTTTTTCGTGGAAGTTTTGAACGCGTGTCTATGCCCAGCTTATGGCTGCGCATATGCACACGTTCAAAACCGGCGCGGATGTACTACATTCGTGGCGGTTTTAAACGTGCGTCTATGGGCAGCTATTGACAATATTTTGATAACTGTTTACTTACACACCTTATATGCATCTTAAAGTGAAGATAAGAGATGATTGTTAGGTTTTTCTTACTAAGAAATTACTTAAAAACAGTTGTTTATAATCAATTAATATTTAAATTGAGCACGATTGCAACCACAAAGCCATAAAAACTAAATTTATCTTTTATCTTCGTATTAATTTGTTTTGTAGTTCTTTCCTTTCATGCAATTTGTTGTAATTATTTTTAATGTGTTTCTTTAAAAATGTTATAATCATTTGGGTTGACCATTTATGGCCATAATTTTTTTTTTACATACATTTGCATATTCTCTGAAAGTCAATTACTATCTCATCATGTGCCAGTTGCCGTAAGTTATTACAGGGTACTATCTATTCCATTGTTTGGTAAGCTTTGCTGCATGTCCGCTTCATTACATTTAGACCAATTAAAAGTACAAAAGCTTGTATTTCTCAGAAAAATTTAAAGATGTTGCTAAAGTTCAGATGATTAAATTATTTTTAGCTTGTAGAAAAAAAGGATTATTATATATAGCCCCATAGAAACTTATTGGTCAAAGAAAAGTAATGATTAATAATTTAGTTGTCATTTAGTTGACATATTTTCCCATCCCGTAAGCTTATGTAACATATCAAGAATTGGCGACAACAACAAATAATGGTAAATAATCGGGAATAGATTTGTTTGTAGAAAATAAATATAAGTGATGTTTCACTTCTCACTCTCACAGCCCTGTATGTTTTTCTTTATTTATGTTTTTGGTTCGATTTCAGATTTTGGCCAACTATATTACCCTTTCAAGCGATTATTTTTATAAATTTTAAATAATTTTGTTGCAAATCAGTAGCTTACAGCAGTGGTTCTCAAAGTGTGGTACGCGTACCCCTTGGGGGTACGCGAAAATTTTTAGGGGGTACGTGGCAGGCCAACAAAAAATAAAACAAACCTTTAAATTTAAATAGGGGAAAAAATTATTTGTGTGCTTAAGACCACACGGGAAAAGTGTAAACTTCTATGGCATTGGGTATAATAAAATTCTGCATAAAATATGACCTTTTATATCACCCTGTATAATTTTCCACCAAAAAAATGAAGTTTTATCGAAAATATAAGGTTTTGAAAATTTTGAAATTTTTCACTCGCCCTGTATAAGTCAAAAATTATATATAGTGGTGGCGCGACGGTAGACGGGTGGACAGAGTGCATCAGCTGATGTGATGTACACCCCTCCCCCCTTTTTTTTTTAATATAATAAAAATGTATGTAAGCAATATCTCTTTGTTTTATTTAAACATGACGCGTAATTGAGTTACACAGGTTAAAACTATACCTACTAAATAAAAAGGATTAAGATTTTTTTTTTATATTTCAGTTTACTTACTGATAAGGGGTACCCAAAATTTTTTGTTGGTAAAAAGGGGTACAGTGTCCAAAATAGATTGAGAACCCCTGGCTTACAGCATTAAAACAAAATGTGACAAAATGTGAATTCATAGTAGGACTAGTTTCATGGAAGAAAGTTGCTGAGGAAATCCAATTTTAATTGAAAATTACTTTTGATTTTTTAATACCGTCACTATTAAAGTATTAGCAATAAAACTGTTGAGAGTAATAGAAATTGAAGTTGAGCTTTTTATCAAGAATGTGGTTTTAAAGATAAAAATCTGGTGTGATACACAGAAACAACTTTCTTTTACAGTGATTTTATAATTAGTCAAAAATTTGTTTTTTAATTTTTAAGCATTTGTAAAAAATTTCAAAAATTACAGAAACCGTACAAAATAGAGAGTTAGTTGAAAAGAGAAATTTTATCTAAAATTTTAAGCCGAATTCAAATATGTATTATTATACCAGGTTTCTATTTAAAATAACAACGTTGATAGCAGCTTTCATTATAACCGGAAGTGATATCAGTCAGAATATTGTAGTTGTAGTTGCTCTTACACATTAAAATCCATGGCCAAGGTTACAGATTTTCAATTATATTAGTTCCCTATAGTCATATAAAGTAGGAGTTAATTAAAAAAAGGGAAAAAAGAAACCCATTTTAAAAGTATTCAACTGGAAAATCACCTATCTCACATCAATACACATTAAAAATTTACTAAAAACGTAAAGTTTCAAAAAAATCGTTAAGCGTTTTTGAAAAAATCTAAAAAAACTGAAAAATCACAAGAGTAAACACCATACTTCCGGTTAGATAGTACACAAAGCTTATACAGGGTGAGTTAAGACAGCGGCACCCCCCTGTTAGTTCATTTAATATTGATATTAGAAAATAATTTGTTAACAAACGATGTTCAGAATTATATGCTCTATGTTATTGTACATTTATTTTATTACATGGCCTACTGAGGTTTGAGCAGTGACATTCAACTTTTTTATTTTAAATGACACCCTGTATACTTTTTACATTTTTTCGGAAGAACTATCTTTTCTCTATACGGTGCTATAAAAATATTGTGGTGTTAGATGGGAAAATTACACCGTTAGACACGATTAAAGTTGAAAAATGTCCAAATTTAGCAACTTCATCTAGTAATGTTGTTTCGTGGCAGTAACAGTAAAAAATTTGTTGTAACATTTTTTGTTATGGAGTCAAATGACAAAAATAACAACGTTAAGGTGGTAAAATAATAATGTATAGAAAGCTGCAAGTTTTTATTAATAAACAATTTATTCTATGAATACAAAAGAAAGTATGCTGAAATTGCAGCGATTTCAAAATAAGATTCTTCGAACTGCTGTAAACGCCCCTTGGTACATCCGTAACGATCAACTCCACTTTGAATTGGGTATATCGACAATCCAAGACTTCATGTTAAAAAGTGCTAAAAATTTCTTTATAAATGCAAGTGCGTGCGATGGTGTAGTGTTTTTCAACCTCTGTCATAAAAACAAACATACCCGATTAAAACGAAAAATGCCGCAAGATCTCATAGCTCTTGAAGACGATAGTGATTAAGCTAATCCTTAACAATAATTAAAAAAAAATATAAATTCAATTGATTCGTCTAAGACGTTAGTATAGTCTTGTAATTATGTATTCTTGTCATTTACTAGCTAGATATTCAATGTCATGTATAACACCTGTATATTGATCTAACAATACACGATATTGAAAAAAAAAAAGAAAATATCGAAAGACAACCAAAATGAAAACACCTAAAATCTATTCTAATTTGCTAAATGTTCAATATTATCCCCATTCTGGTCAATACAAGCTTGTAAATGCATAATATGATTGTGTCTAACACTGTTTAATATTTCAGCAGTAATAGTGGAAAACGCATTTCTCATTCTTATTTTCATGTCGTCGTAGGTGTTGTACTGTACACAATATTTTTTATGTGACCCCACAGAAAAAAATCTAGTGGCGTTAAATCAGGAGACCTTGGGGACCAAGCTACAGGTCCGCCTCTGCCAATCCATTATGTACCAAACTCGCGATTTAAAAAATTTCGAACCATTCTGCTGTAGTGGGGTGGCGCACCATCGTGCTGATAATAACTTCCCTGCCGTATATTTAAAGGCACATCCTCTATTAATTCACAAAAAATGTGACAACTAATTTTTTCACCGTTTTGTTTGATGGCTACTAGATGAAGTTGCTAAATTTGGACATTTTTCAACTTTAATCGTGTCTAACGGTGTAATTTTCCCATCTAACACCACAATATTTTTATAGCACCGTATAGAGAAAAGATAGTTCTTCCGAAAAAATGTAAAAAGTATACAGGGTGTCATTTAAAATAAAAAAGTTGAATGTCACTGCTCAAACCTCAGTAGGCCATGTAATAAAATAAATGTACAATAACATAGAGCATATAATTCTGAACATCTTTTGTTAACAAATTATTTTCTAATATCAATATTAAATTAATTAACAGGGGGGGTGCCGCTATCTTAACTCACCCTGTATATGAAGTTTCAACGTCATAACTCTTTTCGTTTTTGAGAAAACTCAATTTCAAATTTTTGGAGTGAATCCTTCAGTGCCGAGGTGTACATTGTTTTTAATTTTAACCAATTGTTGTAGGTTATGTTGACGTCTATCTGTCGCTCCTGCAAAAAGTCATAAAACCATGAACTACTTCACTGCCAATTTCTCATAGTCTAATGATTTCGACGTTCTTCACTCCCGATTTCAAAATATATTGTATTTTGATTATTTTTCTGATTGTAAGCAAGTTTTTTTAAATATTTTTTTGTGATAAACCAAGGCCTAGTCTGATTTCTCAACTTTTCACATTTATTTTTAGTCGCGTAAGTTTCTGTTTGCAGTAAAATTAGTTTAAAGTGACCAGTAGTTTAAATCGATCAGAAAATAAATGAGGAAAATACTGAGGTGTGAAGGTGAGAAGTGACTCACAATGTATACAGGGTGGTGGAAAAATAGCGCATTATATCATTACTGCTCTTTTCCCGAGTGTGCATAGAGTTCTGTCTTATAAATCTTGTTCCAATATTCAGCTCCATTCTTTTACAGTCGATAAAATAAAATATATTTCTTTAGCAAAAATGTGGCAGCATTGTTTAGTAAGTGCTTTACATTGGGATGTTGCTATGAAACATGGTTTATCATGGTTCACAAATTTTTCACTTATAATACCATGAGTAGTCAAAGTTATGTTGAATATTTTTGCTGTGGTATTACAAATGTCCATTGAGCTTAGGTTCGATTAGGACGAGTGCGCTAGCACGAAGCACAATGGACATGAGTAGTGATACTACCGCAAAAATATTCCACATAACTTTGACTAAGAATGGCATTTGAGGAAAAATTCAATGAATGTAACTGTAAAAATTTATTTTGAGAGCTAATTTTTATGTGAAATTTGGATTGCTGTGAGTTCGTTTCTATAGGAGCAACCAAAACGAAAAATGGTAATAACTGTCATCACATTGAAAATGTCAAAAAATTATGTCACCAGGATCACTAGTGGTTATGTCGATATAATTCTTTTTTATTGGCTGAAAACAACACTACATTGTCATTGGTCTATTTGAATTATTTGACAGATGTGTTGAATTTTCACTATGATCCATTCATGATGTTTTCTCCTCTGAGCAGGCTATGTTAGAGTGGCATTTTTGTTGGTACCCATGTGAAATAACTAGACATGACAAAATTGGTTTATGTTGTTTTCAATTTGTCGTTATGATTTATGCAGGTTTGCACTGTTGTCAGTTAAATTTTTGTCTCTTTCCATAAAATTTTTGGAATTTTGACATTAAAATTGCAACAATGTCAGTATAGTAGTTTTTTCATATTAAAGTTTAACTTCTATCGCAAGTCATGTACGCAATCTAATAATAGTATATTATATATCAAGGGACAAAAGTGCATCATTTGATCCCGCGAGTGAAGTAGTCGAGGGCAATAATCACTCAAGGGATCAAATGCACTTTGGTCCCCAGGTATATATGTGATTTTTACAATCACGGATCACCAATCATGAAATAAATCTAATTTTGCAGATTTTAAAATCTATACGTTCGATTAAGAAAAATGGATGGCTTTGGAAATGTAGATGAGTAACTAAGGTAATGTTGTGTCATTTTGAAGGACCAGAGATTAAATAAAAGTGGCACTTTGTTTCTTCAAAATGACGCCTGAAGTAGGTCGTTTAGTCTTGTGAGTGAAAAAATAGTACATTGTGTATCTAGGACGAAAAGCGTAACGTTCCCGGACAACTGTGAATATTATTGGACGAGGCGAACGCCGAGCCCGACAACACAGAAGTCTGGGAATGTTGCTTTTTGTCCAAGATACACATACTATTTTTCTGCCAATCGTACCAGAATAATTACAAAAATTAGGAAAACAGGAATATTTCGAAAAATATTTCCTGTCTAGAACGGGAATATTATTCGTGTACAGTTTTATTGTAAATTACCTTGCAACGGCTGGTGTAATGGAAGGTTTGACTTTGCTTAACAAAATTTTGTCAATAATGTGTCAGTTCTAGTACGATTGGCGGAAATAGTACATTGTGCATCGAGGAAGTGTAACATTCCCAGACGACTGAATATTTTTGGGCGAGGCAAATGATGAGCCCAACAACACCGGAGTCTGGGAATGTTACTCTTTTTGTCAAAGGTACACATACTATTTTTCCGCCAATCAATACGAGTAATTAAAAAAATTACGAAATAGTACTTGAATATTCCCTGCCTAGACCGGAAATATTATTCCTGTACAGTTTCATTGTAAATTACCTAGCAACCGCTGGTGTAATGGAATGTTTGACTTTGCTCAACAAGATTTTGTCAATAATGTGTCAATTCTGGTACAATTGGTGGAAAAATATATAACGGCTTATAGGGAGGAGGAAACATTGTGTATGGATTATATGTTGCAAGATCTATTGTTAACGTTTACTTTGTATTTTTTATAAAAATAAACTTGCAATATGTTGCATATAAATAATAGCTATGTAAGTAACAAGGAATGTAAGGACCTATTAACAAATTTTTTAAGAAATTGTTTGGTTTGTCACCTGTCACCAGGATTAATTTTCGTGAGTCGTGTTACCTATGAGTGTCACATGTCACATCAACACTTGCAATTATAAACAAAACGTCTAGTCTGCATCTTGCCTTTAAGTTCATAGGACAATAAAATTAGCAACGCAAGATGCAGACTTAGACGTTTTGTTTATAAATTGCAAGTGCTTATGTGACAGGTGACAAACCAAACGATTTTTTTTTAAATCTAGGAAAATTTCGATAAGCAACAGGAAAAATATAATAAGATAATTCGGAATGTATCATTTATTAACATTTTCCGCCAACAAGTCGCGACTTTGTCGTGGCTTGTACTTGCCTACCTCAAATGTTAATAGGTCCTTATATTCCTTGTTACTTAAATAGCTATTTTCTTCAGACGTCAGTAAAATGTGACATACTGCTTGATTGATGATGCTAGAATGTCACTTCATTGCCATGGCATCTAAACACTTTATCTCCGCTGACGAGATAAAGTAAATTTTTTCGAATTTTGTTTACACATTGTAAATAATTTGTTATAAACGTTTGAAGAAAAAATACTGTATGTTATTTGGAGCAAAAGTATCTTTATGTGGCTCGGCTGTACTTATATGCCTCGTAAGCTCAGCAGATAAACTGTCCAGCCACGTCACATAAAGCATAACTATTGCTCCTAATAACATAATATACTATTTTCCCATGCCCACATATGAAAGTGGCAGTTTCCATACAGCCAAGTAGCCACGAAAAATGACAATATCATTCACCCGATCATTATCATAACGAACGTGTTTGTTATGAAAAAATGCACAATTTACAATAATTATACAGTAGGCTAAATATATGTTTTATCACTAGTCTTCCCTACACTTTGCCTCGTTTTTCAAATATACTCTCACAATATATGCCACTGTTGCAGCTTGTTATGTAATATACTATAATTGCAGGGTAATTAAGAAAGTATTTTGGTATAGTAGGAACCTAAATTATGTACTTATTGCTACCTCGAATATAAAAAATGCAGCCGCATTTGCTAAACTGAGGGCCACAACTTTGTATTTGAAATGAAAAATTTAAATTGTTATTCAAATATTATTACATGGTGACGACCTACAATGTAGCGTACAGATAATGCACCAGTTTTTCACCACCCTATATACAAAAAAAATTTTTTTAGAGTTAATACATATTTACACATACAGAAAAGTTTAGTAATTAATTAATAAAATAAATTAGAATGCTTATTACTTTTTTAAAAACACATATTTTTAAATTACTCTATTGAGGGTTTTTTGTGTTATCTATTTCAAAAATAAATGTATGGTAGTAATAGGTCTCAGCCTATACTAAGAGGAAGAAGAAAAAATAAAAATAAATATGAATAGTATGTAGGGAGTTGTTATTTATAAATAGTACAAACTGCACTTAGTGTAAATTTCAGTTTTTGTTAGATTATAGTTACAATTTTTATTTTCTCCTTTGTTTTCGCCATCTAAACTGATTTACAGCAGTTAGTAGTTAGTGTGTTAAATCTTAAACTAATCTATAGTTCATTCAAATTCAAGATAGAGCAAAATCTGCAACCCAAGTTACAAATATCAGCAGTCATTTGATTACTAATTTGATTTTATTAAAATGTAGATCATGGCATGTACGTATATAATATAGAGGTTATAGTTTTTGTCAAATTTGCAAAGCTTGAAATTGGAAAATTGTGCGATGTCTACCTAAATGAAATCTGCTGAATGTAATCTGAGAATAAATTTACTCCCTAAAAAATGTTGCAAATGGCTTCCTTAAGCAAAGATTCATATTAAAACATGACACATTGATTTTGACACTCATCAAGACAGCAACAACTCCATATCTCTCTGATCTAAATTTTAATAAAATCATATAAGTAATCAACTTACTGCTGATATTTGTAACTTAGGTTGCAGATTTTGCTCTATCTTGAATCTGAATGAACTATAGCATTGAGAGCAACGTTGAAAAGTAAGGTAGATGGGCATCATAATATTTAAGAATGTAGAATAAATATCTAAAACAGTTGTTTTAATTTTGGAAATGTATTTCTCTTCATAAAATTTAATAAACTTGAGATATTCATATTACAACAGGTTTAGAATATCTGGGAAATAATATCACTTTCTGAAAAGACAAGGTTTTTTTCTACTACAATTTTAAAAATAATATTAAAAATAACAGAAATATAATGGTTGGATAATCTCTGAACTTTTTATAACATTCTAATGCAATGGTTAGTTGGGTATTTTGTTGCATTAAAAAACTTAAAATATTAATAAAGTAAACATTTCAAAAGAAAATCTTGTTACTGATAGTAATTAAACTGTTTATGTCGATAACAGGAATACAAACTTCACTCTATTAATGTTTGAAATTGGTTAGTCTGGCAAAATACCTACTGAAACATTATAAATCAAGCTTTGATGTATTCATTTACCACCTCACAAGGAGAGCTTGCAACTTTAGATATTTCTACCTGCAAGAAATCGTGAAACTTAGTTGGTCTAATTCGTTAGATTTTATTTTGTATCAGGTTGGCTCATAATTTCTTCATAACTGCGCACTCAGTTTGTTTTTCATATCATTTACCATCGTCATTATGTCGTCAACTTGAACTGTAACAAGTTGAGGATTTATAAGTCGACATTTCAAATTCCATACGCTCCATCCATTTAAATTGCTTTGGCCATGCTTGTTATGTAACTAAATTCTTGAAATTATCTCCATAGCATTATCTTGTCATTACTCGCTTGTAAGCATTCTTCATGTACTTCGCATCGTATCAAATTGAACCAAATTTGAGAACCATCTATTGACTGTATATTTTGATTTAAGTGAGTACAGAGAATGAAAATGGCGAGGAAGAGCAGGAATCGGCGGAAAGTGACGAAATAAGAAAAGTGCGAACCCGGCGAAGTAATGCTAATCGTATCGATGATAGTTATTCTCCGAAACGTACTCGAAATCGTAAACTTTCAGGTAACCTTGTGCGAACCTTCTTGTCATTAAGTTCTTAGGCAGGCATGATAGTGCAGTTACTGGGAACTTCCAGTAAAGCGACCGTTTTATTTCTGCATTATCCACTTGCCAAGATGTGTTCCACATATACACTTTGTTCATCCAGAAAAGTAACTGTTTAGATTAATTGACAACCAACATTCAAAAGCAGAAGTGTCCTTAGACGTATCAAATGTTTGTACGATGCGCACTTAGTTACCAAGTGAGAAATATGAGCATGACCTGGGTAAAATGCCTGGCTTTTGTGTTTTGAGCAGTGCTGCTTTTGACGCACGTTTAAACACATGTAGTGAACACAGCACATAAATCCCTAGGCTAAGTTTTAAAAATAAATCAAACAACAGTACTATTTCCTATGGCTAGGAGAGTTTTGTTTTGTTATTTAATTTCAGCGAAGAGACAGCTTTTGGTTGTTTTGTGTTTTGGTTGGTACAATTTGTGCTTCGGTGTTGATTTCATACTTGCTGTTTTTGGATGGAGGTATTAATTTATTATGGTTGCATTTTGTGTATTGTTTTATTTAATATTATTAATAATTTAATTCTAAATTTACATTAGACAACTATAAATAATCACATTAGACTGTATTCTCATCTTAAAATTTAAAGCTATGATTGACTGTACATGCCATAGAAACACTCTTTACTTTTACATGTAAGAGTCTACAAAAGAGCATCTTTCTCAGTTTACTTGAACATTACAGTTATAATAAAATTTAAATGTAAGAAGGGAATACAGGTTATTATTTTCAAAACATCAATATCATACGTAAATTGCTATAAATGTATCATTTGCAAAAATAATAATGAAACAGTAACATAGTACTTCAACAGTAATTTTTTGAATTGCTAATCCAATTTGATTATTTTCGATCAACGTGTGTCCGCTTGACAAATCAGATCACACTTGAAGTGAAAACGACCCTAGGGTGATCGTCAGTCATCATGGAAACTACCTAATTCAAATTCAGTAGTATCCTGTGGCAAGTAAATAATGAAGTCTCAAATTAATTTGTCGGAAAAACGGCTTCTCGCTTCGGTAAAAATTATTAATTTATTTAAGAACTCATCTTCCCAAATTCACTGCGCCCAATGATAAATCCGTATAATTTTGGCAAATTATATCCCTCAAGTGCGTCACCTTTAAGAAATATTTCTCGGCTGCGCCTCGGGTTATTTCTAGGCAACGCACTTGCGGGTTGTTATTTGTAAAATGTTTGCGAGTAATTATCACTGCCCTTGGTAAATTATAGCTGAAAACAATAAATTCGTTTTAAAATCTTTTGCTTTCAGTTATTGCAATTTTGTTGTATATGGCATAATATAAAATTGGTACTTAACTACGTATATTTGCTTTTATAACAGTCTTAATTTATCTAGTTTTTTTTAAATATTGTTATTCTAATATCGAGAGATCCAAAAAAAACTGTTCCTCAGCGGGCTGTGGAAATTCAACGTATGAATAATATGTTGGTGACACTGTACGTCAATGTCAAATTCGAGGTTATCAGGTTAGGTTTTCCGTCAGTTTTGACACAAAATGACGCAAATCCTAACCTGCTAACCTCGAATTTGACATTGACGTACAGTGTCACCAACATATTATTCATACGTTGAATTTCCACAGCCCGCTGAGGAACAGTTTTTTTTAAATCTCTTGATACCAAAATATATGTTAGGTAAGTTAAGCTATTCAGGAAATTACTGTTACCTAATCATAATAAGTATTCATCTGTTTGAATTTTATTAAATGTGTATTATCTCAGGTTCTTCGCTAGTTTGACGTGCCGAGAAAATAGTACAATATTTAATATTATAGCTAACCATAATATATATAGTACAGTGTGTCCCCGGATTGAGTTCACTATAGGTATAATCGACGAAAAATTTTACAATTTTATTTTAATGTTTTGGGATCCCGCCCTGCTTGGTCTGAAAACAATTTTAAGCAGACTTTTAATTTTTAGAAATTAAGTCGGCCATGAAAAATGTGAAAAAACTATTTGCTATTTAGGTAAACTACCCTTTTTGTTCATGATACGGCAAAATTTTGTTAAGAAAAGTTGTTTAGAATGATAAATTACGGCACTATGCAAAATTTCAGAAAGATCTGTTGACTTAGAAAACACCGTTATTTTTTAGATAATTGTATTTTATTTTCAGGTAAACTACTTTTTTTGTTCAGGATACGGAAAAATTGTATTAAGAAAAGTTGTTCAGAATGAAAAATTATGGCCCTGTACCAAATTTTAAAAAGATCTGTCGACTTACATTAAACCGTTATTTTTTAGATTAAACAAATTGCATTTATTAAAAATGACGGTTTAATCTAAGTCGACAGATCTTTCTGAAATTTTGCATAAGGCCGTAATTTATCATTCTAAACAACTTTTCTTAATAAAATTTTGCCGTATCATGAACAAAAAGGGTAGTTTACCTGAAAATAAAATAGTTTTCGCTTCCTGCCAAGGCCTACTTGTTTTTCAAAAACTGAAAATATTCTTAAAATTCTTTTCAAACCAATCAGGACCGAATCCCAGAACCTTAAAATAAAATTCAAAAATGTTTAGTCCATCTCACCTCTTGTAACATCAATCCTGGGACACACTATTGTATTTTCTTTTCAGGTAAACTACCTTTTTTGTTTATAATACGGCAAAATTTTACTAAGAAGAGTTGTTCAGAATGGGAAATTATGGCCCCATACAAAATTTCAGGAAGTTCTACCTACTTAAATCAAACCGTATTTTTAATAAACAGGTACAATTTTAATGGTTTAATTTAAGTAGGTAGATCTTCCTGAAATTTTGTATAGGGCCATAATTTGTCATTCTGAACAACTTTTCTTGGTAAAATTTTGCTGTATCATGAACAGAAGGGTAGTTTACCTGAAAAGAAAATAGTTTTTGCTTCACTGTCAAGGCCAACTTGTGTTTTCAAAAACTGTAAATATTCTTAAAATTCTCTTCAGGCCAAGCAGGGCGGGATCTCAAAACATTAAAATGAAATTGTAGAATTTTTTGTCGATTATACCTATAGTGAACTCAATCCGGGGACACACTGTATATACAGTATGTTTACATACTCATTTTGAACATGGTAATCTCCGTTATTATGAGAGATAGATATTTACTTAAATAGGGTGAAATACTTTTTAAGTAAAGTTGCATCAAACCCCGTAAGTAAACTTTAGATTAGGGATGGGCACGTGACGTGAAAACAGTCGGGTCATGGCGGGTGCCATTGTAAAAGTGAGTAATATTTGAAAATCGAACCGTGAACGTGAATGAAAATTTCCAAGGCGTGATTCACGTTCCATCTTAATTTCACGTTAAACATTTAGTAACAAATAAAAGACTGCAGGATGTTCCGCTCTCTCGTTGCCCACCCATGTAGAAGATCTAGAGCTGGAGCGGGAGGCCATTGTACTTTTGTGTGGTAGCCTGCAGCGACGGAGCTTTGTATCTGTGTTGAGTTGCGAATCGTGTGTCTACAGTCAATCGCGTGTCTCCGTCTATAGGCGACTAAATTGAACTTACTTTTAGTACATCAGACGTAAAAGTACTTTTAATCTTAGGAATTAAAAGTGTTGCCTAGCAACATATACCAATTTTTACTTGTATCAGTAAGGGAAACGTCAATTCCAATAACAGCTTTTGGTATTATAAATACTGTCTTCGAAGATGGTTACAAGAAATGTTTTTGTGAGAAATTAGTATTTTTCCCTTGTAAGTTATTGTAGTCAATTTTCATTTATTTTTTTGTGTCTACTATTCCAATTGCAACATATCACGTAAATTATTTCACGTTGAAAACATATAACAAGAGATCAATAAAAAAACCAATTAAGGTAGGCTGTGATATGTGTTATACGTTTGGCAGTACTGAAGTGTATTGTCAGTCCATGTCAAATTCAAGATTAGTACGTTAGGTTTTGTTTGTTGTTTGACACAGATTGACGTATAACTTAACCTGCAAATCTCGAATTTGACATAGACTGACAATACACCTCAGTACTGCCAAACGTATAACACATATCACAGCCTACCTTAATTGGTTTTTTTATTGATCTCTTGTTATTACCTTAAGGTTTTTAGTTCTATTGCGGGTGCTTTATTGATTTTAAATTTGAACATTCTGTTCTAGCTGAATTTGAATTTTCAAATAAAGACTGCGGGTCACATAGTGAGTGCAAGTCACGCTCTGAACGAGAGTGAACGTGAGCGTGCGTGAACGTAAATGTTTAAAGCAGGCGTGAAACGTGCGTGACGAGAGTGAATACTCACTCCGGGCCCATTTTTACTTTGGATATTTAACATAATTCAGGCACTGTAGCAAAAAAGTTAATTTTTGTTTTTTTAATTTTTAGAACATCCATTTTAAGAGGAAGTCGAATTAAAGTAATTTTTTTAAAGGCACTACTAATAGGAATCTAGCAGTGTATTCAGATTTAATTGAGTTAGGTCGTCCGCTCACTGAGACAACGCAACTGACAAGAAACTCATAAGCGATTGTTCTATGGGTTTATGTATACTTCATTGCACACTGCTGCAATTGCAATTGGATCGCGATGCAGCTTGCACAAAATAATTGCTCACGACTGTCAGTGTCAAACGCGAACCAATTAGTTGCGTTGAAATTGTGGGGTGAAATGCAAGAAATGTCAAATGAGTACAGAACTACTCTTGTATTGATGCCGCGTCTCTTTTGACATTCGGTAATATGATTTTGCTCATGTTGGAAGAGCTTTCTTGCTGCGATAAACTAAAGATATTGCACTCTTTATTATTTTTGATATACAGCCTGTTCAAAATTAAGTGTGCACTAGTGCTAGCTCGGTTGCTATTATAGCTACGAAGTTGGTTAAGTTAGTAAAATAGTAGCATCTTTCGTGCCGTAAACAAAAAAACAATTGAACATCGGGTTTTTGACATATGTCAAAAAATTCTTTTTTTTTAAATGGAACCCCCTGTATATTTTGACGTCAATCGATAGCCAATCTTCTTCTGAACAAAAAACTTCTGATACCCTACTATCCTAAAGTTAATAACAATGGAGATATACGCCTGTTCAAAATGAAATGTGTACTATTGCTAACTTGTTTATTATGGGAGCTACAACGTCGGTTAAATGGGCGAAGTAGTAGTATTTTTTACGTGAATTACGTTGGTAATTATAAAAAAACAATTAAACATCGCATTTTTGAGATATTTAGCAAAACTTTTGTTTTATTGGATAACCCTATACGTTTTAACATATTCTGAAATAACATTACATTCTCTACAAACAAGTATTAAATGAGTTGCTAGAATTTTATTTCAAAATATGTTTAAATGTGTAAGTAGGGTGTTCCAATAAAAAAAAACGTTTTGCTAAATATCTCAAAAATGCGATGTTCAATTGTTTTTTTATAATTACCACCGTAATTCAAAAATACTACTACTTCGCCCATTTAACCGACGTTGTAGCTCCCATAATAAACAAGTTAGCAATAGTGCACATTTAATTTTGAACAGGCGTCTATCTCCATTGTTATTAACTTTAGGATAGTAGGGTATAAGAAGTTTTTTGTTTAGAACAAGATTGGCTATCGATTGACGTCAAAATATACAGGGGGAGCCCAGAATCACATTTGGCCCAGTTAAGATTTTTCAGGTATCTTCATTTTATACCCACAAAAGACAATATTTTTGGTCAATATTCTTACATTATAATTGTAGGAGTTTTTAGCAATATTATAACAGCTTTAGCAATAACAAATTACAAAATATAGTCGGGAAACACTAACTTAAAGATAAATTATATATTCATTTCATTTGGCCCATATGATCAAAACATCATTTCGTTCATCTTAGCATGTTTTGGTGGAAGTGAAACAAGCTGTTTGTTCTTTAATAACATATAGACAGTCGGGTGTCCGTATTCTTTTTGCAAAAATGGTACGTGGTAAAGCTATTGTCAATTTGTTGAATTTTGTTCATTCCTGTGGCATAATTTACAAACAATTGCAATTATCGTATTATAGTGTTTGAAATATTGCGAAACTATAAAACAACAGAATCCATAGCAGAAAAGTCAAATTTGGGACAAACTCCAAATATTACACCAGCAAATTTAAGAGCTTTACTAATCTGGGCCAAATGATATGATTCTGGGCTCGTATGTCAGAAACCCGACATTCAATTGTTTTTTTGTTTGCGCCATTTTAATCGGCACGAAAGATGCTACTATTTTACTAATTTAACTAACTTCGTAGCTATAATAGCAACCGAGATAGCAATAGTGCACACTTAATTTTGAACAGGCTGTATAGTGGTGAACATGGATGACTTCATTTTCACTTTCCTATTCTTATTTTGTATGTATCAGTAAGCTACAACCACGTCAGCATTATCGTCACTCGAAAACATTTTGCACCAGATATAGAACAAATGGCTCTGATATTCACAACATAAGTTGCCGTCGCGATCGCATCGTAGGTATGTCGTAGTTGCATCGTAATCGCATCGCAGTCGTGTCGGGCCGGTGGACGGGAAGAGCCTTACAGTGGGTCAACTTTCAGCTTTTCTTATGGGGCCAATAGTTGTCTAAAATCCTTGAAAAAAAAACTTTTACATTGACAGGTGTTGAAAACTTTAAAAACAAAAACCATCTAAGTAATTGTCATTGCAATTGTTTATTTTGTTTATAGGTTACTAGATATCTATTAAAAAAGGTGCCTCAAGTAAGTTCGAATTAAATTTGACTTTCTCTTAAAATAGACGAATTATATAAAAAATAAATCATTTTCTCTGCTACAAGGACTGAGCTACATTAACAAACGAAAGTTTATTTATGGGGTTGGGTACAACTTTGCTTGAAGAGTATTTCATCCCATTTATCCAAATCTCTAGATTCTGATCTTGAGAATGAGTCTGTGGACATATTATATCAATTTGGCGAAAAAAAAGTAATGGAAACTATTTTTCCATCATTATTTGATCATCTAATTTTTTATGATTTTAGAAAGCTCAAGCTCTTCAGAAGTTAACCGAGTGTACTCTCTGAGGCAGCGTGCACCTAAACCGTCCAACAAACCCAGTAAGTGTTTAATTGCATTTTAATTAATATGTACTTTGGTTGAATCACTATGCATTTAGTGTGAAACTTGTACCAAATAACTAGGAGAGTGATAAGTTCACAGTCGATTAGTGAGCTTTTAAAATCATGTAAGGCCTTTGAATATAATGGGAAAAAATGTATATTAAAAATTTCTGAAAACAAAAATTTTCGATTAGATTTACTGGGGTAAAGTGGCTACCTATATTTCAGAATTACCCATGCCAGTGCTTTCAGAACTAGAGCAAGTTATACGACCAAGAAGACGCTTTACAAGGAGAAGGAAGGTGTCATCCCATTCCAGTTCAAATTCGTCCACTGATTCTGAGGACCTCTGCCGGAAACCCACAAAGTATAGGCCAAACAAGTGAGTTAAGAAAATATAAAAATATTATAAAATAAAGTGCCAACTCACCCACATATCTATATCTTTTTGCATACAAACAATTACCAATTTGTCCATTTTTACATTTTTGTGTTGCTCGTATTCTAGTACCCGTTTCTCCTGGTTAATACCGTCTTGTAACTCTCTGAATTGTTTTGTGCACAGTCCACTGACATGAACAATATTTCTTGTTTGCTAGTATAATACGTGCTCTTATTCGCTCCTTTAAGGTCGTGTACAGGCGTAAATCCAGCTTGGCTTCCACGTAATGTTTTTTTACGCTTTATTTTCACTGCTACTCGAGAATTCTATCATATACTTGGCTGGTTATGTATTTTAAAGAGCTACTTCTAAAGTTGTTACATATCATACTATCACTTTTCTTCCTTACGAGATACAATGTTAAAAAATTCCAGTATTATTAAAGAATTCAAAAACAATAATTTCAGATACGTTTATGGTATTTTTCTTAATTTTATTTAGCATTAGCTATGGAATGAGGTAACAGGCTTTTACTTTTTTTGTCAGATTATTACTATTTACAATCTGCTCGTAGAGCAATAAGTAAATTACGTAAATATAAGTGATGGGTGTGACAATGGAAGCAAATGTTCATCAACATTGCTTCAGTTACAACTAATGCATATTAATGCTTACAAAGGAACATATAATAATCTAGAGAGCTTGAACTAAAATCTAAACGGCAAGTCAAGAGTGTACTGCCTCTTAAGTTTCTGATTGTGAACACTTGAAGTTTAATGCTAGACTATTAGGGTGAAGTTCTAGTTTGGCGATTTAACTTTCACTACGGTTCACTATCTCTTCTTTCACAGAGCTCACTCTGAGGTCACTGTAGATATCCGTGTTGCTTATGTAGTACGGTGCGTTGAGGATGGTTCGAAGGGTTTTTGTTTGGAATCTTCTTATTTATTTATTTATTTTCGTTTCTTTGGGACAAAAAAAGGCTAAGCCCAGTGAATTAAACTTTATATAACAGTTCAGGACAATCCAAAGCTCTATTTAAAATTTTGTGCAGCACGAACAGATCACATACCTTCCGTCAATTCTCTAACGTCGGCATATTGTATTTAATACAATAGTCGCAGTACGAAAACAGGCAACGATTATTCTCCTTATATGCAAGGATGAAAACATTAACAGGGAGGTTTAAGAATTTTTAAATAACAAATTGCAAACAGAAGTAACAGTTAAGGATACTAAACTAATTAACCCGTATAATAAACGCCTTTCGTGGTGGTAAAATTTGAATGTATGGAACAAAAAACTGGTTTTAAAAAACAAAAGTAAACTAAAAGACACGAAAATATACATAGACAATGATATAACAAAGCACGAAAAAAAATCCAATCAAAAATTAAAAAACAAGCTGATTTGGAAATGATGGGAGGAAAAAAAGTAAAGATAGGATTCAAGAAAATGTGGGTAGAAGAGGAACTTTGGCAGTGGAACGACGAAATTCATACCCTCGAACAGACAAAAAACTTCCCAAAGTTAGAAAGAAGAAACAGAAGGAAATTCAAGCACTAAACATAGTAGAAGCAGAAGAAAACCAGATAACGACCGCAACGAAGAGTACAATGAGTAAGAAAAGTAAAAGAAATGTAATACGAATAGGAAGTTGGAACGTTAGAACATTATTAGCAGTGGGTAAAATAAATGAAGTGGCACAAGAGATGAAAAGGTACAATATGGAAATTCTGGCACTCCAGGAAGTAAGTGGAAAGGAGAAGGCAGAATTGACAAGAAAGACTTTACATTTTACTACTCAGGGGAAGATCAACGGGGAAAAAATGGTACTGCATTCATGATAAATGGCAAATTCAGAGAAAAAATTATGCACTTTAAAGCAATAAACAGGAAGAATATCGTATATTCAAATGCAAAACAAACAGGTAAACCTAACTATAGTAAACATGTACGCTCCCACTGAAGAAGCAAAGGACAAAGACAAAATGGCATTCTATGAGAAACTAGAAGTAATTGAAACAATACCCAGAAATGATACGTTAGTAATAGTAGGAGACTTCAACGCACTGATTGGGAAAGAAGATTATAACGATAAAGTAGCAGGAAAAGAAACAATCCACGAGCGCACAAACGACAGTGGAAGTAGACTATGTAATCTAGCCTCATTATCGAATACGTTTATAATAAGCACAAGGTTCAAACACAAGAGACAACACAAAATAACATGGATGATACCAGGCAGAACAGATGGAAATCAAATTGATCATGCTCTGATATCGAAAAAATTGCAAAGAATTGTACATGACGTAAGATCTTTTAGAGTAGCAGATGCTGATACCGATCACTCGCTTGTAATTGTAAAAATGAAGATGAAAATAATCAGGGAAACAAAAATAACAGAGAAGAGAAAGAGGTGGAATCTACAACAGCTGAACAACACAGAGATAAGAGAAAGTTACAGAGGTAGTATGGAAGAAACCCTGTCAACAGTCAACAATACCAACATAGAAAAAGAATGGAAAACCTAAGAGACTGCATAATTGCAACTACCGAAGTAACAGTAGGTCAAAGAAGCCACAAAATTATGAAGGACTGGTTTGATGAAGAATGCCAAGACAAGGTAAAGGCAAAAACAAAGGCAAGAATCAGATGGTTACGAACAGGAGGATTAAATGAACAACAAGAATACAACAGGCTAAAACAGGAGGCAAGAAAACTGTGCAAAAAGAAAAAAACTAACTGGATTAACGAACAGATGAAAGAACTTGAGGAGAATAATAAAAACAACAGAAAACTTTTTGGATACATTAAATGACAAGGTATCAAAAAAACAACCGGGAAAATTAATAAAAAACAAGGGAAAAATACTTTTGAGAACTATTCAAATAAAAACAACAAGGAAGAAGAGAGCCCAGAAATTATAGATGACAGAGATAATGAAGAAGAAGCACCCACTTACGAGGAATTCACCGAGGTAATTAAGCAACTTAAATCTAACAAGGCAGCAGGTCCTGATGAAATCAATAACGAATTAATGAGACAAAGTAGTGACAGCTTGCTAAAACGGCTTCACAGTTTAATAGTTAAAATTTGGCAAGAAGAAAACATGCCATCTGAATGGAAAATAGGATTAATAGCGCCAATCTTTAAAAAAGGGGACTCAACTGATAGTAGAAACTACAGAGGAATCATGCTTTTGAATACAGCATATAAAATACTAATAACAATGTTGAAAAATAGACTAACAAAGCACACCAAAAAGAGATAGAACAACATCAACAGGGCTTCAGGAAAGATAGATCGACGGTAGATGCCATTCACATTTTAACACAAACAATCGAGAAAAGTTACGAGCATCAAATCGAACTTCACATATTATTTCTTGACTTCCAGCGAGCATTTGATAATATCATCAGAAGAGAATAAACAAAAGAAATGCAGTACATGAATATACCAGCCAAACTAATAACCTGAATGACGATGGAAAATTCGCAAGCAAAAGTTATAACAAATGAAGGAATGTCCGAAACCGTCAAAATAGAAAAAGGGGTGAGACAAGGGGATGCCGTATCGACAATACTTTTTAAAATCATTTTGGAAGGAGTGGTAAAATCTACAGCAATAAATAAGACTATATCACAGTATCAACCACAAATTATATCTTACACTGACGATATAGTTCTGTTAGCGAGGAATAAAGGCAGCCTAGACAAAGCGTTAATAAAACTGGACGGAGAAGCAAAAAAAGGAGGACTCACAATCAATGGAAATAAATCAAAGTATATAATAAGTTCTAGGAAAGAAAATACACATATAAAGAATATCAGCATAGGGGCTCATAACTTCGTAAGGGTGAAAAACTTCAGATACCTAGGAACAGTAGTTGATGGGGAAAATGACAGAAGTACAGAAATAACTGAGCGAGTACAAGCAGGAAACAGAGCATATTGGAAGTACCAAAAACTGCTGAAAGACAAAACACTAAGTAAATCGACGAAAGTGAAGATATATAAAGCTGCAATTAGACCCGTTCTCACATATAGTGCAGAAACAATGTGCCTATCTACCAAAGACCAAGAACGACTGAGAATAATAGAAAGAAAGATAATTAGAAGAATAATGGGCCCTAAAATGCTACAAGAAGGAGAAATTAGAATACTATGAATCATGAAATAAAAGACATTATGGAAGGAGAAGATATTGTTAGCATCATAAAAGAAAGACGTCTCAAATGGTTCGGATATTTACAAAGAAGAAAGACTCAGGAACTAATACGACAAATAACAAATTGGAAACCAATGGAGAACAGATCCAGTGGAAGACCCAAAATAAAATGGGAAAATCAAGTACATGAGGATATAAGGAGGCTAGGAATACACGATTGGAGAACATTAACAAAAACGATAAGAATGGGCTAACACCATAAAGAAGGCAAGGCGCAACCTATAACAAAAGGGAAACATGCAAGGGAATATATGGAGTGATTCACCATGAGAAAAGAATCGAAAAGTTTCGAAAAAAGGTGATCAATATTCCGATAAAGAATGAAAGATCAATATAAATAAGGTGCGGAGTTAGATTTAGATTCCACGACTGCCTTTTGCTGGCATGCGCACGTCGGCCCTTTGGGCTTTTTGTACTGTCGGGAGTGTTCAAGCTAGCAGGCCGACATCCGTATCTTTTACTAGATTTGCAATGTCCCCTACTATCTTGCGGTTGTCAATAGAGTTAAGGCTCCAATCGAGTTGGTGTCTTTTACGCTCTAATGCTGGGCATTCAAAGAGGATATGATAGGCTGTTTCATCATCCTCTCGGCATAGTCTGCAAACAGGTTCATCTCTATAGATATTGATCCTGTGCATAAATTCTCTGAATGCTCCAGTACCTGTTAGTAGACTGACTACTTGCTCGATTCGAGTTCTGTTCAGTCTCAACAGAGTTTTGGTGGTTTGTGGATTCGGAGTTTTTAGCAATCTTTTGCAGTGTGTTGCTTGATTGTAGTTTCTCCACCTTAGTTGGTGTGCGGTGTTGACCCATTCATTAATGGCTGAGCGGGCTTGGTTTTTCTGAATGCTTAGACCAGGTTCTGGACCGGTCATTGCATTACGGGCTGCTTCTTTTGCGAACTTGTCCGCCTTTTCGTTTCCTTCAATACCTTGATGACCTGGGATCCAGCATAATTTTAGGTTTGAAATGTTTGAAGTGCGGAGTTAGTGTTGCACAACTCCAGATGGAGAGTTTCGGATTCTTGGAGGAATATTAATTAAACTTTATATAACAGCTCAGGACAATCCAAAGCTCCATTTAAAATTTTGTGCAGTACCAACAGATCACATACATCAATTCTCTAACGTCGGCACATTGTATTTAATACAATAGTTGCGGTACGAAAACGGGCAACGATTATTTTCCTTATATGCTATTTATTTCATAAATTTAATTTGAATTCTCTCGATATTACGTATACAGGGTGATTCAAATTAAGTGCGCACCATTGCTATCTTTGTTATTATTGATTTTACAAAGTAGGTTAAATTAGCAAACTAGTAGTGTTTTCGGTGCTGATTAATATGCAATTAATAAAAAAAACAATCAAATAACTCGTTGGCGACAAAACAACTTTTTTTTTTTTAATAAAACAGTATTTAGTTTATCAAATATTTCTGATTCTGAAATACTCAAACAACATAGAGAATGATTAGTATTATCGGTAACATTATTTATAGAATCATCAATAGGAACAGGAAGTTCGTAGACAGAATTAAAGTAGTCCGATAATACATTTGCAATTTCAATATCAGTATGAGCAGACAT
This sequence comes from Agriotes lineatus, assembly GCA_940337035.1. Lineage (NCBI taxonomy): Eukaryota > Metazoa > Arthropoda > Insecta > Coleoptera > Elateridae > Agriotes > Agriotes lineatus. Next base: position 177,607,204 of record OW679195.1, on the reverse strand, counting down.
GTCATCATAAAACGTAATATTCGGAATGCCATTCCCTCTTTTACGGTTACTAATAAATGTCCAAAACTGTTTAGGATTTGATGCGATCAATGGCTCAGTTTTATTGATACATTTGGTGTAATCAAGTCTAATCAATCTTTCGATGTAGTTCTTAGTCGTTTAAATGCATTTTTATATTTTTTAATTTTTTTAAGGAATTTTAATTTTTCATTAACTGCTTTAATTGTGGAACTTGAGAACCATCTAGGAAAACGCTTAGCAGAGGTTTTACGAGAAGGCACAAAATCTCTTATAGCCTTATTCAAAACATAAAATTTAGCGACAGCTGCATTCACATGGATGTTGGATAACTCAACTTCCCAGCTGACGTTTGAAATTGCTGCATTGATAGAATTGTAATTCGTTGAATTGAAAAACAATTTAACATGGTCCTTATGACGCAAGTTCTTAATTACCGTAAGCGTAAGCGAAATTTCGATAGCAGTGTGATATAACACATCCTCAGGAACTAGGGGAGAAGAGCACTTTGACACTGATCTGATTATGTAATCATTACTCAAAACAAGATCCAAAACTTTACCATGAGACCCCGAAAATTTATTAAACTGCATCACCCCAGTAAATGATAAAAGCATCCAAGAATTCAATCGAATTGTTGTCAGTATAATTAGTTGGAATTAAATTAGAATGATTGCTTTGAGACCACAATATTTGTGGGAAATTAAAATCTCCTACAATTACAAATTTATATTCAAGAGCAGTATCATTTATCACAACTTGCAATTTACTTAAAAAACATTGTAAAGCATAATTATCCTGGGGAGGAATATAGATACAGCATATAACAACAATACAACACAATAAACAATTGAATAAACATATTAAACGTTCTCAACGTCCGCAATGGCGTGAATTATTATTATGCGAGAAGTATCGGACTTAACCTACATATAGTGTGCCACACATATTTTATACATTTCTCGCGGGCCGCAGATGTAACGTTTCTCAAGAGCGTCTTCTTAGCCGGAGAGATGTGCTCGTTGACGAAAACACTTGCGTTGTACTCGGGCAGGTTGATTCCAGGTTTCGAATTTGAAGCTCTAGTAGATTTCATTATTTGTTTCGCGGCGGAAAGAAATTTATTTTTTGTTTTTCTTGATGCAAGTTCAACGATAATATTCCTGGGACCCTGAGAATCATTGAAGGAGCGGACTCTGTGCATCACATTTATATCAGTGTCTGTAATTGGACAGTCTATGGCAGATCCAATGTCACTAATAGTCTTCAATAAATTCTCATCCTTCTTCTCTGGGACCTCCTGAGACCCCCTGAATCTCCATCTTATTATATAAAATGTTAAATAAATAAAAATGTTAAAAATAAAAATTTTAAATTAATTCGGGACCGCTGCTCCAGGGATTCGATCCGAGATTCCAGAGATTGGACTTCTTGGTTGAGTCGACGGTTTTCGGCAGCAATTTTATCAAATTCTACCATTTTCGATTCGAATACCTTAATGGTTTTTTGAAAATCATTAAATCTCTCCGATTGAATGTGTACCGAATGCAGTAGAGTTTCGTATTTGGAATTAAGCGATTTCAGCTCTGCTTGGATAGCCTGTTTGGTTACTATTTGCCAATTTAGTTAATGCGTTCTGTAGAGTTTAGTTCAGTAAAATACGCACGTTTGTGGAAAACAATAACCTTCCTTTATTTATATTTAAACAAATAAACAAATATACACATGTACACATCCGTTAATATTACACAAATGCAAATACGAATTGTAAGTACTGACTTAGCAAAATACTACAAGCGCACGTGAGGTGATCAAACTGATCTCGAAAACTAGGCTACTCCAGTTTATATAACAAGGGAAGAACCCCTGGCTATTCTTTCGGATACAATAGCATGGTCCAGCCGACCCTTCGCTCTATTGTGACAGGCCAGTTTGGGATGGCTTCCGATAATAAAATTGCATATGCTTCTTTCATATTCCAGAATTTATGACTGTATTGTGACCAGGGTTGGGCATTGCTGTCTGCCTAGACATTTGGGTCACCAGGATATTTACGTAACCCTTCCTTTTGTCGTGGGGTGTCTCTACGCAAGTGACATCCGTCCTGCTGTTTTTCGAATTTATGCTTTGACGTTTTTGATGAGTTAGTCTGCATTGTTTGCGCGACGACACAAATCACATTTTCTAGGCTACACCTCGCGAACATTTTGTTCGCATATGTCGCACTGACGTTTATAGGCCATTCATCACTCATGTTTTAGATAACACTGACGTTTACAGATTTAGAACTGGACTTAGTGTCAAGTTTGAGTAGTTTTAGAACTGCACTTAGTGTCAAGTTTGAGTTTATGACCATCCCTTGCAAGACAGGCGTTTTTAAGTCACTTACCTTGGTACGCTACACCTGCAAGGTGTTCTTCCCAGGGTCATTGACAGTTTTGTTGCCATCGGAATTTGGCAAAATTATTGAGTCGTGCTTTTTGGACAAAATGCGCCTGATGAATTAGCCGTTTTTATTGATTGAATAGATGTACTCACCCACTTAACGTGGCACTGGATTCCACACGTATCGCACACTACACCCGGACTGTTGTTGGTGATACCACCGGTACAAATAGAACATATAACCATGATCTAATTAATCGATAACAGGTAGTTTTGCTATCGCGTTATTTAAACGTTTTTCTCAGCGTACAGCACGAGCGAGAACGATGTTGACCCTATGAGAGCTAGCTGAGTACTGAGTATTATAGCTAGAGATTAGTGGATGACGCGGTCCTCCAGAGTTGAATTCCGTAAAGCCATATCAGTTTGACGATTACTTTGTAAATGAGGAGTTTGTTGTGGAAGGAAAGTTGGGAATGCCTAGTGCTTGTTGAACTTCAAGTTGAGTTGCTTACGTTTGATCCATATATGGGTCCTCCAGGTTAGGCGTCTATCAAGGTGGATACCTAGTTATTTTGCATTGTTGGATTGTGGTATTATTGTTCCGTTGATAGAGATGGGTGGACAAGTGCCTCTTCTCTTTGTAAAGGTGACTTGGACGGAAGTGGTTTGATTGATTTTAATTCACTATTTTTGAAACCGATCTTGAATGATGTCAAGATGGGTTTGTAGTTTGGTGGAGGCCCTTACTGGATCTTTGTCTGTAGCCAGTAGCGCAGTATCGCCAGTAAACATTGCGATTGAGACTTCTGCACTGGTTGGTAGGTCTGCTGTGTACAGTAGGTACAATACTGGTCCTAAAACACTGCCTTGGGGTACTCCAGAGCTTATAGGGATCAGGTTAGTAGGTTCTTCTTCATATTTGACTTAGAAGAGTCTATCCTGTAGATAAGATCGTAGTATGAGGTAAATGTTATTGGGCAACCACTTTTTTAACTTATACAGTAAACTTTTGTGCCAGACTTTGTCAAAAGCCTGGCAAACATCTAAAAATACAGCACTGCAGTATTCTTTGGCTTCAAATGTGGCATTAATAATTTCTACTACTCTATGAACTGGTTCAATCGTAGAGTTCTATCTTCTAAAGCCGAATTGATGGTTCAATATGAGATTTTGTTCTTCTAGAATTGGTATTAGTCTCTTGAGTAGCAGGTTTTCGAATAGCTTTGAAATTATGAATAATAAACTTATCGGCCTGTACGACTCTGCTAAGTTGGGTGGTTTGCCAGGCTTTTGGATTAAAATAATTTTAGCAACTTTCCATTGTGCTGGGAAATGGGCCGCAAAATATTAATGTCAGTAATGTGAAGCCTTTAGGTGACAGTTGCAAGGAAGCATCCAAGAACTTGTCAATTTCTTCTTCGTCAGTTTCGGGTGCTCTAGGTATCGGTTGGAAGACTTCCCTAAGATGTTTGCCATATACCTCAGCTTTGTCAGCATTGCTTTTTGTCCAAGTTCAATTTTCTTTCCCAATCAGTGGAATGGGTCTTTTACTTTAATATGAGTATTTTACATAGTTAACATAATAGACAAAAAATGCCTTTCAGTTTTACGGAGTACACACATTGTGTAAAGCATTTTTGACATTTTTTAGTGAAATAATCGATTGTGAAGAATTTTTCATCTCTTATGACAAAAATGGAATGATATCAAAAAATTACATTTAAAATTCTAGTTGCATCTTCTGTGGGTTGAAATAATTTTTTTCTATTTTTATATTTCTAATTTGTTTTAGTGCAAAAACTCCTCATGGAAAAGGTGATCACTTAATCAAATCAGGCTCAGGAATCAACAAACCCTTACCCATTGGGCCTGAAACCATAGACAATAAAGTTAGATTTACTAGCGTTGGAGGTTTAGATGGGCATGTGCAGTGTCTCAAAGAAATGATTTTGCTTCCCATGATGTACCCTGAGGTTTTCAAGCAGTTTCAAATCCAACCACCACGTGGAGTTCTGTTCCACGGGCCTCCAGGTAACGAGTGAACGTAAATTATTCGCCGCAGTAACTATAAAACCCTTTTGGCAGGTACTGGTAAAACATTGATAGCCAGAGCCTTGGCAAACGAGTGCAGTTTTGGCTCGCGAAAGGTCTCTTTCTTCATGCGAAAAGGTGCTGATTTGTTAAGTAAATGGGTGGGGGAATCGGAAAAACAACTTCGTTTACTTTTTGAGCAGGTGCGGTTGTAGTTGAGTTGTACATGCAAGTGTTACTGTTTGTTTAACTGCAGGCTCAAGAGTTGAAACCTTCCATAATATTTTTTGATGAGTTAGACGGATTGGCTCCTGTTAGGTCTTCCAGGCAAGATCAGATACATGCTAGCATTGTATCTACTTTATTAGCTCTTATGGATGGATTGGACAACAGAGGGGAGGTGATTGTTATCGGAGCTACTAATCGCATAGATGCCATTGATCCTGCTTTACGAAGACCAGGACGGTTTGACAGAGAATTATTCTTTCCTTTACCAGCACGGAAGGTATATAATCTTTCACGTTTCTCTTATAGAGATTTGTTTTATTATTGATCAAATATGAACTTATTACTATAAATTTCTGCATTTTAGGAGCGTGAGGAAATTTTAAATGTGCATGTGTCTCAATGGGCAAAACCTCCAAGCCCAGAGCTTTTGTCTTATTTAGCAGAAAGTGCTGTAGGTTACTGTGGCTCTGATTTAAGAGCTTTATGCTCTGAAGCTGTAATTCAGAGTTTACGCAGAACGTATCCTCAGGTGTACTTGGCTGACTATAGACTTTTGTTGGATCCAAACAATGTTAAAGTAAGAAAAATTCATTTAATAAATAACTTGATTGACGAGTGATTTTAGTTTTCAATTATTGTAATTAAATTTGCATATTTCTTAATACGTATTTATGATTTTTTCGTAAACGTTACAGGTAGAAAAAGTAGATTTTTTAAGAGCCAAATCGTTACTAGTACCTGCTTCTCATAGAATTAGTCAAGGATTAGGAAGGAAATTGATGCCAATCTTGCAGCCCATGCTACGAGATCCGCTGAAAAATACGTTGAGTGTTCTTAAGCAAACATTTCCTCATGGTCTAGATCCTGTTTTAGCAAAGTGAGTATCGATTATGCAGTGTGTTCAGTGCTCATTTACACGTCTCTATATCTTTCATTTGTTATGTAACTATCTAAAATTATACAGTTATACATCTGTTTAAACTAAATGTTTTTTCAGTTTTAGCCCTTACTTTATTGTAAATTATAGTTTACTGTGATCAAAAAAACTAAAAAAACAGTAGGCCTTGTTTTTGAAAAACGTATTAAACAAATTGTGAAACTAATAAAAAATTATTCACTTTTAAGGGTGAAATTAGCTGCGGGAGTTCGACCCGCGCAACTTCTGCTGTTGGGGGATGGTCCTCAGCATGGCCAAACGTTGCACCTGGCACCTGCCATTTTGCATCACATGGAACACATCCATGCTCACGTGCTCGATTTAGCAATGCTGCATCGCGAGACTGCTAGATCTCCAGAAGAAGCTTGCTTGCAGGTAATAGTTACAGATTGGTTTTTGTGCAATTTACTCATCAGTCGGATAACTGTTACAGGTTTTCCAAGAAGCAAAGAGAAACGTTCCCAGTGTTATATATATTCCGAGTATAGACGAGCTATGGACGTTAGTGACTGAAACGGTGAAGGCGATATTCTTATCACAGTTGGCACAGATGGACCCCAACATTCCCATTCTTCTGCTAGCAACTGCTAATGTTATATTTATAAAGTTACCAAAAGAAGTATGTATATGTTACACTTTTCTCTCATATTTATGGACAAAAATATTGCACATACAGTGAAGTCCGGTTATAACGAACCTCAAGGGACTGTAGAAATTGGTTCGTTATAGCCAAAGTTCGTTACAAGAGTTACAACAACAAAAAATGTGCGAGTTATTATAAACTTACTTTATTATCCATAATCGGCCACATTTGTACAATAAGCATACAAACATTTATGTAAGAACGATAAACACGTACTTAATAGATATTTATTTAAAAAAATCGGTTATTTTTGTCTGCTTAGTATTACTAGCCGAATAAAGTTTGTCTATGTAAGCATCTACTTCAGCAAAACTATTTAGTATACTATCCGGAATATTACGCGATTGCAGAAAATAGCTGATATTATTTATTTTCTTAATTGCCTCATGCACTGTTGGAATGATGAGATCCTTCCCCGAAACCGATTCGTTGTCATCTTCACCGCTAATTTCTTCGACTTGCTTATTTTTGGTTTCTCGAATAATAGCTTCGTCGCTTAAAAATTCTGTAGTGGCAATATTTTCGTCAACAAGTATGTAAGCTTCAAGGTCACATTCCTGAAATCTGCCCATATCAATCGTTGAAATAAAGACAGGCGAGTCATCACTTTCTTTGTTACGTTGTTTATTCAACCACTCCGACAAGGGCAACACAATCTGTTTACCTAAACAATTCACTAGCCATAATAAATTTGGGACTTCACAGCAGTTCTTGCAAGCAGGTTCGCTATAAAAGAAAACTTTTTTCTTTTTTACGTAAAAAATGGACCGTTATAAGCAAAAGTTCGTTATATGCGGGTTCGGTATAATAGAAAATTTTTAGCATTATTGTAATGGGAATTTTGGCGGGACTTTTAATTTAGTTCCGTATAACCGGTAGATCGTTACAAGCGGGTTCGGTATAAGCGGTCTCTACTGTATTTTTTAAATCTATATTTATTTCTGTCATCTAGTGGTTTAAAGTTGACTATCACAAATATAGTAGCGGCAAAGGTTTTCTAACCATTATGTAATTAATTTAGATTTAATATTGCTACACAAATACAGGGTGTTTCCTTCACAATAATACAAGTTCCTAGTATGCTATTTATTTTAACGAAGTTTATGACGAAATGTACTCCACAATATTTCAGTATCTTAATATTATAAGTTAGTCTCGGGTATAAAGTATGAAAAGAAGACACTCAATACTAATTTATCCCCACAACATAACTAAAACAACATTGTATTAAATTTTTCTTAAGTAACTTAGTTAGTAACAACTACATTACTTTTGGAAACACCCTGTATTTTTTCGTGTACAATACTTTGCTGCTACTATTTTTGTAATGTTGAACTTTAAACCACTAAATAATGAATACATGTTATAATATATAAACATATAAATTCATATGCAATATTTTTGTCCATGAGTGTATAAGGTTATGTGTTAGAATGGGTGTAATTTTCAATATTCAGTAATTGATAAACAGAATTCAGTGAAATTTTGTCAATATTAAGGTGTTTGAGATTTTACTTCAAACATGATCATTTATTTGAAACCGATTTTGCATTAAAACTTTTTTTTACTATACATATATTTATGTATGTTCTATATTTGCATAACAATTATTTCATTAATGTACTGTACCACCCTTAAACGAGGAATTAACACGGCCTGGGCTAGCTCTCTTTAATTCTCGGCAGAATATGGCGTGGTGTAAGGACTAGGCAATAAAATGATTCGGGCTTTAAAATTGAACAGTAGAATTATTAAAATTTGGGTGCCTTTGTCGTTAAGTCATAACATAAAAAACAAAACTAGCTAATTAATACTACGCCACCTACCTTTTGTTCTTCGCTGCGTACCTATATAACTCATACAGCTAGATGGGTTGCAGAAAGAACACAAACAAATAACAGCAAATGGGGGCATTTAATCAAACCCAAAAATTGCAGTAACACATGAATTATATACATAAGCTGTTAAGGCTAAGTGACAACAATTTAGGTTTGCATGATCGTTGCCTATCAATTAAATAAACCATGAATAGGAATCAACTTCCCAGTATTTAAATCACAAATAGCTAAATATAGCTCCGGTTTCAACTTCAGGATAACCACCTGTGATATCGCAATTGACATAAGGTGCACGACGCCCAAAGGATGCGGCTAATTGATTTACAGGTACATGCTTATTTCAGCAATATGGAAACGCATAAATTCTCTCTCTTTCGTGCTAATAGTTGATTGAATAAACGAGTAATGAAACACGCTTCAATTTGAATTGCTAAGGCCTTAGTAAAAACTGTTACAGCCGTATTCATAGTCGTTCGCCAGCGGCTCGTCGGCGAGTCGCCGGAGTTTCATTATGAATAGTATGTTGGCGGCACTGTACGTCTATGTCAAATTCGAGGTTAGCAGGTTAGATTTTGTGTTAATTTCTGTCAAAACTGACGGAAAACCTAACTTGATAACCTCGAATTTGACATAAACGTACAGTGCCGCCAACATACTATTCATAACAAAACTCCGGCGACTCGCCGGCGAGCCGCTGGCGAACGACTATGAATACGGCTGTTATAGTTGCGGCAATTGCCTTTGTCAATCAAAGAAAGTCTGAGAAGTCCATATACTTACAGTTTAGTTATTTGCTAATGTCCAGCGATTGAAAGGGGAAATCCTAATAAGTTGCATCTTGTCCAAGAAGACGTCTAAGCCAGATTTGGCTGCATAATTCTTAGAATCCCGAAGGACGCCACTGTTAAGAGGGCAGCTAACTGCGACATGAGGCGGCCTGGTTTACTTGAATTCTGAGCTAGCTTGTTGAAGCGAAATCAGGGGACTGAATAAGCCTCATGTTAGCTGGCCTAAATACTGAAATTAGTGTGCGAAATTGAGCTAGAAGAAGCATTCGTTTATTGAAAGGCGCCCATTTGCGAAGAACCAATGAGCTAGCGGCTTTCGTTTGTTTAAAAACAAGAACGGCTTCAGCCTACTCCAACAATTAGATCCGCAAAGCATGTTTCGGGAAAAATCAATAATAATCGAGTGATTCCACTGTTTTCCAGCGGCCTATTCAGAATGAATGCCCACTAATTTGCTGCGACAGGAAAAGCTGCAGGTGTCTTACCTCTAAAGGCAGACGCTTGATGCGATAAATCAGAGTTCTTTTGCTACAATATTCAGATATAAGTCGGTCCGAAAGAAGATGCTAATTGCAGGAACACGCCCTTTAAAACTAAATGGAAACGGGGCGTTACAGTACACTGGCTTGCAAAAATTTTGTTGTTGTATTAAGTCGATCTTGATTTTTTTGTATTTGCCAGTGTCAAAAACGTTAAATGCCAATATTGACAGAAAAGAGAAAATCCTTATCGTTTCTAAGTTAGAGGTGGGATAGTCTTAAGAGCAGTAGCAAATAATTATGGGTTAAACAAAAGTATTTGATTATTAAAGTGTATGTGATTTTTTTGTAAGCTCCAGTGTACTTTCTTGCCAGAAAAATCAAAAGAAATAAGTTCAGGCAGACCTTGCCCTTTGTGGATTTGCGTTTCGCTGATTTGATTTTATGCGGGGCACTTATGTGCTCCCTTTTCTTTGCCGTTCGTGGATTGTTTTGCCATTTGCGTGTTTGCAGATGGAATTGCCAACGTTACTGTTTCAACTTTCACACACTAAGGGCCGGTTGCAGAAAGCAACGTTAACAGCCAGTCTTATAAAGGCCACTAATCTGACGTTAACTTTAATTCGCTGTTAAAATAAACAAAAGCGCATCAAAACGTTAGTGCTTATGACATTTTATTCATTAGTAAACAAATTTTGATGCGCTTTTGTTTATTTTAACAGCGAATTAAAGTTAACGTCAGATTAGTGGGCTTTATAAACTGGCTGTAAGTCTGGTGTTAGCTAACGCGACGTCAAAGAGAACAAAAACGAATCAAATCTCAAATGTTTATGGTAACTAATACATTAGTAAACAAAGTTTGATGCGATTTTGTTCACTTTGACGCGACGTTAGCTAACACCAGACTTAACATTGCTTTCTGCAACCGGCCCTAAGTAAATAAAGCAGATGTATTCGGTTTATGTCATGAACACCAAAATAACATTATTTATCACGAACTTGTAAACACACTTATCGAGCCTATTCCTTTGAATCTCTTATTACCAAATTGGACCTGAAATAAATTGTAAAATTATAACTTGAATAAACAAATGGACATTCGAGCTCTAGATTCAAGTGGCAGACTTATGTTACGTATGGAATTTTAGTTTGCACGTTTATGTATTTTTGAATTTTTTGAGGTTGCATAGTATAAATAAATCTAGTTTATGGAATCTAACCTCTTTTTTATCATCTATGTGTTTAATTGCGCATCGCGGTTTTGCGCTTCGGGGCATTCTTCTGGAACGTAACCCCAGCGAACGGCGAGGTATGCCTGTAATAACAAAAGTAAATACTTTCTTCGTCTTTCAGACGAGGGAAGTAGAAAGAAGACATGATTTAATCAACACTGAAGAAATTAATCAAAATAAAGTGTTGGTAAGTAGAGTGATAGAAAACAGAAGATTAAAATAATAAAGCAGGAATAATTACTCACTAGTGAGCACATGATCGATTTTGTGAATACATGCTTTTTGAGTAATTTACATTTTTCAATTAAAGAATGATAGGTACTTAATTAATATTATTTCATGTACTTTTCAATAATTTTATTTTCCAAAATCTGACGTGCCAGAATAAATTTGTTTTTATTACTATTATGAGAACTATAAAAGAAACGAAAATTGTACATAGTTTCTAAAGAAAAATTTTAAAAAATCAACATTTGTTGTCTAGTATGACAGGATACATCAGTGCTGTGCTAAAAACTTTTAAATTTGAATAATTTTACTTTCTTTTACAATAAAGTAAGTATTGGATTCACCCCAAAAATTCAAAATTGAGTTTTCCACAGATCTTCACGTTTTTGAGTCCCCTGAACCCAATACACATGTTTTTGTTCATTGGTCTATCTGTCTGTGTGTGTGTCTGTGAACAGAATATCTCAAAAATGAAATGAGGTATGGCGTTGAAACTTGCCTAAAATAATGGGACACCGATAGTCATAGATTCCTTACGTCATAATAAACCAATTAAAGGTAATATACCTTAGTACAAAGTCTTTTCAGTAAGAAGTTAAGGACCTCGAAGTTCAATTCTTTATTTTGTTGTTAATTTCCACAAATGTAGAGATATCGGTTTGAATTTTGGTATACATGCGCACTATTATGTAGTACACTAATAGGAAAAATTTCATAAACTAGACTTGACTGTAAGGGGTACTTTATCTATCTTTCAAAACTTTTTTTAGCTCTAACTTTGTTATCTGTAACATTTTCTAAAATTTTAGGTTATTGTCTGAAAGAGAATTAAAATGCACAAAGATAATGTACTCTTAGTTATTAAGCGTAAGGGCAACGGTTTATCTTAAAATGACCATCAAAGGTTTTTGGTTGTCATTAAGACGTGCAATTATCAAGTAGCCATGATCACAAAAACAATGGGTAATGCTTGTAATCTAGTAAACAACAAGAAGAAATCGATTAATGACGTTGGTGACATCAGTTTTTTGTTTTTTGTACTTCTGAAAATGCTGCGACATAACGAACCTTTCAGCATTGGAGAATTCGTTATGTAGCGGCGTTTTCTTAAACATAAAAGAACAAATTCTTACGTCACTAATGTCATTAATTAATTTATCATTGTTTTTTACTAGATGACCATTGTTTTTGTGATCATGGCTACTTGATAATTGCACATCTTAATGACAACCAAAAACTTTTGGATGGGCATTTGCTTTTAGGCTTAAGAACTAAGAGTACATTATTTTTGTGCTTTTTAATTCTCTTCAGATAATAACCTAAAATTTGAAAAAATGTTACAAATACCGAAGTTAAAGTTTAAAAAAGTTTTCAAAGATAGGTAAAGTGCCTCTTACAGTCAAGTCTAATTTATGAAAAAAATTTATTAGTGCAGTACATAGTAGTAAGTATGTATACCAAAATTCAGATCGATATTTCTACATTTGTTAAAATTAACAAAAAAATAAATAAAAATTTGAACTTCAAGGTCCTATAATTTCTTACTGAAGAGACTAAGGAATCTTTGATTAATCGGGGTCCCATTATTTTAGGGACACCCTGTATAAGTTTTGTGTACTATGTAGATGCGACAGCAAGCTTTTGAAGAAAATCGCATAACCGGAAGTAGGTGTTTACTCTTGTGATTTTTCAGTTTTTTTCAATTTTTTCAAAAACGGTTTTAACAAGTTTTTTCAAACTCACATTTTTATGACATTTTGAATGTGTATTGATGTGAGATAGATGATTTTCCAATTGAATACTTCTAAAATGGATTTCTTTTGGTTTTTTTCTATTTTTTTTATTAACTTCTATTTTAAATAGAACACCCGGTATATTATTACATTTTTGAATTCAGCTTTGAATTCTATGGAAAATTTGTCTCTTCAACTAACGCTCTATTTTGTACCGTTTTTGTAGAATTTGTAAAATAAAATTTTTGGCTAATTATAAGATCATTGTAAAAGTATCACACCAGATTTTTTTAAATTATATTAATTAATTGATGGATAATATTATTATATTATTAATAATAATAATTTTGCCCACTAAAGTAACAAACACATTGTAGTAACAGTGAATTCTCTGCAATGCGATGTTTTTTGTGATCGCTCGGTTACACTACACTTTGCCTTGATATTGCAAACATAATTGCTTGTCAAACAAAGTGCCACTTTTAATCCTAATAATAGTAGATTGTTATTAGGAGTAAAAGTGATACTTTATGTGGCGAAGCTGAAGTTTATTTAGCCGAACGTTAGTGAGGCAAATAATTCAGCTAAGCCACATAAAGTCACTTTTACTCCGAATAACATATACTATTTTATCCGCAAACGTATTCAGGTAAATTTCATTAATATAAATTTAAAAAAAAAGATGCATCGGCTGGAAATCGAACCCAGAACACCCGCGTGACAGGCGAGCTCTGTACCCCTGTGCCAACCTCTATTGTTCAAATAACACGCTACTGTAATGATATATGAACATACTGAATCACCCGAACTAATAGCACACGGTCACAGCCGCTGTCACACCACGGTGACAGATGCTCCGATCCGCTACTTAAAGGTTTATTTAAATTAAAACTTTTTCGTACTCTTTTTGAAAATAAAAACCGGCCTACGATCTAAGTCTAAAAATTAGCAAAATTTTAAGCCATCATACAATTTAATTGGTCCAGTATTTTCGGAGGAGATAGCGAACAAAAATAGAAAAAAAGAAAGAGAGCAACGATTTTGTGTGCTTAGGCAGATAAAGTACGCAAAAGTCGCTATTTTATCTGCTTAGGCAGATAAAGTGACACTTTTACCTTGTCAATAAAAACAAATAAGTTGTCACTTTTGTGACGTTTGCGGATAAAATATATTATTTCAAAGAATATAATCTAGGAAGGCATGAAATAATATGTGATCTGAAGGTTATTTTATGCAACACACAGTGGGGTCGAATCCCGAGAAGCTGACCAAAAATCGAAAAGTCGAGTAATTGATTTGAAATTTATTACTCAGTGATTTTTGTTCTCACTGAATATGAATCCATTATATGAATTCAAATATTCAAAATGGCAGATTCAATATGGCAAATGCAGGCTTATACTTTAAACAAAAAATTATTTTATAGCAAAATTGGGTTCTGTTATAAAAAAAACCAATTAGGGCAGGCTGTGATATGTGTTATACGTTTGGCAGTACTGAAGTGTATTGTCAGTCTATGTCAAATTCGAGATTAGTAGGTTAGGTTTTGTTTGTTGTTTGACACAGACTGACGTAAAACTTAACCTGCAAATCTCGAATTTGACATTGACTGACAATATACTTCAGTATTGCTAAACGTATAACACATATCACAGCCTGCCCTAATTGGTTTTTTTATTGATCTGTTGTTATAATTACAATTAAAATTGTTTTGTTATGGACAAGGTCTAAAGTACATTTTTTTCCTATAATAATTTTTAAAGTCAACTTTCTAGGGGATAAGTTGCATTCCTGCAGGGTCCCTAGATTTAATAATGTTGGTACATAGATTTTTACTTCTTTTTTTCTACTAAAAAAATTATTGTCATTTTGACAGATATGTCATAATAGTGGGTAAAACGAACAGCTTAGTAAAATATTGCAAATTTATTAATTAGTTTGCATTTAAAATATTTCTTGGTTTTCTTTTTTTATTAGATTTTATTGATGATTCCAATTTAAAAAAAGAAATTTGTCAAAGTTCAAATTAAGAAACTTTGGCATTCAAAACTGACACATAACCATAATTTTGAAAAAGTTCTACCAACACGAGGTATAAAAATTTCCTAGCGTTTTAATCACATATCTACCAACATTGTAACACTTTGACAGTTATTATAACGGGTGTTCATAAACAGTCGTCATCCCAGTTGCTTTGAAAAACAAAATGTTATGTCTTTGATTAATTCGTGCAACACAATGAAACGTCTTTGAGTACTGTCATAGCGCATTTTTTCTCAATTTTAATAGACATACGTTTCTGAAGTCAAAACCTACTGGGATGACGACTGTTTATGAACACCCGTTAGAAAAAAAAGTACTTTAGATATGCAGAGTAGCTACCTTAGACAGCGACTGCTATGCTCATGCAGTTGAAAGTCCTAATTAGAATTTTGCCGCGACTAAGGAGTTCCCAACCCTAGCAAGGGCTCTTTTACATACATATCGTAATAATATGAGACCCATAGTTTTACATCACTTCCGAATGATGGCATTTTATAGAGGTTTTCATCCACATTTTTAAAAATTTTTAAAAGCCACCGGGACCGAGAGTCGAACTTGCAACTCTTGGTTCAGTAGTTAGGATGTTTAGCAGCCCCGGGGACTAGTATAATTGAATAGTGGGTTTGCGTAACTTCAACTTCAACAAACAAATAGGCATTTGTCATATTTAGCAGTGCAATTTGACAGTAACTTTTTATAACTATTGCAACCTTTTTAATGTTCAAATAATTGCATGAATTTTATTCTTGAACAGGCTGCTGTACCTTTATGTTGATTACAAAAACGTGATTAATTTTTTATGTATTTGCAGATCCAAAATGTATTTTCTCGATATCGTAGAGAAGTATATCAGCTCAACCCACCAAATGCAGAGGAACGCAAGGCATTCTTCAGACCTCTTCTGATCGATGCCTGCATACGCACTCCAAAACCTCCACGGATCAGAGCAGCTACTCCCCCACCTCTGCCACGTGCCCCCACCCCTCCCCCAACACCTATGAGCGAAGACAACGCCAAGAAACTATATGAGCAGGAGGAGCGCACATTACGTGAACTAAGAATATTTTTGCGGGATATGTGTAGGAAGTTGGCCAATAACAAAATGTAAGAAAACATTGCTACTTGTTTGAACACAGTTCAAATTTCGTACTGTCCAGGTTTTTCATGTTTACCAAGCCGGTGGATACGGAAGAAGTGCCAGATTATACTGCCATAATTAAGAAGCCAATGGATTTGGAAACCATGATGACCAAAGTTGACTTTCATCGATACGAGTGTGCTCGAGACTTCCTCACTGATATTGAGTTGATAGTGCAGAACGCTTTAGAATATAATCCAGCAAAGTATGCTTATTGATGTTTTTACTTACTTATTTAATCCTTCCTCCTACTGCTATAGCATTTCGAATTCTGTTTAGTGTAGTTATTTCTTGAAGAAACCGCATTATCATAGCTTCTAGCTGCATATATATCAGTCGAGCAAAGCTTTGTCAATTTAATTTTTGAGATTTCTACTAAGCTCTATCTTTTGAACCCAGATATGCCTGATTTTTTTTGTTTTGTTTTAATAAATCGGTACTTTCCTGGCCCATTCAAATTTCGATATACCAAGGTCACCCAGGTTGACGCTCTCTTGGGGATTCTCGGTTCAAAAATGCTGTGTGTCTTTCTAGATTAGTGCAGCTTTGATCATATGTATTGTAAACATTCTTTTCAGTGTTTCAAAAATGCATCCAGATAGAAGCGTTAGAAAAATGGGTCCGGATAACAGGAAAGTACCAATAAATTAACAAATAACAATATTTTTTCATACCCCAACTTGCTTTTGTTACCCTTTTAATCTCACAAAATGTTGATTTCAGAAATCATATTGCTGCTGATGTTTTAATAACACATATATTTGCAGAACATCTGCCGATAAGCAAATCCGGCATAGGGCATGCTCCCTGCGTGATTATGCCCACACTCTCATCAAAAACGAAATGGACAGCGATTTTGAGGAGAAGTGCCAGAGCATTGCAAAAAGACGCATCGACCGTAAAGCAAGTGTGTCCCAGTATTTGCCAGCGTACATTGCCACGCCTGGTATGAATTTAAAATCGTCAAGATAATTTTGTTAGTGTTTATCTTAATTGTATAACAGAAATGGCCAGTCTGAAAGCTCCCGATGCAATCATCGTGATGGATACAAACGACACTGCCCAAACAATCACTGCCAAAATTGAAATTGTGGACCATACCAGTAGGCGAAGTCTGCCCATCACATCTGCAAGCACTCCGGCTCGCAAACGCAAGTTTAATAGCTGGCAGCATGGCTACCTTAAAAAGAGGAAGCGAAGGGACAAACCTACCGGCACTGGTGCTTCTGAAGATCAGGTTTGATAATATCTTACAATGTTTCCAAGCTATCTATATTCCGTTCACGTTGTTTTAGCATAATAGAAGGTCATGATTTATTTTTTTTAATGTTGGCCACATTGTTCTACCTGACACAATTTTGCATCACTGCTGGATTAGCCGCGACCATACATGACTTTTCTATTGCACACTAGTAAAACTGACAACAATGCACTAGACATTGACGCTATGTTTAACCTCAAACTTAGAAAAACATAACCTAATTGTTTACACAGCTTTACTGCCAACTTAAATGCCAAATTTCCATTGCCTCATATTATGTCAAAACAACGTGAACGGAATATAGTCATACATAGTGATTGCTATACATTGAAAGTATTTTGTATGAGTATTATATCCCAACTTTCAAAATTGTAGACTGATGGAAAGGCTTCATCTGGAGAGGAAGTGAAGGAGGAAGTGAAGGAAAATAGTCAGGGATCCTGCTCTTTGTTGTCTTCCTCTTTGTTAGATTTGATGAATACAAAGACCACAGCTGAACTAAATTTAAATCCACCTGAGACTGTGTGCGCAGTGAATACCCCACTTACCGTTAATTGTGATACTGTTGTAGAAGAAAATACAAAAACCCAAAACCCTAGTCCACTAAGGTAACATTGGATGTTTCAATTGAGAAATTGTTTTAAGGAAAAATGTTTTAGATCTCCTAACCCCAAACGAAGGTTAAGTGAGCTTTTGAGTCCGTCAGAGCTATTAGATGATCCTTTAGAATTTGACGATATAGACAAAGCTTTAAACGAAGCTGGTAAGTACAGAAGGCATACATCCAACGAAACTGTTCGAATAGTTTTATTTTACTTCGTAGAAGCACAAATAGAAAAATATTTAATGTATAATTGTAATTACCAGAACTACTTCGTAACATGCCTTTGAACAGTAACTAAATAATTTCAAGTATTACAATGTTCAGTTGCAGAAAATGAACCAAATAGGAGACCTGTTGATGTCAGCTTCGAGGAACTGGAAAGAGTTTTAGAACAAACAGTTAAATTTACTATGAATAAATCTCTTCAGTCTCTTTTAGATTTACATAATCAACTAGGGCGAATAGTTAGGCAATACTCTAGGACATACCATAGAAGAAATTTACCTAAGGTAAGGTCTTGTATTTAGTTGTAATTGAATGTTTTAATTGTAGATTTCTAGGAGTTCCGAAGAGAGTTGGCGAGATATAAGAATGATTCTTCTTTGGTGGATTACGCGAGTGATTCTTCTACTCAATTGTAATGTGTTCATTTTGTAACAACACTGCCTCTTTTGCGTAACTTTTCTGTTTGGAGGTTATTATTTTAGGAAATTGATTTAAAATATTTTAAACTAAATCATTTTAATACAGTATATTGCATTTTGTTATAATAAAACGTAATTTAATTTATGTTCAAAACTAATATTAGAAATTTAAGCTACTAAACAAGATGAATTTGAAAAATGTGTTGATTTTTAAAATAAGTATCATGTATACTGTAAAATTATAAAACTAGAATTACCACTTGTTTCTTTATTGTTTTTATTTTTACACAATAAGACTAAGAATGGACGAACAGAGACGAGATACCTGTGTACACGGCTCCGTCACGTTCAGTATTATTCGTGGTAAATTTACTGACTTTCATACAAATTTAGTTAGACATCTTAAATAGTGATGGTAGTGAAGTGTAGGTTTGGTTTTTATATACTTTTGGCCTAAAATATAGCATGTAAAACCTATAAACTGAAATTAATAAAACAAGTGTCTTATTGCATGGGGACTGGAGGTCGTGGCTGAGACAATAAATGAGGAATTTTAAAATCCGAGCTGTGTTACCGAGATCGTTCAAATAATGTGCACGTATTTAATTGGCGTAAGATAGAAGGTGTTTAAAGTTAGACAAATATGTCTGACTCTAAAGGAAGCTCGTGCTCCAGTTATAAAAAGAGAGACAGAGAATATAATGAGGTGTTTGGTGCGAGCAAAAAAATCGGTAGAACTCCAAAATGAAAAGAGGAAAAATCGGCATCCCCTGCTGAGATGCAAGTGAACAATGATGATAAGCTAGAGAAAATGATAAAATTACTAGTAGAAATGAAAGCGGAGATGTAGACGAAACTAAAAGGAATCAGAAAACGGCAGCATGAATTTAAAACTGTTACATTTAAAACTTGGAACTGATACGTTGAAGCTGGAAAATGTAAAAAAAAGAAAGTGCAAGATGAAATTAAAGAGTTACAAAATGCTGTAAAAAAGGTAGAGCAACTCGAAAAGAAATCAAAAGCGAATAATATAGTTATAACTAGATTACCCGTAGATGCAACCGAAGCAAACATTTTAAAGCAAGCAATGACCAATTTTTTGGGACAAAAGTTGAATGTTGATACAAATATAAAAGCAGTGCGTAAACCTGGTGTAAAAACTTGCTTGGTGGAATTGGATAGCCGAAACGATAAAGGAAATAATCTGGACAAATAAAGCAAAACTAAAAATCTGGTGTGATACACTCACACTAGAGGTGGGCATTTAGGCCAGAAGTCCGAGGCCCGGCCCGGCCCGGCCAGGTTCGGGCCGGACCGGGCCTGACTTTGCTTGATTCAGTCTGGCCGGGCCGGGCCGATCTAAACTTTGGTTAACCGGGCCAGGCCGGGCCGGGTGGCCCAAGCATTCAATCATATATCTAATACTTACTATATTGCTAGCGGCTATGAGTGGGAAACTCACCAAGGAAGTGAGACAGACAACCAACTCTTCAATGTATAATGGGGAAGTGGTCAAGTTTAAAATTCGCTTCTAAAGGCGGAGTTCGAATTCTCACGCATGCGCACGAGACGCGTTATACTCTAAGTGAGACTATGTCGGCGCCGTAATGTTTTCTGACGTTTCCAGACCCTACTAGCAATATATGTGTATTATATATATGCATTCAATCACCGGACCGGGCCTGGTTCTGACCAATCGGACCGGGCCTGCCTAGCAAAATAAGACCGGGTACTAAAATTTAATATGTACTGTCTACCTGTCTACTGCATAAAATCATTAATAAAATGCTGTATTGAACTTTAATTTCTTTTTTATGTTGATAAAATAAAAAATATGTATTTTTAACGTCGAACTGAATGATCTACCTTGTTTCGGCCCTTTCGGGCCAATTTGGCCAGCGAGCCAAGCGGGCCCTAGTCGGGCCGAGCGGGCCGAGTCGGGCCGAGCGGGCCCGAGTCGGGCCAAGCGGGCTTTCTGACTTCAGGCTAACTAGCCCGATCGGGCCTGGCCTGGCTTTATATACTTCGGGCTTTTTCGGGTCTGGCTTTTATAATCAATGTCGTACCAGGCCGGGCTTGAAGTCAATGTGAATCGGGCCGGGCCGCACATTTTAAGAATTTGCCCACCTCTAACTCACACAACTTCCTTTTACAGTGATCTTATAATTAGCCAAAAATTTGATTTTAAATCTTTAAGCATTTGTCAAAAATTTTCAAAAATTGCAAATTCTACATAAACGGTACAAAATAGAGCATTAGGTGAAGAGACAAATTTTCTCTAGAATTTTAAGCTGAATTTAAAAATGTTATAATATACCGGGTGTTCTATTTAAAATGGGAGATGCAAATTCTAATAAAAATATAGGGGATTACAAGAAGAGACAAAATTAGAAACAAAACCATTAAAGAAAGACTACAAGTTAACAGCAATAGTAGACAAAATTCATGAGAAACAACTTAGCTGGTTTGGACATCAGAGGTGCTTTCGATTTGGTGTTTGTGTGTGCAGGAGTAACTCGCTTTAGTGCAGCTCGACGTAACTTAGAGTAGTTTTAACCCAGCGTTGCTCGCTATATGAAAGTTTCGCTCACATTTTTAGTAAAGCTGGCGTATCTTTCATAAGACGTGGTGGGGGTCTTTGTCCTCTCAGGTATGCTTCTAACTGACTTTCAACAACAGTCTACTACAAGGGTTTGATGCTTGTACACGTAGTATCTGATTTCAATGCATTTATTTAGATACGCGCAGCAAGTGTGAGAGTTTCTTTCATCGCGTGAGTATCCGTGTTATATATATTCTTCAACATGAGTAGCAGTAGGAAGATGGTTGAAATGGCTTTACTGAAAGCTGCCCAGCACGCCACAGCCACAGAGCAACCAAGAAAAGAAGCCAAAAGTGCTCTTGGCCAATCTGCACTGAACACACCATATTTTCGTGCGCTAGCTATGCTGCTGATATATTATGCTTTTGTATTATGCATTTTATTTCTTGTATTTTCTTCAGTTTCTTCTTTTTATGTTATGAATCTCGTGGCTTAAGTTATCTAAAACGCCTGTTCATTTTAAGTTACCAGTTCCTATACAACCAAAGTTAGTCTTTTATGTTTACGCTATGCTATACTTTAATCTCTGAAACTTCTTTGTGGCGTGAATTCATAATTCATTTTCTTATATGGGTATTTCGCCACTCTACAAATTAAAATATTAAATAACGAAAATATTAACAACGAACGTTTCGAGGGACAATCTGCCCTCGTTATCAACGAATAACAATTAAAACTAACAAGAACTTATCTTTTTTTCACTGGAAGAAAAAACGATCAACCTCCAATGAATTTTCTGACATTGACGTTTGTTGATATCTGTACCTACTTGATCTCATCTTTAAGAATCGATAGCCAACTATTGTCTAAAAATATTGAGAAAGACGACACGCATTTTTCTTCGTTAAGTAAAATGTATGCCGTTTCCTTAATTTTTCGCCTAGTTGACATCGATTCTTTAGACAAGATCTTTGTGTTGTCCCATTCAATGGCTAGGGCTAGGCGAAAAATTAAGGAAACGGCATACATTTTACTTAACGAAGAAAAATGCGTGTCGTCTTTCTCAATATTTTTAGACAATAGTTGGCTATCGATTCTTAAAGATGAGATCAAGTAGGTACAGATATCAACAAACGTCAATGTCAGAAAATTCATTGGAGGTTGGTCGTTTTTTCTTCCAGTGAGAAAAAGATAAGTTCTTGTTAGTTTTAATTGTTATTCGTTGATAACGAGGGCAGATTGTCCCTCGAAACGTTCGTTGTTAATATTTTCGTTATTTAATATTTTAATTTGCAGAGTGGCGAAATACCCATATAAGAAAATGAATTATGCTATACTTTATTATATTTTTTTGTGGAATAAAGAATGTTTTTTTAGTTCAGTGTTTACTTAAAAATTATTAATAAAAGTCAGATAAACGTCTGCGTGCAATGACATTCCAATAAGTAGATAGGTTACACTAAAAATCAGAGATTATTGAAACGTGAGAGAAACCCTCACGTGCGAATAACGGCGTAATTCTTAATGTAGCCAGCAACGCCGGGTTAAATAATACACATAAAATCACTTCATCACATGACCACAGAATAGTTTTGATATTCTATGACGTGACTTAACCTATTTTATGCTGTCATTTGTTGTAATTTACAGCACTAGGAGACCGTTAGATACTAGCGGCAAGAACAGTAGGCAGTTTCATTTGTTTATTTTCTAAAAAATAACAATTTTGCAAAACGTTAGGTTATTCATGTAAAAGTTCACCAAACAAGTGTCAAACTAACCTAACTAATTTACAGAGCAGTTGTGGAACAGTAAAACACCAACTATAAAGCGGGTGCACGAGGGGAAGAGGGAAAGTAAAATTGTGCAGATCTGGAGCAAACCGTTCTTGCAAACAATACTCGTAGTCATCTACCCCGAGTTGCACCTAGCAGCTAGTGCGTGCCAGAGCCAGTAGATATAGGAGAGTACCGCCACATCCGCCATGTTTGTTCCTTTGTCATATGCGTCACTTTGGGGTTTGTAACACAATTCCGTCAACGTGCCATTTATTGGCAATCCGAAATTTTACTTAAAATTGGCAAGACTGTAAGTCTATGTCAAATTCGAAGTTAGTAGGTTAGGTTTTGTTTGTTAATTGACATAAACTGATGGAAAACATAACCTGATAATCTCGAATTTGACATAGACTTGCAGTCTTGCCAATTTCAAGTAAATATTTAGACATAACTCAATCAGTCATTGCTAATGGGAACAAAAATGGCGGTGATGGCGGCATTTTCACGGATCAAAGAATGGCGGTATAGTATTCCAACCAGAAATTGGAAAGCTACTTAAAATCAGGCCAGCATTGAAAACAGTAAGTCACTTCGTAATTTAATTCATAAAATTACTGTTAGATTGTCATTCAGTGACACTTCGATAATAACCTTCAAATTTGACAGATGCATTGGGAAGTTTGGAATATATATACGTTTTTTTTTAAATTTTCTATGCTACTTTACAGTTTTAAAAACTCAACTAGTACCTACTTAAATCATGCACAATGTTACAATGCCTTAACAAAACAGTTACATAGACAATTTGCAGATGAACTGTCATTACTTGAAAGCTGATTGACATTAGAATATTATTTACTGATTGTATGAAACCATCTTGGACATGACTTACACTTTTCATGGTGTACTGGATTTTAAATAGCTTTCCAATTTTTGGTTGAAATACTATACTCTCTATATCTACTGGCTCTGGTGCGTGCAAATCGAAAGCGCCTCTGGTAAGGATGAAAAATGACAATTTAATAAAAGAAATATGGAAGGCAGGGTGGGATAAGAACAGGAACACAGGAAGAGCCAAGAAAACCTGGAACCAAGAAGTAGCCCAAACACTCGCCACAAGAGGATATAGGTGAAACAAAGCTAGAAACAAGGTTAAGAACAGGGAGGAATGGAAGACATTTTGAGGAAAAAAACAAGTCTCGACACCTAACGATAATGGAGGAAGCTGATAAGTACAGTATGATCGAAAATTTTTACCCTCTAGAGGGCTGTGGATCTTTTAAAATTAAATTTATGTTGGCAGTGGTGAGTATAGGTAGTTAATAATATAACCTATACAGCTTTGACAGAATCACTTAACTTTGACAGAAAGTTTAATACTGAACACAACGTGATGTGTATGGAAAATGGAAGAAATTGTTTTGAACAGCTGCAGTTGTTTTAGTTATTAACATTTTTATGTATTCAACAAAAATGTTTGTATTTGTTAAAATGATATTACTGACATAACTTTAAACTGACAGATATAAAATGCCAATGTGACTTTTACTATCATTACTGCCAACATAAATTTTTAACAAAACAATTCCACAGCCCTCTAGAGGATAAAAGTTTTCGATCATACGGTAAGTATAGGGCATTCAATAAACACAAAAACATTTTAATTTTGTTGAAGTTGGCATATGCATACAATCTTTTTACTAGGGATTCTGTATTTTGTTTTGCAAAGGTTTTAACACCTGCATAAAGGCAGGTTTGAATTTAAAAATGACAGTCATGACAATTAATATTTCAGTGTCAAAGTAGATATTTTTCTGGAAATTGTCCCCTGGACTTTTATAAAATGTAATAAAAACACCTATTAATAAACGCCACGTCTAGTATCTAATACAGTATTTGCATAATATTCTTAAAAGTACCTACCTAATTATTTACAACATGTATAACAGTTACTCGATAAATGTCACACCATTAACCTATTTGTTTTAGTAACTTTTTGTAAGTACATTGGTAGACAAAGATGAATTCTAGAAGTACACTCATGAAACTTTAGAAATCAAAGGCCACTTTGTGTTTTTATGTTTACTGAACAGACTATATAAGTAGGTATCTATTACTGAGACGAAAAAGAAGGGGAAAGGATGCATCAGGATGAGAAATGAACACACAATGATTTATTCTGGAACGTACATATTAAAGAGAGCTAAAGCTGGAGTGGGTGTATTAATTCATAAAGAGCTTTCCGAATATATAAGTAACTGGAAATGTATCTCTGAAAGGATTATAGTAGATATGGATAAGACTGATAATGGAAAAATAACAATTATTGTGGGATATGGACCTTCTAGACCAAGAGCCCATAACACCAGAATTACTAGTCATAGCGGCAAGCTTGGTAGGTAGTAAACCTTTTTATATTGCCCAAGTAAGTTGCAAAAACGCAAGTATGGCAGCCGAACTGCGGTTACAAATATTAACGGCGGTTTTGGAAAATTGTTAATAAAATTAAATATATTTTTTTAAAGCGGCAAGGCTAATTTTGGTTGTAATCGATAGACAAGGTCCCTAAACCTAGACGAAAATTTGGTGCCATACTGATAAGAAGGGTATAAAGGGCCGCCATACTAGGTGAAACTGGTAACTTTCATTGCAAAAAAAAATAATAGCGGCAAGCTTCAATTTTTGTTTACTACTTCATTTTAACGCCAATTATCCAAAAATATAATTGCCATACCGCTCGGATGGTTATGTGAGTAGCCGTACTGGTACAAACATGTATAATTTTTTGGCGAAAATTTGTGATGTTATAAACTACAGCCCATCGTGTCGAAGCTGTTTGTGTGCAAAATCTAAAACTTAATCAAGGTGAGAATTGAAACTTTCATTTATTTTTGGATTAAACACAGTCTATATTCAAAAAGGTTTTTTCATATGGGTATATCTTGATTATTTATGAATATAAGTGTAGGAGATTTTATATGAATGAAAAGCTAAAAATAAACTCTTTTCAATAGTGTCATAGCCATCCTTGAGGTGCATTAGTAACATGAAAGTTAGTACTTATCAATAACTTGAAAATTATGCAAACAAATGAAAATCTACAATCATATATGAATTCTTCTTTAGAAGGTGTTCTGATAATGTTAAATAGTTTTGTTCTAAATAACATAACAACCAACGTGCAATGACAAAACAAAAATAAAAAATGTTTCTTCTTAGCACTAGCTTAACATGCTCATTATAAGAAGTGAAGGGAAAGGACCATTTTCAACCTCAAGGATTTTTTTGACTAGCTCCAGTTTTTTTCTTCTACCACATGAAGTGTTTCTTTTAGTCTGGATGGTGTACCTACTTTTCAGGCTCTTTTCCAGCCATCCTAGACAATTTATCAGCCTGTTTTTATTGTTTGTTTGATTCACTTCTAATAAAATGAATAAATAGTTAATTTGGTACCATTAAATTACTTATTTAAGCACATGAAAATCAAAAGAAATTACAAACAGCAGATAGCATTCTGTAGAGGTATAGCCAAGTTTATGCCATTGCCATTAGATGACACTGAAGGAAGTAAGTCCATTCCAGGACGGAGTAAGTCCAATCTGTAATTGGAAAACTGCTAGGTCCAATTTATTTTTGGATATTATTGAGCATTAGAATGTGCCAATTTAACTGAACTTGTACATATCTCTTATGGCCGGTTGCAGAAAGCAGTGTTAAGTCGTGTTAGCTAACATCGCGTCAAAGTGAACAAAAACGAATCAAATCTCAAATGCTTATGGTAACTAATACATTAGTAAACAAAATTTGATGCAATTTTGTTCACTTTGACGCGATGTTAGCTAACACCAGACTTAACATTGCTTTCTGCAACCGGCCCTTAGTGTTTTAGAATTCCCAGTGGTGAACCTCAAGTTCGAATAATCCTATTTAGAAATTGACTTGGAATAAATAACAATCATGATTAGATAAAGTTGCCAAATTTTTCTTATAGTCAAATGAAAACATTTCTGTATTTCCATCTGTAAACCTCAACTCTTTACAAAACTACCCCTAACGTTTAGTCCTTCTTCTGTTGTCAGTCTTAGAGATTGTTCTTTTGTCAGATCAGCATCATTTCTTCATATCTTGAAGAAGTTGAGCAAATTTTCAATTTTTGTGTTCCAAATGCTAGGTTGTTGTTTGGTTTAACAAATGTTTTAAATAATTTTTGCTTATCTCTACCTACAGTTTTGTGTCTACATCTCTTATTTATGTGATCACAATTTATAAATATTCATATAGGCTAACAAAAACATCTTAAAGTATTATATCTAATTATCTATGCTTTGAGTTGTCAGAAACAAAATATTCAATCATTTAAATTTAACAGTGTCATTATTTCAATATTATTAAAAACCATCTGGTAGTTTTCCATGTTATTAAAATTTATGTAATAAGTATGTTTGGTAGTACATTATTTGTAGTCTCATATGTGTCCGCTACTACTCGCTTATAATGGCAAAAAGGTTTCCCGCTAACAATGACCGAACCAAGTGGTCAGCAAGGCTACGTAACAGATCTGGTAATGATTTCTCTCAAGTTGGAGGCCTTGGTGAACATATTCGTCTACTTCGAGAAATAATCATATTGCCACTCTTGCATGCTGATTTATATTCGCAGTTTGGAGTAAAGTCTCCTCAAGGGGTCATTTTCTATGGCCCACCTGGGACTGGAAAAACACTTGTTGCTGGTGCACTTGCCAATGAGCTCTCAAATGAAGGTTATGGAAAAGTGCACTTCTATAACAGGAAGGGACCTGATGTTTTAGATAAATGGGTTGGGGAATCTGAAAGGAAGCTGCGAAAACTCTTTGAAGAAGTAAATAAATAAATATTATATAAGTAAATTGTTATATATAAGGTTATTATAATTTTGTCAATATCATAGGCAACAAAGACTCGTCCATCTATCATATTTTTTGATGAATTAGATGGGTTAGCACCTGTACGGTCACACAGAAATGATCAAATTCACTGCAGTATAGTCACTACCTTGCTAGCGTTAATGGATGGCCTCAGTACCACGCCTGGTGTTATAATAATTGGTGCAACAAATCGCCTGGATGCAATTGATCCTGCCTTGAGAAGACCAGGACGTTTCGATAGGGAACTATATTTTCCACTTCCTTGCACTTCTGCACGAAGAGA
The DNA here is from genome assembly GCA_940337035.1 of Agriotes lineatus. Taxonomy (NCBI): domain Eukaryota; kingdom Metazoa; phylum Arthropoda; class Insecta; order Coleoptera; family Elateridae; genus Agriotes; species Agriotes lineatus. The sequence goes on along the minus strand of OW679195.1, from coordinate 177,579,465 downwards.
AATTCTAGAAGCGAGTTTAAATTTTTTTCAATTATGCAATTCTTAAAATTTGTTTTAGATCCATTTGAAAATGTGGGCACACAAGCCCAGCGCTGACTTTATAACTTATTTAGCTGATGTTACTAGTGGTTATAATGGTTCTGATTTACAAGCACTATGCTCAGAAGCATTTTTATGTTGCATTAAGAGAGTGTATCCAGATGTGTATACTAAAATTAATATCGATAAACAAGAAATGAAAGTATGTACCTAACAGCAAATAAGAGTTCTACTATATAGGTGCAATATTTATAAATTTTAGGTAGAGGAGTGTGATTTTTTTAGTGCAAAATCGAATATCATCCCTTGGACTCAGAGGAATTTTACTAGAATGAAGAAGTTGTCGTCTTATATACAACCTCTACTGCAAAGGCAGGTGGACGGAATTTTAATGCAGTTACGTAGAGTGTGGCCCCATTTTACAACGCCTGGATATAAGTAAGTATTAAATCTAGCAGCTGCAAACCTTAGTTGAATAAGGAAATATAGCATATGCTACAAAATAGTACATTGTGTATCTAGGACGAAAAGCGTAACATTCCCAGACGACTGTGAATATTGTTGGGCGAGGCGAATGCCGAGCCCAACAACACAGGAGTGTGGGAATGATGCTTTTTGTCCAAGATACACATACTATTTTTCCGCCAATCGATACGAGTAATTAAGAAAATTAGGAAATAGTACCCGAATATTCCCTGCCTAGGCCGGGAATATTATTCCTGTACAGTTGTATTGTAAATTACCTAGCAACGGCTGATGTAATGGAATGTTGGAATTATTCCTGTACAGTTTTATTGTAAATTACCTAGCAACGGCTGATGTAATGGAGTGTTTGGCTTTGCTCAACAAAATTTTGTCAATAATGTGACAGTTCTAGTACGATTGGTGGAAAAAAAAATAAATATTGACCTTAGAACACTGGTGCTTGTCTTCTTCAAACTATTCTTCTTGGGAAACCACACATTTATTTTAGCTCTCTTTTCACTTTTTGAAGGAATTCTTATACTGAGTTTTTGAAATAGCCTTTAGTTGCTTCATTGTATTCTCCTTGATCACTTTCCAAAAGTACAGAGATATACAGCATGCTCTATTTAAACAAATAAAAATTATTATATTTGGAAATTATGAGCTCTCTGTAGAGCTCCAATTCCCAGAGAACGGAAGCAGAAATATTTGAACATTTAAAGTAATTAGGATTACCAGCAACCGGTCGTAATTTTGCGTGGTTAAAGATTTTAAAACACGTTGTTACTGACAAAGTGCTTAATGAAAGCATTTTAAACACGTTGCTATTGACGACGTGAACTAATGAAAACATGTTATTAAACAGTCGTTTTACAAACGTAAAACTATCAACTAAAAGTCAATTTTACACACTGTCGTAGATAATAGTATATTACATAACAAGAGTTGTAAATGCTTTACAACTCGAGTTGTGTACTATACTTTTTCTACGACCACACTCATTTCATTAAATGAAAAAGAAATGTTTTATTGACTGTCAAATCCTTACGGTCACAACACCTTAAAAATTAGTCGGCTACAATCGCAGCTCTCCACCGCTTAGTACAAACTATAGTAAGCAAAGCAAAAAAGCATTGTTACTATCAACATAATAAGTCACTAAATCCTTAATCATGTGATCGACCCACTTTACGCACGCTGTGCGTGAGAACACGCTTACACAACTTGTTGTACAAGCACAAAACAATACCTAAGTACAAGTTTGATCATTTACAGTAGTGGTAGTAAAAAAAATATTACATTGTTACATAATAGTGATACTAAATGGCAAAACATAACCAAGCTAAGCAGAACTCGTTTCTATGTACTAAAGCACAATAAGCAGTTCCAGTTGATGCTTTCCGTTTGGCAGTACTGAAGTGCATTTTTGGTGACACTGACTCGAAACAAAAGATCAAGTGTTACCTTAACAGCAAAGGTAAATAAAGTAGCACTTTAACATCAAAGGTAGATAAAGTACTTTAATTTTTTACTTCCTTTTACGATAAAGGAAGTATTGGATTCACCCCAAAAATTCGAAATTGAGTTTTCAACAGATCTTCACGTTTTAGAGTCCCCTGATCCCAAAAAACATATTTTTTTTCATTGGTCTGTGTGTCTGTGTGTCTGTGTGTCTGTCTGTGAACAGAATATCTCAAAAACGAAAAGAGGTATGGCGTTGAAACTTCATATATAAGTTTTGTGTACTATGTAGATGAGACAGCAAGCTTTTGAAGAAAATCGCATAACCGGAAGTAGGTGTTTACTCTTGTGATTTTTCAGTTTTTTTCGATTTTTTCAAAAACGGCTCTAACGATTTTTTTCAAACTTTACATTTTTATTACATTTTTAATGTGCATTGACGTGAGATAGGTGATTTTCCAGTTGAAAACTTCTAAAGTGGGTTTCTTTTGTTTTTTTTTCTATTTTTTTTATTAACTCCTATTTCAAATGGAACACCCGGTATATTATTACATTTTTGAATTCTGCTTAAGATTTTAGAGAAAATTTGTCTCTTCAACTAACGCTCTATTTTGTACCGTTTTTGTAGAATTCGTAATTTTTGAAAATTTTTGACAAATGCTTAAAAATTAAAAATTAAATTTTTGACTAATTATAAGATCACTGTAAAAGGAAGTTGTGTGAGTGTATCACACCAGATTTTTTATTTTTATTTAAATTAAATATTACAACTTATTAATAATTTTCACTCTTTGCAGCAATCCAATCTAACTACTGAGATTGCAATTTGTTTTTAAATTGCTTTAAAGTTCTTGCTATAGAAAAAAATAGAATAATATACTAGAAGAAAAAATTCATTATCGACTCTCAAAATTAATTTACTCGCTCCTTCGTCTCTTGGAAATTAAATGTTTCGCTTGTTGATAAAATAAAATTTTATCGTCTAGTATAACAAATTACTATTTTTCTCCTCCTTTCTGTTTTATGTCTATTGCTCGAGCAATTCAATTCTTATATTAAACTGTTCTTTTTCTCTTTCCCATTTTTCTTTTTTCTTATTATTTCCTCCTTGAGTTCTTTTATTTCGGCTGAGTTTTTCTTTATTTCTTGAAGTACCTCCTTCATATTCTTCAGGTCTTCCATTTCAATGTCTAGGGAATTGGTTTCCCTTACTTTCTTTGAAAATTTGTTTCCTTAGTTCAGGCGATCGTAGAATTGTCTTACTCTTACTGCAAGCAGCAATCTGTGATGTTTCTTCTCTCTTCTGATTCTTTTTCTTTTTGTGTATTGGTATAGTGTCGCTTGCATTAAGTTGTTTATTGTTGCACAACTTGAAATTGCCACTAATGAGGTGGAGAGCTTTGAAACAAGCACACAGTTTGCTCAGCTAAGTTGTTGGTTGTTGCCCTGTTATCAAGCACTTTATTTTCTTTTAACCGAATCCATCGTTTAATTTTCCTTTTCATCTATATTCTACCGCACTCTACGCTACACTCTTCACCACTTAATACTGTATTACAGTTTAATCTTGCCACTTTTCTTTTGTAAAACAAAATAATTATATATCTGTGTGACTGAGCCGCATTTGCGCTTATGTCGTCGCCACTTTATTAAAATATTGGAATGTATTTATGATTTTTATCAGAATATAATTATACAAGGTATCTTTATAGATACAGGCAGACCTCGCCGTTCGCGGTTTTGTGGTTTGCTGATTTGATTTTTCGCTGGGCGCCTTTGTGCTTCCTTTTTTTTGCCGTTCGCGGATGGTTTGCTGTTTGTTGGTTGGAATTGCCAACTGTTTCAACTTTCACACACTAACGGTCGGTCTTGTAAAGGCCACTAATCTGACGTTAACTTTAATTCGCTGTTAAAATAAACAAAAGCGCATAAAAATTTGTTTACTTATGAATAAGTAATATGTCATAGGCGCCAATGTTTTGATGAGCTTTTGTTTATTTTAACAGCGATTTAAAGTTAACATCAGATTAGTGACCTTTATAAGACCGGCCGTAAGTAGATAAAGCAGACGTATGCGGTTTATGTCATGAACACCTAAATAACATTATTTATCACGAACTTGTAATAGTATATTATGCAATAAGGGAGAGAAATTGCACTGAAGCAAAATAGCATTCTCCCCGAGTTGCATATACTATTTTTTTCACGTTGCAGGAAGATTAAAAACGAAAAACCCGTTTTTTTAAACGTCATTTATTGACATTTTAGTTACAATTATTTTAAAATTAGTACTCTATGGTAAATTTTAAAGTTGGTGGCACTGTAAGTCATTATGACAAGAGCTCACAATTATGTCAAATTCGAGGTTAGCAGGTTAGTTTTTGCGTCAGTTTGTGTCAAAACTGACGCAAAACCTAACCTGATAACCTCGAATTTGGCATAATTGTTGTGTCAGTCATAATGAAAACTCCCTAGGGAAATTTTTGTCTTATTTAGTCTCTAGGGAGCAAATGTTCTACTTCTGTCACAATTTTGATGCTATAGAAATGGACTTCTACTCCCGGTCGTGGAAAAACACACTTATCGAGCCTATTCCTTTGAATCTCTTATTACCAAATTAGACTTGAAATAAATTGTAAAATTATAACGTGAATAAACAAATGGACATTCGAGCTCTAGATTCAAGTGGCAGACTTATGTTACGTATGGAATTTTAGTTCAAGCTTTACTGTCTTTTCGAGCCTTTCTGCGGAAAATTCAATGGAGTTTAATTTTTAAAACACGGAAAACCATGTCGTCAAAGCGTAAAGTTTCTGCTTCAGATTTGCTAGACAAAAACGCAGAAAAGTTTTGGTTTTTTGAGGTTGCATAGTATAAATAAATCTAGTTAATGGTATATAACCCTGTTTTTATCATTTACGTGTTTACTTGCGCATTGCGACATTCTTCTGGAACACAATCCTCGCGAACGGCAAGGTCTGCTTGTATTAACGATTCAAGTTTGATTATGAGCATCTTAACGAAACGAATTTGTTTGCCATTGTTCAATATTTTATTTTCAAGAGTGCAGTAATATCCATTACCTCACTGAATGCCTTAATAAAACTCTTAACGATAGTTACATTCATTTGATAAATAGTCTATAATATCACCGATGAAGATAAAATGATGTAACATAATTTTAACTGGAGCCTCTAAGCAAAAAGAGGTTGATGCCTTTGTCTACAGGGATATAACAATACATCCCGCAGCATCTTGTCTGAAGGAGGAGGGGGCAGAAGTTGTAAGGGCTCTGGGAACCAGATGCCACTATTTAATAAATAAAGCAATTTCTTAAAAAAACAGATATTATCAACTCTAATAGCTTTATTATGAGGGTTGTTCCTTATCTGTCAAATCTAATATAAAAAGAAAAAATCTGGTGTGATACACTCACACAACTTCCTTTTACAGTTATCTTATAATTAGTCAAAAATTTCATTTTTAATTTTTAACCATTTGTTAAAAATTTTCAAAAATTACAAATTCTACAAAAACGGTACAAAATCGAGTGTTAGTTGAAGAGACAAATTTTCTCTAGAATTTTAAGGTGAATTCAAAAATGTAATAATATACCGGGTGTTTTATTTAAAATAGGAGTTAATAAAAAAAATATAAAAAAAAACAAAAGAAACCCACTTTAGAAGTATTCAACTGGAAAATCACCTATCTCACATCAATACACATTAAAAATGTAAGAAAAATGTAAAATTTAAAAAAAATCGTTAGAGCCGTTTTTGAAAATATCGAAAAAAACTGAAAAATCACAAGAGTAAACACCTACTTCCAGTTATGCGATTTTCTTCAAAAGCTTGCTGTCTCATCTACATAGTACACAAAACTTATATATGAAGTTTCAATGCCATACCTCTTTTCGTTTTTGAGATATTCTGGTCACAGACAGACACACACACAGACACACAGACAGACAGACACACAGACAGACAGACCAATGAAAAAAAATATGTTTTTTGGGATCAGGGGACTCTAAAACGTGAAGATCTGTTGAAAACTCAATTTCGAATTTTTGGGGTGAATCCAATACTTCCTTTATAGTAGTAAAAGGAAGTAAAAAATATAGAAGTATAAATAGAGATGTGAAAATATGGTAAAATTAAGCAAAATTCTTCTTTTCTTTTTATTAGAACATTAAAAAATATATAGGGCAAACTACATTTAAGAAAACTTCCACTCTTTATAGGTGGGCTAAAATGTTTTTTTCCACCAATCGTAGCAGAATTGACACATTATTGATAAAACTAGCAATCCAGTGAGACAAATGTCTCATTTAAAAAAAAAAAAGACCGTTTTTCAAATAGAACGCGTATTAAATAAAAACTGTACCCAGACCTGGAAGGTGTCAAAGTGGTTGCCTAACCGATCGAAGTTTTAAGGCGCAGAGGGTCGCAGCTCCGTTTGGCTGCTGAAACATTTTTATTTAATACGCGTTCTATTTGAAAAACGGCCTTTTTTGTGATTTCTCGAAAACTGGAAGTGTCACGTGACTGAAATTCGGTTCCTGAGCTGACATGACCATTCCAAACATATAATTTTAATAACTTTTTTCGCTATCTCTTACGGTTTGGCTGCTGAAACAGCGTCCCGGACGGACGGCCGGACGGACGAACGGACAGACAAGTCTATTAGATAAAGGATTTTGTTGAGCAAAGTCAAACATTCCATTACATTAGCCGTTGCTAGGTAATTTACAATAAAACTGTGCAGGAATAATATTCCCGTCCTAGGTAGGGAATAGTTTTCGAAATATTCCCATTTTCCTATTTTTTAAAAATTATTCTGGTGCGATTGGCGGAAAAATAGTATGTGTATCTTGGACAAAAAGCAAAATTCTCATACTCCTGTGTTATTGGGCTCGGCATTCGCCTCGCCCAACAATATTCACAGTCGTCCGAGAATGTTACGCTTTTCGTCCTAGATACACAATGTACTATTACCTGATGCCAGTCCCAAGATAAATGTAAGCTTTAATAATGTCAGTTTTCAGATTTCCTGTGCATCATGAGAGATACACTGGAAGATTACTTCTGCTTGGTACAAGCATGCAAGGTTTAAATATGCACATTCTTCCTGCGCTTCTGCATGCTTTAGAACACTTACCTGTTTTAGAGTTGGATGCTGCTAATATTGCTGAGGTGACTATAATAAGTTATACCGGGTGACTATAAATGGTTGTGATTTTTTTCTTAGGTTGGCACTGTAAGTCTATGTCAAATTTGACGTTAGCAGGTTAGGTTTTGTGTAAGTTTTGACACAAACTGACCCAAAACCTAACCTGCTAACCTCGAATTTGACATAGACTACAGTACCACCAACATAAACAGCACCAACCTAAGAAAAAAAATCTTAATAATTTATGGTCACCCGGTATGTACCATTTAAAATAGGTAAGCTAGAAATAAACTTCAAATATGAGATTATCTAAAATATGAGTATCTTATATTGTTAAGCATTTTTATACTGTTTTCTTTTTTATCAGAGAAATTTACAAACCTATGGAAATATTCCTCATATTTTATTGCTGCCAAGACTCGGATATCTGTGGGATTCAATGGATGATGTTTGTCGCCATGTATTAAGCATGTTTTTAGAAGATCTACATCCAAGTTCTCCTGTGTTACTGATCTGCACTAGTGATACTGTTATACCAGAGAAGGTAAGAAGGCATCATTTTGCCAATTCCATATGTTTTACAACATTTTTGTTTTAGTTACATAATTATTTTGTTAATACTACCTCCATAGTCTGTTGTATAGAAAATCCATCAACGGAAGAACGAGCAGAATTTTTTAAGCCATTATATTTGGGAGACAATGGATTGAGCGTATTGAAGGTATTACAAGGTGTCTGTCCTCAAAACAGTAAGGCTAGAATTTGAATAATAATTTTGCATACCTACTTGTAACTGTAAATCTTACACATAGGAGAAACTAAAAACAATAGAAATGATGGAAGGGTGAATACTAAGTCTAACAAATACAAATTACCTATTGTGAATAGAGTCAAATATACAGAACCATGTCGACAACATAGGAAATGTAAGTTAAGTGAAACAAAATAAGATTAACAGTTAAAAGGTATTTTTAGCTCGAATGTGTAAATGCAAATCTGACGAATCTATTTTAAATGGTGTTAACATAACAAAACCAAGTTGCTTACTGGAACGCAAACAACAGTATATTGAATCTAAACAAAAGAATGACAGTTTTGTAAAAGTACAATCAAGTTTATCTATCGATTCCATGTGTAATTTGACCAATCGAAAGACATCGTCTGTGTTATATGATAAAGGTGGAAAAGTATGTTACAAAGTTTCAATTTATGTAATTGTTGAATTATATTTATAGGTTCTAAACTCGTGAAAACTAATGTAAACTGTAGAAATAGAATGGAGGATGTGTTACATCACGTACATAAACCAAAGGAATCAAGACATCATGTTTTGTCTAATTATAGTAATACTTTCAATAAAGCTAATAGCTTGAAATCTGTTTTTACCAATTTAGTGAATAACGCAAGTTTTGTGAATAAACATTTGGAGGGATCTCTTTCATCTGAAAGGAATGTGAAGCAAAACACCTCTACGTCTACATCTGGCTGTCTAGGTATGTACATGTGTACTTACACAATGTGAGTTTTTCTCATTGTGCCCATGAGTATCTCAGAAACTATAGCAGGTAAAGAATATGCAGTTGTATGAGCTTGACTCTAACTAAATTTTTTCATTGTCTTTTAACTTAATTTAATTTATTTATTGTTTAACTTAGATATTAGAAATTTTATGCTTAATATGATTATTTAATTTATTTTTCACCTAGTTTGCCATTTTGCACTTATTACAGAAGCTATTTTTTTTATAAATAGAACTCGTAATAACGTGCAAGGTTTGTTCGAATAATGTCTACAAATTTAAAAATTATATCGCATTTTAACTTTAAAGAATTAAAAGAAAAACAATTAAAGCTCTATACATTGTTTACCGAACAGAAATAGTTACGACATTTCCCATAAATTTATGCGAGAGCAGAAGTAATTTCACATTCTATAAATTAATAAAAGAGCGCCAAGTTTCCCATAAGTAAGAGCAGTTTGATCCACGTATGTGCCAGCTTGTGATACGAGTTTTACAACTTTGGCCAATAGAAAAATTCTGTTCAAATGTTGCGTGCTTTTGTAGGGAGTGGCTTTACTATTTCTGTTTGCTGAATGAAGATCACAAATCAATTATACCATTTTTTGAAAATGAACCGGTTATACATTTGTCTTACTAAGATAATAAAAGTTAAACACATTGCAAACGTACGTTATGTAACTTTCAAGATTTTAAAGCGAAAGAACCGTGTCTTCATAAATATATAGAAATAATCCCAAATTTTTAATTGCTATGAACAGAAAAATAATGATTTTACAGTGCCTTAGGACACTATTAGTTCCATTTAAAAAATTAAAATTTGCTCCTTATTTCGACAATAAAGGAATTGAATAAATTCAAGAAAAAGAAAAGATTTAATTAGGTGAAAAAATATTTTGATGGAAATCAATAGTAGTTAAGCTTATTAAACGAATTCTTTTCCTGTTTAACCCCTACCCTATTTGCTATAGATAGCAAGATGAAAAAACTTACATTTTGTTTCTAACATCTTTATGTACCCAATAACTCAGATGCAAAAATTATTATTTTTTTAAATGTATTTAATTTCAGATGATGTAAAAATAGATATCGTTAAGGATTTGTTTAACCATGTAGTATTTGTTACTTCAGAAAGCTACTCTGTGAGCCAGTTGGAGTTATTGTACGACTCTCTTTCTGCTGGCCTTTACATGTATAAAAATAATTTTGATCATCTTGTGAAGGTATAGTTAAGCAATTGCATGTTTATTAAATAATACTATTTTATTTTTTAGCACCTACAAAATACCGTGTCTAGCTTTGAGAATAATAATTTATGTGACTATATTTAATGTCACTATACATATTTTAGAACTCAATATAATAACCTTTCTGTACAAAGTTTGTGTTTTTTATTTTTTATAATTATAGGCATTAGTATAAGTACAGTAAATAAAAATCGGGAGTGTGCTCCCCTAGACTTTCTCGCATTCGCCTTGTTTTCTAGCAAATTTGAAAAGTTTATTGCAATGTATATACATACAGCGATAAAATTACATTTTCAGGTAACCACTACCTGTTTAGGTAAAGTGCCGCTTTAGGTTAACCTATCATACTGAAATTTTATATCTCGGAGTTTTTCTCAATAATAAATGTATGTGCAAAATTTCGTGCAAATACCTTGAAGCAAACTGGTACTTTACTTGAATGGATACCGCTACCTGTTTAGGTAAAATGCCACTTCCGGTTAACGGATCATGCTGAAATGTAATATCTGGTAGTTTTTCTACATAAGAAATGTATGTACAAAATTTTGTTCAAATATCTCGAAGCAAACTGGTACTTTACTTGAATAGGTACCGCTACCTGTTTAGGTAAAGTGCCACTTCCGGTTAACCGATTTCGCTCAAAATTTGACAGGAATCTACAAATTTTGAATAATGACTATGTACATAATTTCAAGGGTCTAGCTTATTTTGTTTTTAAGTTATCGTGTTCACACACACACACACACGCACACACATACACACACACAGACATAATTCGAAAAATGGTTTTTTCGGACTCTAGTAGGTCTAAAACGTCAAGATTCGTCAAAATCTCGAAGTCGATTTTTTTGACGATTACAATACTTACTCTATACTACCGTATGCGAGAAAGTAAAAAACTATACAAGCTATAACAGCCAAGGTATGCTAAGCGAATATTTCAATTATATACAAAAGTAGATATTATTTTCTTTAAAACCGGAAGTAGAACTGACATATTGATAATTTACGTTACAAGATCGGAATGTAGTGTTTTGCAGGTCAAACCAAGTAGGCTCGCCTTGGAAACTTGGGGAGACCTTCAAAACACTTTTTGGTCGTGTATCGTACAATATTTTTTTACGACATCCGAGCCCATACTTTCAAACTTGCGAATTCACTTTTAAAAACTCAAAAAAATTATGACATTAGCATCTGTTATTCGACTTATCCAAACAATAACACATACTTGATTCCATAGTAGCGAAGGCATCAGGGACCGGTAATAGTATTTTCCCACTGCTGATCCTGTAAGTCAGTGATACAGCCTTAGTAACAAAACGTGTAAGTCGGTGATTATATTTGTTTGCTGCATTTTCTTGACAACGGAACTTAATATTATTATTAAGTTCTTAGGATAATAAAATTAGCAAAGCAAGATGCAGATTTAGACGTTTTGTTTAAAAATTGCAAGTGTTTATGTGACATGTGACACTCACAGGTAACACGACTCACGAAAACTAATTCTGGTGACAGGTGACAAACCAAACGATTTTTTCAAAAATATAGGAAAATTTCGATAAGCAGTGGGAAAAATATAATAAGATAACTCGGAATGTATCGCCTATTAACATTTTCGGCAGGCAACAAGCCGCGACTTTGTCTTGGCTTGTACTTGCCTACCTCAAATGTTAATAGGTCCTTACATTCCTTGTTACTTAAATAGCTATTAACATTACTAAAGTACATTTTTTTTTCTATAATAATTTTCAAGGTCAACTTTCTAGGGGATAAGTTGCATTCCTGCAGGGTACCTAGTTTTAATAATGTTGGTACATAGATTTCACAGGCCTGCAAATTGAAATTTTTTGATTTTTTTTTTCACCGTAATGGAATCGTATGTATTTTGGTGCGCTGAGTCCAAATATGACCTCAGTTTTTCTCCAGCACGTAGGGATTTTCCGCAAAATGAAAAAGAAAGTTATGCAAAACCCGCAGTACATATAGGTAAAAATACATTTTGAAATAAAAAAAAATATATTACTAGTGGTTTATTTACATTTTTAAATACAATTTGATAAAAATAATATGTAGTATATACAATAAGGATTTATAATTCTTTATAATATCTACATCTTGTTCCCCCAAAACTCCGTTTTGAGCTTTTCCGTTTGTGTGGGATGTCTGGAAGTTCTCTATGAAGCATCCAACAGTAGTCTCCCACCATATTCACATCCCATCGTCCTTGGTACCTCCGTTCCATTTCTTTGATGTTTTGGTGGAACCTCTCGCCCTGCTCTTCACTTACGGCACCAAGGTTTTCTGGGAAATAACTCAAATGGGAGTTCAAAAAGTGAAGTTTCAAGCTCATGGAGCACCCCAAGGTTTTAAAACATTTCAACATTTTATTTACAATTTCTTCATAATCCGGGTCCTTATTGTTCCCCAAAAACTTAGTCACAACTTCTTTAAATGATATCCACGCCTCTTTCTCAGCTTTTTTCATCACCTTTTCAAACTGATTGTCTTTCATTAGTTTCCGAATGTCCGGGCCAACAAAAACACCCTCCTTTAACTTTGCCTCAGACAGTCCCGGGAATTTCTTTTCAAGGTATTTGAACGTTTCGCCATCTTTTGGCAATGCCTTGACAAACTGCTTCATCAGTCCAAGCTTGATGTGAAGTGGGGGTAAAAGCACTTTTTTGGGATCAACCAAAGACTCAAAGTGAACATTTTTTTCTCCAACCTTCAAAGTTCTCGTTGGCCACACTTTTTGGCTCCAGTGCTGTGCTTTTGCCCGGCTATCCCACTCACATAGGAAACAGGGGAATTTCGTATAGCCACCTTGTTGTCCAAGCACCATAGAGATGACTTTGAGATCACCACAGATAGGCCATCCAAACTCCTTATATTTCAATTTATCAAGGATAAAAGCCATGTTGTCATACTTTTCTTTTAAACGTCTTTTTGACGAGTCAATAAAAAGCTTCCATTCATCTGACACATGTTGAATGTTAAACATTGACATCAACTTGGGAACATCAGAACAATATACAAGTTCGCCATCTTGAGAAAAATTTGACTCAAATTGTTTTTGTCTGCTTCTGTACCAAGAGAATGAAGTTCCAGATCTCAACAAGTTCTTTTCTTGAAGTCTAGAGCTCATTAATTCAGCAGACTCTTTAGAAAGCCCTAAATCACGAACGAGGTCGTTTAATTCTTCTTGTGAAAACTGTTGGGGTCCACAGTCTTCGACTTGAAACTCATCATCCAACTGCTCTGACTCGCTCTCTGATGACTCTGGCAAATCGTCAAAATTGTGTGGGGGCACTGGTACTGGAATACCGGGTCCATGAGGCACAGGCCGAAGTGCAGATTGCATGTTTGGGTAACATATATCTTTTTTATTTTTGACATTGTACCCTTGTATGTTGCAAGAACAAAAGTAGCAGTCATCGCCGTGGTTTCTCGGCTCTCTCCAAATCATAGGCACCCCAAAACGAAAAGATTTCACCTTTCCTTTAGACCATATGCGAAGTCCTTCAACACAGCCTGAACACACTCCATGAGGGGCCCAAGATTTTTCTTGATCTCCGATCTTCACACCAAAATAGGCAAAGTACACTTTTTTAATAAACTCCGTAATACTTCGAGATTGTTTTTTTAATACAAGTTCGCCACAAATGTAACAGAAACTATCAGGATTATTAACACAAGCTCTTGAAGACATTTTGAAAGACACTTTAAGAATATTTAAATTGAAATGAACAAATCGAAGGACTACGAGGGGTATATATAGGGCAATGGGAAAATCCAGGTTTCATTTGTCAATAATGTTCACCACAATTACGCTAATTACCAGAAAGAATTTCTCCTATTTATTTATGTACTTTTAATAACAAAAACATTTATTACAGTAACATTGGAATCTGAAAACACCGAAGAAACGCGATAAACCTTAATTGCATACTATTAACGTAATGGGTTTCCATGATTCATACGCTGACTAATACTGTTAAATATACTACTTTTTATCATATTTCATAGTTTCTAATATAAAACTATGAAGCCGAATAGGAAAAACAACTTTTTTCGGCATATTCATAAATATACGCCTTAAGGTAGGAAATCCCGCAGAAAAATGCATTTTGCGGAAAATGCTTACGTGCTGGGAAAAAACTGAGGGCATTTCCAAACTCAGCGCACCAAAATACATAAGAATCACCCATTATTTTAAAGAAAAAAATTTGGTCGCAGACCTGTGATTTTTAGTTCTTTTCTTCCACTAAAAAAATAATTGTCATTTTGACAAATATGTCATAATTTAATATCGCTTGCTTCATTTTTGCATTTAAAATATTTCTTGGTTTTCTTTTTTATCCGATTTTATTGATGATAATGATGATTCCATGTTAAAAAAAAATTGTCAAGAGTTCAAAGTAAGAAACTTTGACATTCAAAATTGACACAACCATAATTTTGAAAAAGGTCTACCAACACGAGGTATAAAAATTTTCTAGCGTTTTAATCACATATCTACCAACATTGTAACACTTTGACAGTTATTATAGAAAAAAAAAACGTACTTTAGCTTGGTAAGAGGGTTTTTACTGGCGAATAGAAGGATATGACCGGCGAGCCGCAGGCGAGCCAGTCACCTTCTTGAGCCAGTAAAACCTGTTATCTTGCGTGTATTGTTGAATATTTTATTTATCTACGACAGTGTGTAAAATTGCCTTTTAGTTGGCAGTTTTAAGTTTGTAAAACGACTATTTAATAACATGTTTTCAATAGTTCACGTCGTCAGTAGTAACGTGTTTAAAAGATTTCATTAGGCACGTCAGTAGCAACGTGTTTTAAAATTTTTAAAACACGCAAAATTATAACCGGTTGCTGGTAATCCTAATTAACATTAAACATTTTTTTATATTTACCGTGTTTTCTAGATTCTATCGTAGATAAAATATTGTACGATACACATACGTAAAGCATCTTTAGTCACTCGCGGGGCTTAAAACGTTCGCTCACTCGCGTTTTAACTCTACCCCTCTCGTGCCTAAAGAGTAGCTTTACGCACTTGTATCGTAAATTACTATTGTTCCTCACTTGCAAATAAATAGAAATTTACCTTTTATTCAAAATGTCAAACTGGCAAGCAACTAAATTCATCAATATGACACATACTAAGGAAGTCAACTCTGGCTTTGCACGCTATCATTTATCTATGAGCGCACTTGTAAAACTGACAGTTAACTTGTAATAGTATTTAACATTACAAGCCAGGTAAAACAGGTTTTACTGGCGATAGGATTGGGATGACTGGCGAGCCGTTAGGCGAGCCTGTCATATCCTTGAGCCAGTAAAAATGGTTACCTGGCGTGTATTGTTGAATGTTTTATTTGTTCCTCACTTGTAAATAACTAGAAATTTATAATTTATGCAAAATGTCAAACTGACAAGCAACTAAATTATCAATATGACACATACTAAGGAAGACAACTCTGGCTTTGCACGCTATCATTTATCTATGAGCAGGCTTGTAAAATATAACTGGCTAGCCAGTAAAAAATTTACTGGCTAGCCAGTTAAGAAACATTTTCAAGGTGAATACAGTGACTTGATAAATTGATGTTTACAAGTGAGGAACAAATAAAAGTGTTTATTTGTTCCTCACTTGTAAACATCAATTTATCAAGTCACTGTATTCACCTTGAAAATGTTTCTTAACTGGCTAGCCAGTAAAAAATTTACTGGCTAGCCAGTTATATTTTACAAGCGTGCTCATAGATAAATGATAGCGTGCAAAGCCAGAGTTGTCTTCCTTAGTATGTGTCATATTGATGAATTTAGTTGCTTGTCAGTTTGACATTTTGAATAAATGGTAAATTTCTAGTTATTTACAAGTGAGAAACAAATAAAATATTCAACAAAACACACCAGGTAACCATTTTTACTGGCTCAAGGATATGACAGGCTCGCCTAACGGCTCGCCAGTCATCCCAATCCTATCGCCAGTAAAAACTGTTTTACCTGGCTTGTAATGTTAAATACTATAAAAGTTAGTAACTTGTTAAAATAAACTTTCTTGATTAATACAGTGACTTGATAAATTGATGTTTACAAGTGAGGAACAAATAAAAGCATTACGTCACTCATTTGACACTATTTCAGTTAGGTAATAAAGCTCATTACACCACTCAGTTATGTAATGGTTTCATTACGCAACTGAGTTGTGTAATGACTTCATTACGTAACTGAAATAGTGTCAAATGAATGACATAATGACATTTGCCTACTAAAATATTTTTGAAAATGACAGATCTGACATTTCTCTTAATGCACTTTTCTCAATTTTAGGCAGTCGTAGATAAAATTTTGTACAATACATGTGTGATAATGCATCATTAATACACTTGTGTGCTTACATAACTCGTGCTACGCAGTCGTTTGTAACGTACACACACGTATATTAATGATGCTGTTATCCCACTTCTATAGTAAATAACTATTATTTGTTCATCATTTGTAAACCTCAATTTATCAAGTCAGCCTATTGTCATTGGAAGTCAATCTTAACAAGTTAGCTACTAGTTAAGAAATTTATTTGTTCCTCACTTGTAAACATCAATTTATCAAGTCACTGTATTCACCTTGAAAATGTTTCTTAACTGGCTAGCCAGTAAATTTTTTACTGGCTAGCCAGTAAAATTTTACAAGCGTGCTTATAGATAACTGATAGCGTGCAAATGTCACGTAATGAAGTCATTACACAACTCAGTTGCATAGTGAAACCATTACATAACTGAGTGGTGTAATGAGCTTTATTACCTAACTGAAATAGTGTCAAATGAGTGACGTAATGCGTTACTTATCCCACTGGAGTAGATAAAAGCTTTTATTTGTTCCTCACTTATAAACATCAATTTATCAAGTCACTGTATTAATCAAGCAAGTTTATTTTAAGAAGTTACTAACTTTTAAAATGTTTACAAGTTAACTGTCAGTTTTACAAGTGTGCTCATAGATAAATGATAGCGTGCAAAGCCAGAGTTGTCTTCCTTAGTATGTGTCATATTGATGAATTTAGTTGCTTGTCAGTTTGACATTTTGAATAAATGGTAAATTTCTAGTTATTTACAAGTGAGGAAATATCTCTTGCTAGGGTTGGAACTCCTTAGTCTCGGCAAAATTCTAAGTAGAACTGTGACCACAGCAGTCGATATCTAAGGTACCTGATACTCTGCATGCTTAGACATTGTCCATTAACAAACAAACAACAACAAACATTTGTTTCATGGCAAAATTTCCATGGTGCACTTGATCTATTAGTATGCAGAAATTATGGATGTTACCCTCGTATTGCAATTGCGAAAAAATTATCTTTAGATACGTTTCAGGGTTTATAGATGACGAAAAACAGGTTTTCTCAATTCCGTCTGTCTATCTGTTGGCGATATAACTCAAAAACTATTTGTTGAAAGAAGACGATATTTTTCATGCGGATTATACAGATTGTCCGAAATCCGTGTTGAACATAGGAAATTAATGAGCGCGACAAGGAAGACATAAACAAAATAAGTAGCAGGACAAAGATAAAATGTAATCATGGCTAGGTAAACTTTTAAACTAAAATTAAGTTAATGAAACAAACAAACACTTCTGTCATTTTATCTGTCATTAAGTGTATAAAGTGAGGTTTAAATATACTATATTTTACTATTCACATAATTATTATATAATTGCGGATTGAAACAAGAACGCAGTTCCCGCAGAAAATTACTATTTGGGCTGGTATTTTCAACAATAACATGATTAGACCATTTGAAATAGTTGGAAAATTTAAATTCGGATTCTTATTTACAACTTTTAATCAATCAGATTGGTCCCGCATTAGGAGAAGTTGCAAGTGAAAATCAGGAAATTTGGTTTCAGCATGATGGCTATCCAGCATATCTAAGCGATATCTTTTATAATTGCTGGATTGCACTATCAATTGGCCACCAAGATCTCCTGATTTGACACCATGCGACTTCTTTTTGTGATCTGAAAAACAAAATTTACAGAAAACGTCACCCAAATATTAACTCTGCGGGAAGCATTTGCTGCGGAGTGTATGCTAATCACAAATATACAGTTGGCTAATGTAAGGCAGGCATTTTATAACAGTTTGGGTTATTGTTTACAGCAGAATGGGGAACTTTTTCAGTATTTGCTATAAAATTGCTTGTGGTTTCAATTTTTTTCACAAACTTGTGATTTGTTGATGGAATAGGTCGATTATTAAATTTAACCGAGAATAAACCACGAACTATGCGTAAACTGACGCCACTGTAAAATTTTTTGATAATAAATACCCTCTCTTCATTAGAATATTCAACATAATCTCTGAAACTTCTTTGTGGCGTGAATTCATAATTCATATTCTTATTTGGGTATTTCTCCACTCTGCAAATTAAAAATATTAAATAAACCACCACATTTTTATGGGTTACCAAAGATACACAAACTAAATGTACCACTTAGGCCAATAGTTAGTTCTATAGGTTCTCCTTGTCACAGTTTAGCTAAATATTTACTTAAAATACTGACTCCTATATCAGGAAATACAGACACGTATATAAAGAACACGCCACATTTCCTTGAAAAACTTAAAGAAGCAAACATAAACACACAGCAGTTAATGGTTAGTTTTGATGTAGTTATTACTATTGTTCCAGTAGACAAAACACTCAACATCATTAAACATAGGCTACAAAACGATAACACATTACATACACGAACAACATTAAACGTTGGTATCATTATGGAACTTTTAACACTATGCATTAAAACGACATACTTTCAACTAAACAATGAATTTTACCAACAAGATTTCGGGATGGCAATGGGTTCACCTTTATCTCCCATTGTTAGTAAAATTTTTATGGAAGACTTTGAACAACAACATGTCTACACATACACCAACAGACCAGTAGTTTGGTGGAGGTATGTCGATGATGTTTTTGCAATTTGGCCTCATGATATGGATGAGGTGGACAAATTTCTTGAACGTATTAACAGTAAAGAATCTTTCATCAAATTCACATTAGAAACAGAGAAAAACAATCAGTTATCCTTTCTTGATACGCTAATCACACGCACAATAAATACTTTTGAAACGTCAGTACCTATACCGTAAGAAAACCAAAACTAATAGGTACTTACATTTTAATTCCAACCATCACAAAAACATAAAGACAGGCGTTGTAAAAAGTTTCTACGACAGTTTGCTCTAATGATAAAATTTTCAAAAAAGAGAAAGAATTTATTATTAATGTTTTACAAGATAATGGCTATCCAGAGACTCTTGTTCGGAACATTTTCAATACACGAAGCACTGCCACACACATACAAAGGAATGACACTCAAAAATATAATACTCTAACTATACCATATATTCCAGGCATATCTGACAAAATTAGACGAATTGGAAATAGATTCAAAGTTAGGACGGTATTCAAAACGATGAATACTTTGCGGTCAGTTCTTACAAAAACTAAACCGTTCAACGAAGAACAACATTCAAGGAATTGTATATATAGTATTCCCTGTGAATGCGGAAAATATTATATCGGTGAAACATCCAGACTGTTTACGCCCCAAATAATTTTGAATGTGCGGCCCACGGCCAAGAGTTGCCCCACTTATTTAACTTGTGTCGCTACCAGCGGCAGGGCCGGGGTGCAGTGTACGGTCGACCTCAGAGCAAGCAGCAAACGTACAGTTACGGACACCTCAAAGTGCACGGTTTTTTGTTACTATGGTTATTTTTGCGATTTTTCGGCTTATTAAATGAGGGTTTCTCCAGTGGCGTTGCTTGTGATTGTAAGAATAGGTATTACTTTTTTAATGTTTGTATTTTAGCAAAGTTTCACAAGTAAACAAACTATGCATGTAATAATATGTATTTAATAAATATTTATCAGTATTCAATTGCTACTACGCTTTGCAGTTTGTTTCGCATAGAGTTGACCAATGTTTCCATATTGTATCCTCTCAGTTCCTTCCAAGCATTCATTATTCTTTCCCATAATTCATCGGCGTTGTTTGGTGCAAACTCCCTGGTATAATTTTTTTAGTTAAATACCCCCAAACACTTTCGATAGGGTTCAAGTCCGGACTTTTTGCAGGCCATGGTAATAAATATTATTCTCATCAAACCATCAATGAACCTGCTGCATGCACAGGACAGTTATCCTGTGAAAATAATGTTATCAATTACGTTAACATAAACAAAATTAATTAATTAAGTAATATCTTGCCTGTTGAAAAGTAAATTGATTAGGAAAGACCTCTCTTACAGATGGCAGCATCACATTTTGCAAAATATTGCAATAATTTTCAGCATTCAGTCGACCATTAATTCTATAGCATGCCCCAGATCCGTGAGCATTGATCCATCCCCATACGTTTACAGAGAATCGTCCACTACTTAAGGGTTGAATAATATTGCTTCTCAAATCTTGAATTTTGTGGTCTATTATACACCTTTAATCGTCAATTGGTAAATGATTGAAATACCTTTTCATCTGAGAAAACAGTCCTGTTCTAAAAATCGTCGATTTCATTCAAATAGTCGGTTGCAAACTGTATTCTTCGTTCTTTGTTCTCTGGGGTTAAAAAAACTTTTCTTGCAGAAGTCTCTACTGCTAAAACGATTTTTAATTTTGAAAATGCAGCTCTTGCTCACATGCAAATCTGCTGCGACTCTTCCAGTTTTGTAATAGCTCGCATTTTCTCTGCTTCTGACAAATGTCTGGGAATTTTTCGAGTTTTCAGTTCTATGACAGTTGATGACAAACGTAAACGTCAAAACTCGACGTCTATGATTAGAATATCGTATTACACGCTAAAAATCTGCCGTGCACTTTGAGTTGGCCGTAACGGTACAAGCGTGTACCACTCAGGGTGCATTGTAATCGTGTAGCATGTGCCGTGGCCACAGCAGCGACAGGTCTTGTTGTTATTATAATAATAAATAACATAAGTTACAGTCCACTGAGTTTTATTACCATCGAAGCCCACAACATTGGACCTTCGGCCGCATGGCGAAGAAAATTATCTCTTCGATCGAGATCAACAGCTGCGTGGCCGCGAGACGCAGACCGATCGATAAGCTACCAAAGGCTTGCAGGTGTTCAACGAGAGCGAGACACCATCTGCTGCCAACGCCGCCCGTGACAGAGATAGAACAACGGCTGTTATAGGGCCTTGCAGGAGTTTTCGCCGGCATTCCAGAGGAGTTGATCAGTCGGCGTGAGTAATTTCCTTTCATTTCCCTCCTGTAGTTAGTATAGCCTCAAAATGGTCAATAAGAGAGAGAGCAGGTTCTTGTAAATAAACGGGAACAAATTAAAAAAGACCTAGAGAGATTTGTAGAATTTTTGAGCGGTTATACGTTAGATCAAAGGGGAAATTTAGAATTGCGATTGCCGCGAGTAGAAAAACTCTTAGACGAGTTTGAAATTGTTCAAAACGAATTGGAAGAGTTTGACAAAGACGGTTTTGAACGCGATCGTAATAATAACGAAAGGAAACAGTTTGAAGACGCGTTTTTTAATTCAGTCGCGCAAGCAAAAGAGTTGCTTCCTAGAGCGGTAGCAAGTACGCCTGAGTTTACAGTAAACCGAACGGTTTATTCAATCGAGTCAAAATTAAAACTCCCGACCTTGCGAATCCCTGATTTCCAGGGTAGGTAATTATGAAAATTTTGGTGAATTTAGGGACCTATTCACGGCGTTAGTACACAAGAACGAGAATTTGTCAGACGCACAGAAGTTTTATTATTTAACGAATTCTCTGATGGGTGACGCCGCTCGAGTAATACAGAATTTAGAAATTACAGATGCGAATTACGCGACAGCTTTTTCATTAGTAAAATCGAGGTATGAAAACAAGAGATTAACTGTAAATTCCCACATTCGGTCCATTATGGAAATTCCGGCAATAGCGAAAGAAAATCATGTTCAACTTCGAGTTTTGTCAGATACGCTTATAAAAGACTTGAGGTGCTTGAAAAGCTTGAATCAAGAGGTAGATAAATGGGATAGCATTTTGATCTATATTATTAGTGAAAAGCTTGATGCAGAAACAAAACGCGAGTGGACTTCGCTTAAAACTAAGGACGTTCTAACAACAGTAAATGAACTTATTGAATTTTTAGATGAACGGTGCACATTATTAGAAACGTTAAACAAAGAAGATACAGCAAATACGACACATAAGCGAAATAAAACAAATAGCCTGGTTGCAGTCGCGGAACGCAGTTGTCCGGTTTGTAATCAGCAGCATTCGATTCATAAATGCGAGAGGTTTTTAGCGTTAAGTGTGGAAAATCGGGTAAAGGAAGTAAAGAGGTTTAACCTTTGTTTCAACTGTCTTTATAAGGGACATGGAGTTCGACAATGTAAAGGACAATATTGTTTTAAATGCAAACGTAAACATAACACGTTGTTACATTTATTTATTTATTTATTTAATTCGCACTCAGCCAACAGCCGTTAGGCCAATTATAGGAGTCGCTGTGCAGTTATGAGGACTTCCGACCCCACTAACGACTGTCATGATGTTGTATGACCGCCGGGACCAACTTTTTTCCGTGATAGCCGTACCACGAGGGGCCGAGAGATGCAGCCGTGGAACTTCCATCCAAGTTCTGACCAGAGACAGCGTTGCTTAACTCTGCTGATCGAACGTGGACGCTTGTTCAAGCTACACCACTACGCCACATGACGGACAAGGCGCGCAGGTGTTGCGTTCGGAGGGCGAACCTACTACGAGCCAAGCCGTCGCCGACGGCGCACAGTGGGCTGTAACTGCATTAAGGCGGACTTACGATTTGTTTCTAAAAAATTGCATTTTTGAGTATACCAATCGACAGAACTTATTGATTATAATGAAACTTGTACCTTGTCATTTTCCGCTAAAATTGGTTTTTATATGAAAAAAATGCATTTTCTTTTTTTTTTGTATGGAACGAAACAAAATATGTCGTATTTCAGCCAATTGCTAGCCGATCTCGGCTTGGGACGTACTAGGCTTTATTCTATGACTGTTTTCCGATAGCTTTCGGTAAAAAACGCGCTCACAGAGGTGCGATTCTGACGGATATACAGTGTGTCCCCGGATAGGTGAAACGACTCTTGTGAAAGGTAAAAAAATCTCGATTTAAATTTTCATTTTTTGGGGTTCAGCGCTGCTTGGTAAAAGGCAAATTTCTAACATTATTTCAGTTTTGAAAAATCAAGTATGCCTTGGAAATGCTTAAAAATCCTATTTTTCTCTAAAGTAAAGTGCCTTTTATGTGGCAAATACGACAAAAAGTTATTAAGAAAAGTTGTTTAAAATCAACATCTAGGCCCCTATACGAAATTTCAAAATCCTCGGCCAACTTTGATCTCTCACATTTCTTTTTATACTCGTAGTTATTTCCCAAATCAAAGAATTTTATTTTTAACAAAGTTTTTTTACTATGAAGTAAAAAACTTTGTTAAAAGTATTTGTTTTTTCCAATAAAAATCTTTGTTAAAAGTAAAATTCTTTGATTTTGGACCTAAACATAAAAGAAATTGTGAGAGATCAAAGTTGGCTAAGGAATTTGAAATTTGGTATAGGGACCGAGATGTTGATTCTAAACAAGTTTTCTTAATAACTTTTTGTAGTATTTGCCACATAAAAGGTACTTTACCTTACATAAAAATAGGTGTTTTGAAAAATAGGATTTTTAAGCATTTCCAAGGCATACTTGATTTTTCAAAACTGAAATAATGTTAGAAATTCGCCTTTAACCAAACAGCGCTGAACCCCAAAAAAAAAAAATTAAATCGAGAATTTTTTACCTTTTACAAGAGTCGTTTCACCTATCCGGGGACACACTGTATATCTGTCAGAATCGCACCTCTGTGCGCGCGTTTTTTATCGAAAGCTATCGGAAAACAGTCATAGAATAAGGCCTAGTACGTCCCAAGCCGAGATCGGCTAGCAATTGGCTGAAATACGACATTTTTTGTTTCGTTCCATACAAAAAAAAAGAAAATGCATTTTTTTCATATAAAAACTAATTTTAGCGGAAAATGACAAGGTACAAGTTTCATTATAATCAATAAGTTCTGTAGATTGGTATACTCAAAAATGCAATTTTTTAGAAAAAAATCGTAAGTCCGCCTTAATGCAGTTACAGCCCACTGTGCGGCGGCGATTTTGCGTCTACCGTTACGCTAATTAATCAACATCGCCTGACAAATGGCAAGGAAATTTTATCTACAGCGTTAGTAAAAATACGCGCGGCAAATAATTGCTATTACGATTGTCGGGTACTGTTAGATTGCGCGAGCGAGCGAAACTATATTACCGCGGAGATGTGTAGATTTTTACGATTAAAAACTACGTCAGTTAGTGCAACTGTGTGTGGAATAGGTTCACAAGAAACGAATGTAAAGCAGGAAGTTGGGGTCAATATTCAAGCAGTCGATAAACATAGCTATTCGGACTATTCTGCCACGTTGCAGTGTCTGGTTATAGAAAAATAACTGAGAACATACCGGTAAGAAGTTTAGAAATTTCAAGGTTCAAAATACCGAATCATATTCATCTAGCTGATCCAAAATTTTATGAAAGTAGGAAAATAGATTTGTTGATAGGCTGCGACACTTTTTGGTCATTGTTAGGGCCGAAACAGATAAGTATAAGAAAAAACATGCCTTTGTTACAGCAAACTCGCCTCGGTAAACATAGCTATTCGGACTATTCTGCCACGTTGCAGTGTCTGGTTATAGAAAAAATAACTGAGAACATACCGGTAAGAAGTTTAGAAATTTCAAGGTTCAAAATACCGAATTATATTCATCTAGCTGATCCAAAATTTTATGAAAGTAGGAAAATAGATTTGTTGATAGGCTGCGACACTTTTTGGTCATTGTTAGGGCCGAAACAGATAAGTATAGGAAAAAACATGCCTTTGTTACAGCAAACTCGCCTCGGGTATGTAGTGGCGGGACCGATGTTCACAAAAAACACTAATGAAAGAACAGTAGCTCACTGTTCAATTTCAAACGCTTTGCAACGTTTCTGGCAATTAGAGGAAATAGACACAACGTGTAATAGCAAGTCGGGCGACGAAAGCAAATGCGAGGAATTGTTTAGAACTACCACTCGTAGAGCCGAAGATGGGCGATTTATCGTAAAAAATCCGATACGGGAAAATGCTGGACAATTAGGTGATTGTAGGGAGCTAGCAGTCAAAAGATTACTTTCTGTTGAAAAACGTTTAAGTAGGGATTCGGAATTAAAACAGTTGTATACGCAATGCATGAATGAATATTTCAAACTGGATTATATACGCGAAATAGATGAATCACGAAAGACTCAGATGAGTTATTATTTAACACATCATCCAGTAATAAAAACTGATAGTTTGACGCATAAAGTCAAAATTGTGTATAATGCGTCCATGAAAACTGAAAAAAATTTATCGCTGAATGATATTCAATACGTAGGGCCGACGGTACAGAGTGGAATATTCGAAATTTTAGTACGTTTTCGAAAACATGGATACGCCTTTTCCGCGGATATTCAGAAAATGTATAATCAAATTTTAATCGACGAATCACAGCATGATTTGCAAAGGGTGTTGTGGAGGGAAAATCCAAATGATCCAATAAAATGTTTTGTATTGCGAGTTGTAAGTTTTGGTCTTAGTTCCTCTCCATATTTAGCTACAAGGTGTTTATTGCAACTCGGCATTGAAAACGAAATGAGCTATCCGGTTGCAAGTGACATAATAAAAAATGATTATTACGTCGATGATCTTGTATCAGGTGCCGACACGGTCGCGGATGCGATAAAAATTAGGGACGACATTATATCAATTTTGCAGACCGCGAAGTTTGAATTAAGAAAATGGATCTCGAACGAACCCAAAATATTAGGGTCCATATCACGCGATGAAGATGACGATTTAAAGATATTGTCATTCGGGCATGACATGCCAAATAAAACTCTCGGTGTTCTATGGAACGCAGATGCAGATACTTTTAAATGTACAGTGAGAGAAGTTAAGTCGAATGAAGGGATAACAAAACGTGTCATACTCTCAACAATTAGTCAGATATATGATCCCTTAGGTTTAGTGGCCCCTGTAGTAATGGTTGCTAAGATTTTAATGCAGTCTTTGTGGAAGGCAAAGGCGTCGTGGGACGAAGTTTTACCGAAGGAATTGCAAGAAAATTGGATCAAATTTAGAGACAGCTTGCATTTAATCAATCAGTTCAGGGTTCCGCGGCATGTTTTGTGCATTGAACCGATCAGAATCGAATTGCATAGTTTCAGCGATGCGTCATTAAAATCTTTTGCGGCTTGCACATATTTGCGATCCGTTGATAGGCAGGAAAACGTATCAGTCAAATTATTATGTTCGAAATCGAGAGTAGCCCCCATCCGTTCCGTGACGATTCCGCGCTTAGAGCTGTGCGGTGCAGTTTTAGCAGCGAAATTAGCGCAGAAGGTGGAGACCGCGATATTTTTGGTGCGACTCGACCATTGTTTTAGCTTGGCTAAAGGCAGATGCTAGTAGATGGAAAATATTCGTAGCAAATAGGGTCGCCACTATTCAAGAGCTCACCCGCATAGAAGACTGGCGTAACGTGGGTACGAATGACAATGCGGCGGACCTTGTAACTAGAGGCATGGAACCAAAGCAGTTTTTAGAGAATAAAATGTGGTAAAACGGCCCCAAGTGGCTTTTGCAAGACGAGAGTAAATGACCATGAAGTGTAGAGTCTAAGCTGACTGATATACCGGATTCCCGTAACGTTAGCGTAAATGTAGTAGCGGTATCAAGTTGTGATTTGCCCTTCATGTCAAAGTTGTCGGATTTAGGTAGCATGCAAAGAATTATGGCATACTGTTTACGTTTCATAAACAACTGTAAGGCAAATAGTAAACGGGTAACAGGATTTTTAAGCGCGCAAGAGTTAGATAAGGTTTTACTGGTATTAATAAAAATATCGCAGAGGAAGACGTATACTCGTGAAATTAATGATTTAAGTAAAGGCAGAGAAATTAGTGGTAGCAGCAATTTGGCAAATTTACGTCCGTTTTTTGACGATAGCGGACTGCAGCGAGTAGGAGGTCGGTTGCAACAATCTGAGTTACAATACGAAAGAATGCATCAAGTCATACTACCCCACGGGCATCCGTTATCAGAGTTAGTCGCGAGATATATTCACGTCGCACATTTACATTATGGACCGCAGGTGTTATTGGCAATCATACGGGAAAGATTTTGGCCGGTACACAATTGCGTTCGCTGTTTCCGCGCAAAACCGAAGAGTGTAACCCACGTCATGGGTCAACTTCCGAAGGATCGGGTGGTACCGACGCCACCATTTTACAATTGTGGTGTAGATTTCGGCGGACCCTATAGCATAAGGGATACGAAAACCAGGGGTGCGCGAGAGGTAAAATGCTACATAAGTCTGTTCGTTTGCTTTAGTACAAAGGCGATCTGACGGCTCAGGCCTTTGTTGCCGCTCTCAGACCTTTCATATCACGGCGCGGTAAACCAAAAACAATCTACTCTAACAACGCAACTAATTTCATAGGTGAAAATAACGAAATTAGAAATTTTTTGATTGAATCGAAGTTTCAAACCAAAATTAACCACGCTTTGACTGAGCAAGGCGTAAAGTGAAAATTCATTCCTAGTAGAAACCCTCATTTTGGCGGACTGTGGGAGGGGGGTGTAAAATCTGTCAAGTATCATTTAAAGATAACCATACATTCGACAGCGTTGATATACGAAGAGTTTAACACTCTTCTTGTACAGATTGAGGCTATTCTTAATTCCCGTCCTCTCTCTTCCTGAAGTTCTCACGTAGGTGATCTGGCACCTCTAACACCAGGACACTTTCTCATCGGAAGGCCATTAACGGCGCTCGCAGATGAGCAGCTAGGCGATGTCAAAACCAATAGGTTAGAGAGATTTCAACGAGTACAGCAAGCAACGCAGCAGATTTGGAGGCGGTGGTCTCAAGAATATCTGCAGGAGCTCCAAAGGGCTACTAAATGGCAACAAGGAGACAATTCAACGGCTATTCGGGTTGGTTCTGTGGTACTGGTGAAGGAAGACAACCTGCCAATATGCAAATGGGTTTTGGCGAGAGTATCACAGCTTTATCCTGGACCTGATGGCATTGCACGAGTCGCCACCATTATATTGCCCAACCACCACGAAACCAGACGAGCAGTACGGCGATTGTGCGTGCTACCCGTGGACAATGGTGTCAGTGTCGACCATGAAGGTCAAGTGCGCGAGGGCAATTAAATTGTGTGTTAAAAGGTTCGCGATACTGTATGCTTAGTTTAAGGTATTTTTAGTTAATATATGTTGAAATATTCATAAAATCCTATTCTTAGTTTAGAGATTTGTAGTTTTGTATATGTTGAAATGTTCATTTCAAAGGGGGCGGCATGTTTACGCGCCAAATAATTTTGAATGTGCAGCCAACGGCCGAGAGTTGCCCCACTTATTTAGCTTGTGTCGCTACCAGCGGCAGGGCCGGGGTGCAGTGTACGGTCGACCTCAGAGCAAGCAGCAAACGTACAAGCGTGTACCACTCAGGGTGCATGGTAATCGTGTAGCATATGCCGTGGCCACAGCAGCGACAGGTCTTGTTGTTAATATAATAATAAATAACATAAGTTACAGTCCACTGAGTTTTATTACCATCGAAGCCCACAACACAGACCTTTAGCAGTTAGAGTTAAAGAACATAAAAATATGATGAAAACGTATCAGTTCAATAAGTCTAAGCTGGCAGAACATGCTTGGGATGAAAACCATAAAATACAATGAAACAACACAAAGATCTTGTCTAAAGAATCGATGTCAACTAGGCGAAAAGTTAAGAAAACGGCATATATTTTACTTAACGAAGAAAAATGCATGTCGTCTTTCTCAATATTTTTAGACAATAGTTGGCTATCGATTCTTAAAGATGAGATCAAGTAGGTATAGATAACAACATACGACAATGTCAAACAATTCATTGGAGGTTGGTCGTTTTTCCTTCCAGTGAGAAAAGCTAAGTTCTTGTTTGTTGTTTGTTTGTTTGTTAATGGACAAGGTCTAGGCATGCAGAGTATCAGGTACCTTAAACACCGACTGCTTTGGTCATATGGTCAAAGTCCTACTTAGAATTTTGCCGAGACTAAGGAGTTCCAACCCTAGCAAGGGATCTTTTACATACTACACATGGTAGTAACATGGGACCCACGGTTTTACATCACTTCCGAATGATGGAATTCTGTAGAGGCTTTCATCTGCATTTTTACTTCCTTTTACTATAAAGGAAGTATTGGATTCACCCCAAAAATTCGAAATTGAGTTTTCAACGGATCTTCACGTTTTAGAGTCCCCTGATCCCAAAAAACATATTTTTTTTCATTGGTCTGTCTGTGTGTGTGTCTGTGTGTCTGTCTGTCTGTCTGTCTGTCTGTCTGTGAACAGAATATCTCAAAAACCAATAGAGGTATGGTGTTGAAACTTCATATATAAGTTTTGTGTACTCTGTAGATGAGACAGCAAGCTTTTGAAGAAAATAGCATAACCGGAAGTAGGTGTTTACTCTTGTGATTTTTCAGTTTTTTTCGATTTTTTCAAAAACGGCTCTAACGATTTTTTTTTAAACTTTACATTTTTCTTACATTTTTAATGTGTATTGATGTGAGATAGGTGATTTTCCAGTTGAATACTTCTAAAGTGGGTTTCTTTTGTTTTTTTTTCTATTTTTTTTATTAACTCCTATTTTAAATAAAACACCCGGTATATTATTACATTTTTGAATTCACCTTAAAATTCTAGAGAAAATTTGTCTCTTCAACTAACACTCGATTTTGTACCGTTTTTGTAGAATTTGTAATTTTTGAAATTTTTTAACAAATGCTTAAAAATTAAAAATGAAATTTTTGACTAATTGTAAGATCACTGTAAAAGGAAGTTGTGTGAGTGTATCACACCAAATTTTTTATTTTTTGAAAACCTCACCGGGACCGGGAATCGCACTCGCGACTCTTACAGCCGTATTCATAGTAGTTTGCCAGCGGCTCGCTGGCGAGTCGCCGGAGTTTTGTTATTTATTTATTTATTTATTTGTTTAAACTGCTGCCAACAGTGCTAAAGCACTAAAATTAGGCTACAGTGTAATTACAACAAAGGGACCTCGGTAGGCGAGCGGCGATTGCCGTTGCAGCCGAGGTCACATTGAAAATCATGGAGCGCTCGAGCCGGAGCGTTGAGAGTTCAACTCCCGGCGTGGGCGGTCTAGATTTTCAATTAATTAAGGCTAGGTTTAAGTGACGCCCGCGCCCCCTGAAGTAATGCGTAAGCGGTTCCGGGGGGCAACGGTAGTAGGTAGGAAAATAAAAAAAAAAAAAAAGTGTAATTACAACAAGCATAACAAAAAACAATATGATGTCATATAATTGCATAAACTAAATTTTGATTTAACTATACTCGTAACCTAATATACTCCTGCATTTGAACAATTTAGGAAAGTAAACATTTGTAGAAATGTAAAAAATAACGTACCGTATCGAATTGACCAAAACTTAAAAAGTAATTAAAAACTTAAAAATGAAAAATTAAAACAGTTTCTATTTCTAAAAAATTAAATAAAAACTTAAAAATTAAAAATTAAAACAAATTCTATTTCTAATTAGTGGCGTAACCCCACAATGCTGGGCCGGTGGAACGCGCAAATACAATCATGCTTAAATGCTTTTATGTATGAATAGTATGTTGGCGGCACTGTACGTCTATGTTAAATTCGAGGTTAGCAGGTTAGATTTTGTGTCAATTTCTGTCAAAACTGACGGAAAACCTAACCGGATAACCTCGAATTTGACATTGACGTACAGTGCCGCCAACATACTATTCATAACGAAACTCCGGCGACTCGCCGGCGAGCCACTGGCGAACGACTATGAATACGGCTGTTAGAAGAGTAGTCAGGATGCTTACCACTGAGCTACCGATCCCGGCAAGTTCTTGTTCGTTTAAATTTAATTTGCAGAGTGGCGAAATACCCAAATAAGAATATGAATATTCAACATTATTATTCATAGTAATTAGTTAAATACGTGAATTGATAACTGACAGAAAATAACAATTATTTTGGGATAAACAAATTTGACCATGGCTGGTCAGTTCTTTGCGAATAAAATACAAAATATTTATTACAGTTTTTAAGCTATTTTTATCTCAAACAAGCAACAAATTCAAGTAAAGTAGTATCAAATTAAGCGAATTTTTTTCTTTTTCGATTAATACCACTATCAATCCTATCAATTTAAGCGGCAAGCAGGAATCTGCATATATACGATTTCCCATGCTATTTTCCTACGTTCGCACCTTAAGTGAAACACTCGGTATACGCTGTCCTTCTCTCTTGTAAGACATTTAACTTGCTTCCTGTCATTTCCTCAATTAAATTAAAATTTAATATTCTACAACTTAGTCACTTGAATGGTTGCTGGTTTTTTAATTATATTTATGGCACTTTACATTACTTACATTAACTGTGCTCTACTCAGAACCACAGACCTAAGAGATAGAGTAACAAGGTCAACATAACACATACACACACCTCACACAATGGTTGCTGTGCAAGCATAAAAGGCGCGCTCTAACTTTGTATTCCGAATCCGGGGCAAGTTGAGCATTGTACCGCCAGATGCAAGCACATAAAGCACCAGCCTCTACACTGCAAGGTAAAGCCAGGTTATCGATTATATACAGCCTGTTCAAAATTAAGTGTGCACTATTGCTATCTCGGTTGATATTATAGCTACGAAGTTGGTTAAATTAGTAAAATAGTAGCATATTTCGTTCCGATTAAAATGGCGCAAACAAAAAAACAATTGAGCTTCGGGTTTTTGACATATGTCAAAAAATGCATTTTTAAAAAATGGAGCCCCCTGTATATTTTGAGGTCAATCGATAGCCAATCTTCTTCTGAACAAAAAACTTCTTATACCCTACTATCCTAAAGTTAATAATAATGGAGATATACGCCCGTTCAGAATTAAATGTGCACTATTGCTAACATGCTTATTATGGGAGCTACAACGTATTCAATTTTGACCAGGCGTATATCTCCATTGTTATTAACTTTAAGATAGTAGAGTATAAGAAGTTTTTTGTTCAGAAGAAGATTGGCTATCGATTGACGTCAAAATATACAGGGCGTTCCATTTAAAAAAAATGCATTTTTTGACATATGTCAAAAACCCGAAGCTCAATTGTTTTTTTGTTTGTGCCATTTTAATCGGAACGACATATGCTACTATTTTACTGATTTAACCAACTTCGTAGCTATAATAGCAACCGAGATAGCAATAGTGCACACTTAATTATGAACAGGCTGTATACATACATACATACATTACTTGCTATAATCCGTCTCAAAGTGAGCTTGCAGTGCAAGATCTTATGAAAATCAGCGATGCCATATTTCCGTACAAAATGGTTTTGAAGTACATTTGCACTCGTCAGTCATAAAATAAACCTGCTTTTGTTATACAAACTGTTTTTGTTGTTAACATGGAATATTTTACCTGCGTCGTAACTCTTTAATGTTAAACTGACCTAACTGCCGGTCGACTGCTCAGACTTGGCAAAACAGAAGCAATAACTCCCATAACATTTTCTTTGCCTTATGCAGTTATGCTTGATGTACTACAAACTCACCTTGAGACGGAATCTAAAAGTATTTTTCCATTCATCTGGTTCAACACATAACCCTAAGTATATACCTACCTCAGTGTAAAATATTTAGAGTTTTCTTAATAATTACATACCTCACAATCTAGCTTTAAAAAATCTGTAAAGGGGCTTACTCAGAACTTTCCTCGCAAGTGGAAGTTGTGACATCTAATATTTCGAAAAATCAAAGGCAACTAAGTGTAAAAATAGCCTAACGTTCCTAATAATACTGAAAAAATAAAAGGAAACACTTAGTAATGCAAATTGCATCAATTTGAAAAAAAAATTACAGACGGGATTCAGCGCTTGCAGAAAGGATTTCAACTGGAAGCAAGCAGCGCGTCCGTTATTCCCAGCCTGCCAAGAAGCACTGCCTCGTGTCACCGCGATGTGACTTCATTACATTCAACAAGCTTATTGTTGCTCATTTTCGTTTTTTACAACAATTGTTTTGTGTTAGTTGGGTTCCATTTTGGCAAGGCTAAAGCTTGAGCTATGCGCAAATTGTTACTTTTATTTATTTCTCAGTTAAAGCAAAAATAGACAAAGTTTAATTTTTTAAATGTGCTCACCTTGTATGTACTTGACCGAATTTTTCTCGGCTTCATGCCAGGTAGACATATAATTCGCATGTAATATATCGTCTTCCCCCAACAAATGGTTTTTGAGTTATATCGCTAACAGACAGACATGCACACGGAATTGAGAAAACCTGTTTTTCGTCATCTAGAGACTCTAGAACGTGAAGATCTGAAATCGGAAAAGTCAGAAGGTGATTTTTTCGCGATTACAATCTATGGAAGTGATCTAATATGGTCTCTCTGAAATATTATTGTCTCCGAGCTCTCAGTTCATTTTGGCAGCATAGGTAGGTACCTAAACAGGAAATCCTATTCATAATCCTGTTTACAAAATGCGCAAGGTTGATTGTCCAGTTCTATTGTATTTAGACATTCACATACAGCAGCTGGCAAGATTTCCAAATTAGCGTACCCCATTCATAATTCATATTGTGTTGCTACATGTACTGATTATTACTGCGAGCGTCCAGGAAATGGATTATATCATGAGGAGGTTGACCAGGATAAGTGAGGCATATGGACTGCGTCTGAACAATAACAAGACCAAAGTCATGATAGTGAACAGAGCAGACAACTCTCCCCACTTGCAGAACGTTGCTGGCTTTGAAGTGGTTGATAAATATATATATTTAGGCGCTTCATTAACGAATGGCGGAAGAAGCAAAAGTGAAGTACGACGCAGAATAAACATCGCACGGTCGGAAACCACTAAACTTACCAAAATTTGGAAGGACACCGCCATCACTAAGAACACAAAACTTAGACTAGTACAAACGCTCATATTCCCCATAGCCACGTACGCATCAGAAACGTGGTCACTGAAGAAGTCAGACAAATCCCGTATTGAAGCCTTCGAAATGTGGGTATACCGCAGTGTCCTCAGAGTATCGTGGACGGAACATATTAGAACGAATACATCGATATTGGACGAATTACATATCACCACCCGGTTGCTAAGAATGATCAATCGCTCTTACCTTCAGTATCTCGGTCATATTTCCAGGAGAACAGGAACAATCGAAAAACTTATGATTGAAGGCAAGGTAGAAGGCAAGAGGCCAAGAGGCAGATCGCCAACTCGTTGGACTAATCGAGTTGAAGATCTGCTACACACAGGGTTGCACGATGCCATCCAACTAGCTCAGGACAGGGACAACTGGAGAATCACTATCGATTCCCTATAATTTCAATTACAACGGTGTCACCAAACCCTCTCGAGGGTAATTGCACCGAGGAGGAGGAGGACATGTACTGTGAGAGTTTTTTTCAATTCTGTCAATTAGAGGTGAGTTGTGGGTCCGTTGGCTATTTTATACTTGCTGCTTTTGCTAATTTATGTACTTTTGCCATTGCTTGTATTATCTGGTATGCATAAAAGCATGGGAGTAACTTGGGGCATTATTTGGGGGGGGGGGCAAAATCAAGACTTCACAACATTTTTAAACCTAAATTGCAAAAAAATGCTGCACTTGCACTTGAAAATCAAAATTTTGGGGGGGCCGCTGCCCCCCTTGCCCCTCCCAAGTTACGCCTATGCATAAAAGACTGTGCCGTTATGTTTTCTCAGCTGCACCAGTTGCTTCCATTCAAACCTGTTGTTGAACAGGTTTTGTTAGCAAGACGTAGATTCTATTAGTACAGATAGATTTATATAGAATTACTGTAGGGCTATACTTTTGTCTTTTTTCTTTCTGCTCAGGTTGTGAAATATTTAGGAAACGAATATTATTAAAAGTAAAATTCTATGCAGATGGTTTTTTTACAGTTATGGTAGAATTACTACTATTCTACTTCTTTCCATGGAAAGAAGAATACCTAAAGTTAGAACGCAATGAAAAGTTATAGAGAATTTAATTATCTACTATAACAATTATAAGTTAATGGATCTAGATAGGTACAAATATTTAATGCTATAGTCTATAGTAGCAATAAAGCGAACGTAATACTAATGAATTTAGCATGAAAAGATGCTTTTTTGGTTGCAAGTTCTACTTGCAGGTATTATATGTTGCCCATAATACACGTTGAAACAATAAAGAAGCCAACCTGCGATCGATTACTAATAATAATCAATGGTAGTATAATAGCAGATCAACCCCCTTATCATTTATACACCACGGTAGCTCTGAAATGTTCTTACTCACCGCAATGACCTAACTAGCTCAATCTCGGTGGCCTTGGGTTGCAGATTTCTATCATCAGCTGAACTGCTGCAAGCTCTTATAATAATAAAAATCACAGGGCGCCAGAAATCACAGATTTCAATAAATAAATAAAATTATAGCAACAATTAGGTTTATTTAATTAATAATTAATAGTTGCTCGCAACATCGTTATTAAGTCTGTAAATTATTTATCACAATATTAAAAAATTTAAATACAGTATATAATACAGTATATTACTAATGCTGAAAATGCAGCACACACAAAAAAATATGTGAACCTCTTTTGGGCTCTTGGATTGAATATAATTACAACTCAATGAAGGAGTAAGCTTACCACTGTCATATGTTTTAACCGTTATCTCGGTATTGATGATAAAATGGCGTGAGGGCACTTTTTACAAAATTCTTAATAAGTATTCATATAAGCATTTAGCAAAACTTTAAATTTGTGAACAATTAATACATTATGTTTTGAATGTGTAAAGCGTAGATTTGTGATCAATTAATACATTACATGTTAAGGGAGTTTAAATTTGTAAATTATAAATCTGAAGCGTCGTTAAAATCGATTGAGCCAACAATTCATGGGCGAACGGGGTTATCAACAAACGTTGAAACAAGACTAACCTGGATTGTGATAAAAAAAAACTTCGCCGGCAGGCACTGAATTGGTCCAGGATTATCTTAGCGTACCAGCCAACAGCAGCATCGAACTCGTGGCCGAAGTTGATAATGGAACCGACGCTCCTTGTTACAACTTGGCAAGCTCAAGATGACATTCCAGAAAGGAGTTGCGGATCCAAGTTATTAATTATGGTGTTAAATAAGGAGACAAAAATAAGAAGACGTCTAAAAACGGCATCTAAGAATGGCGTTTAAGAATGACGTTGAAGAATGACGTCTAAGAATGACGTCTAAGAGCTAATAAATGAGAAATGGGAAATTACTAAAATGAATATCAAACAAGTAGAGTAGACATACCTGATTTTAGTCATCAGCTCACAAACGAAGTTAATTAATAATCGGTGCAATAGCACGCGGAAATGCCTTCGTAGAAGCAAGTTACTTCAACCGAATGCAAAAATCGAATGCCCGCTAAACAACGGAATAGCTGCTCGCTGGCGCGGAGAAATAACAAGTGAATTTCGGAAAAACCAAAACCAGCACTTTTGCGCGAACAAGATTTGATATCGTTTGAAATACAGCGAATTATAACTCAAGTGAAAATATACAGGCTGGCCCGGAAATGAATAAATGACGAAACAAATAGCCGGAGCTAAAGATTTGCTTCAACGTTCGTAGAATAACATTACTTTCAGGGTATATTGCGTCATATTTGCTCATGGCCTACATCTTATGATCATTAATGTATTTTTTTTAAATAGTGTCCGTTTCCAGTAAAGTATAGTTATTTAAACGTATATTGTTCCAGTATTCAGTTTGATTTAGTTTATTTAACTGTAAATAGGCACATTTAAAAGTAACTATATACGTACCTATTTAATACACACTCTGATTTCATTACATCTTTATTAACGTACTTTGATTGATAGTGGTAGTAGCAAATGTTCTGGCCTGGCCATAGAATCGTTTTTGAAGTATTTTAAAAATAGAAATTGGAAAAAATGATTGAAGGGCCAAATACAATCTTTCCACCACAGATCTGTTAAGTTTGTTTCTTTTTATAATTTTTAAAAACAACGATACTTTCCTATATTGTGTTAGTGTTATATGTTTATAATGCTTATTGATTAAAAGTAAACATGAATTGATATTTTATTAGAAAAATATTTATTTAAAACATATAAAAGTATCAATATTTACAAAACTAACCATCTAATGGTACAAATCCTTTTTTATATACACAGTATACAATAGAACCGCAAAAATAAATATTAAACAGAAATACTGCTACAAACAGCATTAAAAAGATCGCAATACGAAACATTATCTCGAGTTCACTTATGTGATACTTACTTTTCCCCTTTGACGACTTTGAAGAGTCATCTATATTATTTTCAAAGTGTCCGCTTATTCTATTTTTATATGTGCTAGCCAAACTTAAAAAATCAGTCTTTTTGATGTCGACATTTTTAGAAATATCGTGCTTCGCTTCGGGAACAAACTTGTTATTTAACAGCAGTGAAACTTGTAAATTTGTGGCATCAAACGCTAAATTTGAGACGTGGTTCGTTTCATTACAAGTTTGATTGAAAAGCAACGTACTTTCAAGTTGTGAAAAGATGGCACAGCTATGAGAAGTACTAATATCTATATTTTTGCTTGTTGAAGGCACCGATTGTAGACTATTGGACGATGAATGTGGCTGAATAGAGTGACTTAGTGCGAGTACGTCGAAATGTTTACTGTTGCCGTTTAACAATGTTGGTTTAGTGGCCAAGAATTCGATTTTTTCTAAATTCTGGAATGTGTTGTCCATTGCAGTCTCTTCTAAGTGGTTTTGTAAACGACTTTTGGTGGGATTTACCAATTCCGAGTGCGGCGAGTATGTGAAACTAGGTTTATAAGGCTTCGGAACGTTTTGTGCAGCAAAGCTCTGTTTTGGGCCGCCATAACAGTTTTCGTTGTCAAATTGGAGAAGTTGTGGAGTTTTATTGGGAATCTCGATTGTATCCTGTAGTGCCAGTAGTAATAAAATTCTAAAAAAAAAATAGTTAGTACACTGCATATTCTAGTTTTCAGAATGTTCAACAATCCAGAACTAATAATTTGTCTGTCTACAACATTTTTTGTTGTAAATATTTGCAGAGTTTATTGCTATGATAAGAAATGGGCATGCAGGTAAATAAAAGCTAAGTTCTCACCCTTGAAATATCATTTTCGAATTTATTCAGCCTGGTAAATGAAAAGTAGCGGTTTGAGCAATCATTCACATTTTTGCACATTTCATGTCGACTGGCACTCAAACTAGCTTGTTCAGATTTTAATAGATATTCTGGCATGTACGACTTTATCAGTGAGATTAGATATGGCTAGTTTTCAGTATTACAACATTCGACGGCTGATATGATGTTT
This sequence comes from Agriotes lineatus, assembly GCA_940337035.1. Taxonomy (NCBI): domain Eukaryota; kingdom Metazoa; phylum Arthropoda; class Insecta; order Coleoptera; family Elateridae; genus Agriotes; species Agriotes lineatus. The sequence goes on along the minus strand of OW679195.1, from coordinate 177,541,003 downwards.
GCAACCGATTAAATGCCTCTGATTAGATTAATGCTCTTCCGGAAATAAAAATTTAAGGTTGCAGCCCTAAATATTAAACAAAAATTAACGTTTTCAACTTAGTATATCCAAGCATTGCAACTTACTATTCAAGCATGATTAAATATAATTACATAACAGTCTGCAACTATATGGCCTATAAATAACAGCACCATTTGACTACTAATCTGTTTTATCAATTACCGCATTCTTGCCCTACAAAGCTAGTGGGCAAGGAAATATCTATAAATATTAAATACACATTAATCTTCTGAAATTGTCCTTCTCAATAGAATCGTAATAAAGATATCCATATGGGTTTGCCATTGAATGCTATTTAAAAATACTGTATACAAATACGCATTTTTAAATAAACCCTGCAGATATTCTGGCATTTTATTGAAAAATGTAGATGAAATAATTATTTCTGATTTAAAAGTATGTTATAGTAACAGGACTAATTAATTTTTTATTATTTGTTGTCATACGTTCCAGTTTCGGCACACGGCTTCCTATTTTCTGATCAAAAAATTCTGCGGTATTTAGTCGCAGCTAGTCATCATCCATTTCCTGGATTTATATGCTGAGGCTAAATGAAAAAATAACTCTTTCTTGATTGTTTTACAAACTCGAACCGGTTAAATAAACTTATTAATATCATTATTCAAGCTGAATAAGTTCTTAATGTTTTCGTAAACAACTTTCCATCATATGAAAACATACTCTAGGAATCATACTTATTGTATGATTATATTTTGTTATGAGAAAATATGCCTTTATAATCGAAAAATATTCCTTGCTTTTTCAAATCAACGATTTAATATCCCACTTTACAAAATTCTATTATATATTTAATAATCAGTTATCATTGTAGAATTGTATATTTATTGTTGACTTTTATAGTTACTGAATATTTTCAGATTTACACAAGGACACATTATTTATTTATTTGCGGTCGTATCTGTCTGGTCTTTGAATTTAAAACAAATCTAGAAAACCCCAAACATGTCATTAGTTTTTCCATTCCATCTATTCTAATTTTCTTAAATTATTTTTTCTCTCCTTATCAACCCACAGCCATTCTATGGTAAGAGTACGCTCAATTCTACTATCATATTAAATAATAAGATAATAATTAGAAGTAGAGAAAATACAGGACGATCAACTTCAAATTGTGAAGAAGCTCATCATGAAAGGCAACTAACGGAAAATAATGCTAACTCCTATATTTAAATAAGTTGTAGTCATAAAAGCTGGACAAAGTAAGTATCTACAAGTACTTAATTAAATTTAAAACGAAAACAAATAACCAAAGGAAAAGAAGAAATTAGAACTCAAAATGGAAAACCGAAAAGAATGAAGGAAAAGATAATATAGCAAGTAGAGGTCATGTAGTAACGTTGAAAACGGTAAAATAGAAGTTCCTTAAAATAAAACTAGAACTCTCAACAGGCAGGTATAACAAAAATTAAAACGATCCAAACCAGAACAGGAAAAACAATGACTGTGGCAAAATGATAAAAATGGGAATAACAACATGGAAATTAAACTTAAGAGATACAACAGTCTACGTCTACATGGACAAAAATGGAACCGAGAAATGATGAATACAGATACTGAACCCTGAATAGAAATTGGGGAAATGGTATGTCTGAGACATCAACAAAATAGAAATAGAATTGATAGAAAACATTTTAGACGCAAATTTAAAGATGACCATTTTCACATAAAAACCAAAAATCTCTAAAGCACTTTACACCGAACTTTCTTCGTAAGTATGGAGTGCATCGACCGCTGTACATTGCTATATTTTTACGGTACCATTTTCAGCAAGGGTAAAACATGAAGTATGTGTAAATTATTAGTTTTATGGATTCCTGCGTTAAAGCAAAATAAAATATACGGTACCCCCCACCCAAGAAAAGCGCCCTTCCGTGCTTTCCAAGAATACTTCGATACTCAGCATCACTCCGTTTCGCTAATACAATGAAATGCTATGAACCAGTTATTTAAAAAAAAAAAATAAAACAAAAAAATTTTTTTTTGCCGACGACCATAGCTAAAAAGTTGATGTTGCCTTCATTTTCGGAGGACCTATCGTATGAAAACGATCCAAGACTTCAGGAAGGTTCCTGGCGACTGGAATCGTGTACACATACGAACATACATCCCCCGCACAGCACGTTTAGGCACCCCCCAATACGGGGATTGATCTAGTGGGCTGGGATCTTCACCAAAAGATCCGCACCGCCGAGACGGAGATTTGATATAGTGGGTTCATTAGTCGGTTGTGTGGCGAAAGTATATTCGGTAGACATCTAATCAGCATGCAATTGTCATCCTCCAACAAATATTTTTTGTGCTGTAGCGCCAACCGACAGACGGATAGCCTAACAGATAGACAGACAGACGGAATTGAGAAAACATATTTTCGTCATCTAAGATTTCTGAATCTTGGATGGTGATCTTTTCAGGATTACAATACTTCCTTCGTCTATTAGACGAGGGAATTACAAATAAAGGTGAAGGGTGTGTGAAGATGGACGAAAGAAATATGCTGTATTCGTCTACTTATCAACCCGCAATAGCCAATTTGGAAAGCTTAACGTTAAAATTCCCTTAAATAATATTATCAATCTGTTTATGAATATGGAACAAGAAGGTAGCCCCAAAGTCTTCGTTCCACGAGGATCCCTGAGTTTGACAAACTATCACAGGTGACGACATGTAGGGTGTTGCAGGACGTACTGTACACATCCAAGGAGGTTATAGGGGACGTTGAAACATAAAAATTTTGCATATAAAGTTTTTCTTATAAATCCCTCTCCGCCTAGTTGCAGCTTCCTAAAAGAAGTGATTATATTTCTATCGGAAAAGAATTTGATTATGCAAAAATATGTATTAGAAAACCTGACTTGTTTAACACATTTATTAGCTTTTTTAGTTTCTTTTTAAAGCTAATAGTTATAGTAAAAAAAAAAAATACATTATAATGCACGGCACAGTTATTCATAAAAATGCCTTGCATCGTAAGGTATTTGATTTTTTACATGAAATCTGTTAGCTATATGAAAAACCGGAGGAGCTGAAAAGGTTTTTAAATAAATCAGGTTTTTCGTCAGATACTTTTTTAAAATAAAATTCATGTCCGTTAAAAAGTTTTAACAACAACATTTATAAGGGTTGCAAATTTCGACCCCTTAGTCATACCAAATAGTTATTTAACCAACAAGTGTGTTAATGAAGGCGATTAATAATCGAAACTGTTTAAAGCACGAACGAGCGATAGCGAGTGAGTGCCTTTAATAGTTGAGATTATTAATCGTCCATTAACAAACCAGTTGATTACAAAATTTTTTCGTTGACCGCAAAATCTTTTTTGTGGCGAAAAATTTGATTAATACAACTAACCTCCATGCAAAATATCATTAAAACGTCAAAATCACAAAAACAGTTAATTAATGAAAAATAGTGTATTAATCAAAAACAGTGTATTAATGGATCTATTAATCCATCCTTTAAAAAAACAGTTAATTAATGAAAAAGAGTGTATTAATCAAAAGCAGTGTATTAATGACGTCTAATAATCCATCCTTTTTTAGGAAAAATAATTAATTAATATTGAAATTAACAAGCGGTCAACGAAAAACGTTATTAAACATTTAATAAATAAGCATGTTGTTGGTAGATAATATTTTCCAATTTTCACTTTAATACCCTTTTCCAGTTTTCAGTAAAATGGCAATAACCTATTATTTAGAGCCCTTCTTTAGAAGGGTGTAACTCGGCGGGGAGGGATTTTTTATATTTTTATCTTCATCAGTGTTGTTATGGATTTTTAAACAAATTAATTTTAGTATCGTTAAGAGCCTCATTGGATAGATATTACCGCACTTAGTGCGGTAATGAATATTGCTGCATTCTTTTTGTATAAAGAAATAAATTGAACCAGAATTTATTGATGAAGATAAAATATTGAACAATACACGTTTGCTGATGGCACTTTACGAGACTGGTTTGATTGCGGCAAAACTCGGCTCACCGCCTCGTTTTTGGCAAGCAAACTCGTGTCGTTAAGATGCTCATAATCAAACTTGTATCGTTAATATCTATAACGTCATCTATAACTTTCTTGAATTTGTACAGTAACTCGTGCATCACTTTGTATCTATCTAGCGACTTCTATAGAGGGACTGTAATCAGAAGAAAACACCTTAAAACTGGTAAATTATGTCACTATGTAAAGGAATGCAGAATAGCAACTAGCGAGATCAGAAGGTTCTCGATACTACAAGAGAAATAGAGATACTAGAGTAAGAGCCGCTTTATTTATTAATACAAAATATGCTGAGGTAAAAAGTGTGAACTGTAGAGTAAAGTCCGAATCATTTTAGTCCATGCTTAAAGATGAAAAAACACCTAGGTGTTTATTTTTAGAGGTAACTACCTAAAATGGGTATTTGTATTTAAAGCCTGGTTTCAAATATAAAGCTACGCGTAATCTAACCAGTATAATTGATTGGTAAGTGAATGTGCACTATTCGAATTTTACAAAAATGTAGAATTAAATAGCTGCACTGAGAACATTTACTACCTAAAATATATAAGGTTGTTTATATAATTTTGTCTTTTTCTTTGCCTTATTAAGATTGTTTCTGAATATGTATGTAAGTATACAGGATGGTCAAAAACTAGCAAATTATATCATTACTGTGTTCTTCCTGACAGTGCATAGAGTTATTTTTTAAATAATGTTCGAATACTCAGCTCCAATCTCACAATCTGTAAATTAAAAATGTACTTCTTTAGAAAAAAATGTGACAATGCTGTTTAAGTAAATATACCCATGTATTGGTGATATCATTTTAGATAACTACGACATATAAGTCAACACCGATTTACAAATCTCTCTTAAAGAAACAAATTTTATCAGTTTTAAGGCGCGGATGCGGATACATTAACGTTGACTAAGAAGTCTATACAGAGTTTTCCAAAAAGTATGAAACATTTATGGAAAACTGTTACTCGCTTTGGCGGGGGAATGGAATTAATTTAATATTTCTGTAAGAGTAAACTACTATTATTTTCACTTATAATACCATGAGTAGTCAAAGTTATGTCGAATATTTTTGTTGTGGTATCACGAATGTCCATTGCGCTTAGGTTCGATCCTAAGCACAATGGACATGAGTAGTGATACCACCGTAAACATATTCTACTTAACTTTGCCTAAGAATGGCATTCCAGGGACTATTCAATGAACCAAACTACTTTTTAAAATTAGTTTTCAGAAAATCTAGCAACAGACTACGCAATTTCTATAGTAACAGAACACTAATATTGACTTTTTCTAATAAAAATCACATTTATTTAAAATAGTCACTTGAATACCTTCTAGGAAGATATATCCGCTGATATTTTTTTTGATTGGTCAAGAAACGTGAAAATTCTAGATTTTCATTGGTCGCTTTTTGACAGATGACAGGTGAATTGAATAGTCAATTTTATTTCTAAAAGTTACAAGAAGAATGTTATTGTATTTAAAAATTGAGTTCAGCTATGAAGTTTTCAAAACCAATATTAATTTTTGTGTTTATTCTTTCTTTCAATTGAAAATGTTGTTACTTATTATATGAGTATAAAATACGAGTAGATATAAAATGAAATGACATGAAACTCATTAAACATGCACTCAAAACAAAGTATTTGTGTGTTTGTACTGCTGACTCGTCCAATTTTATTTAATTCCATGACCTGCCGATGTTTACTTCAGTGCTTCAGTTGTCTAATGAGTGAATTTCAATTAATTCTACTTTGAAGAAAAAGCGTTAGTAACAAAGCACACCAATACCGGTCCTGAAACATCCTCGATTTTTTGTATTTATTGTGTTAGTTCATATCATCATTCATCACCTTTTATATGCAAGTGTTTTAAGAATAACGAAATCTAAAGCGATTAAAAGGACTTAAATTCTAAATATGTGTCGATCGTTTTTATAAGTAGAGAAGTGAATATTTTTAACCCAAAGGAATTGTATATTTTCGCTATACATAAAGATTGAAAAGAATTGAAATAAATGTCATTTACGTCTATTGCTTACTTTACTTACAGATTTTGAAAAAGACTGTAATCATTCTTTAGTTACAGCAAAGACTAAGATAGTCTTTGGTTACAGCTTACAGAATCTAAATTGATTGACTCTCAAGGTAGGCCATGAAACGCACTGTTATCATATTTGATTTCCCTGAATTGGTAATATGTGAAAAGAAGTAATTGTCAAACTACAAAGTTTGTTTATATTTTAAAATTTGTCATTTAAATGACAAGTAATCAGTAGCGGTGGGAAGAGGGATTTCGATTGCTGTTGCTGTTGATTTTGTTAATTCTGTTATTTTGTTATTGCTATTGTTATTGCTGCTATTTTTGTGTATGTTGTTAATTCTGTTTTGAAATGCGCCATACCACAATGTTGAGTACGCCTCTGGTTTATTGTGTCATTTAACTTAAATAAGGTTAACAATTTAATGTCAACATGATAGATGTCAAAAATGTTATCAATACAAAACTTGGAAATTACTAGATTCTAACATTAGTTCGGATTTTCACCGAGCTTCAATCTAGATTCTGTAAGCTGTACATATTCATATTATTCTTACATATTTTTTGTACGAATTTTGGATATTATTACTACTCGAAAATCCTAGCTAAAGCTTATCGACCAATCACTGCAAAGCAAATTTAGAGCCCTATTACGTTCGACTGAACACTTTTAACGTATCATTGCCCTTATATATTCTTACGGCAGAGGAGTATTTTTATATAACCTTACGTAATATTATCTTGATTAATTGTCATTACCCTCGTCTCCACCCTATCTCCAGTTCATTACAATTTTTTTCCAAATGGTGCTTACTGTTTGAACATCGAATTTTGGACCTGCTCCAACTTCTTTTTCCCTTTCTAAGCTGCTGTTTTTTCATTCTTCTAGAGTACTTGCTGTGTAATGATCTCATTAAATGCTTTGTCTAATGCAGTTTGAAGTTTGTTCTATATTTGACACTTCTATTTGTTTGTTTGCTCATGTACGTATTATAGAATACAATTTACCATAGATACCAACTGCTATGGTCATACGATCTAAAATACATAAATTATTATTCGTATTTTATATAATAATGTGCTATTTTACTAAATTCAAAATCGATTAATAAAGTGGCACTTTGATGCATAGAAATGTCACTTTACTACTTTACTACTTGATGTCAAAACTGACGGAAAACCTAACCTGTTAACCTCGAATTTAACATAATCTAAGAGTGCTACCAACATATTATTTATACGTTTGAATTTCCACAGCCCCCTTTTTTAATGGACATGTGGTATAATGCTTTTATATAAACGTTTGTTTATAAATACTAATACAAAATGCGAAAAATAGCATACGCAATTCGTAAGAAAAGTAGTTTTACTAAACTTATATAGCTTTTTAAGTTATTCGGTCGCTTCGCCCGCTCTTGCTCAATCAATCTATATTCGTTTAGTAAAACTTGACTTTTCTAAACTTGTTGTGTAATATACTATTTTCTACAATCGTGTCAAGACAACTTTTAATTTATTATTTAATTGAGAGTAAGCTATTCTTAGAGTTATGAAAAAGTAATATATTGAGAGAACAAACACATCTTTAAAAACGGGTATTGTATCACGTAAGTTTTGGAAAAGAAGCGAGAGAGAGAGAATATATTGACCATTTTGTTTTTAGTTCATATTTTTTATGCTTCAGTTTGTTTATTATTTAGCAATATACAGGGTGCCCGGATTTCATAGGGACAACATGGGTAACTTTTGTATTTGAAGAGATAGAGAGACACTACTGACAGGCGCGTATGATGATAAGCGTGCTTTTTATTTCGAAACATAATTTCACAGATAACATAATAAACAAAAAACAAAGTTTTTGTGATCATGGCACTAGTGATTTGTGCCTGTAAAAAGAATAAGCGCAGTTTTTCAAAATTTTGAAGAAATTTCCATATCATGTAATACATCATTGCATTCAGAAAACAATTCTCTCTTAAATGAGCCAAAAAAAAAATGCACGGTACCAATTTAAAATTTTGACGTTAGGTTAGATCACTAAAAATTTGCGCAAATGAAATTGGTTTTATTAAGTGCTAATACAAGTATTTAAATTACCATGCAAAGTAGTTTAAATCGCATCTCAATATCTTAAGTAACAAAAAAGTTACGGCATATAAAAGAAATTAAGATATTATGTTTTTTTTTAATTTTAAACAAGTAGGCCATGACAAGTAAAATTTGAAAATGGATTCTTAATGAGCTCTTTAAAGCCTGCACCTTTTTGATAATTTAACCATCTCTCTATCTCTACAAATACAAAAGTTACCCATGTTGTCCTACGAAATCCGGGCACCCTGCATAGTATGATCAAAAATTATTTTCATCTAGTATGGCCATGGAATACATCCTAATTTATGATTACGACTATAACTCACTTAAAAATCTGGTGTGATACACGCACACAACTTCCTTTTACAGTGATCTTATAATTAACCAAAAATTTGATTTTAACTTTTTAGCTTTTGTCAAAAATTACCAATTCTACAAAAATGGTACGAAATAGAGCGTTATTTGAAGAAACAATTTTTTTCTAGAATTTCAAGCTGAATTCAAAAATGTAATAATATACCGGGTGTTCTGTTTAAAATAGGCGTTAATAAAAAAAATATAAAAAAAACAAAAGAAATCCATTTTAGAAGTATTCAACTGGAAAATCACCTATCTCACATCAATACACAATAAAAATTTAATAAAAATGTGAAGTTTGAAAAAAATCGTTAGAACCGTTTTTGAAAAAATAAAAAAAAAACTGAAAAATCACAAGAGTAAACACCTACTTTCGGTTATGCGATTTTCTTCAAAAGCTTGCTGTCGCATCTACATAGTACACAACATTTATATGAAGTTTCAACGCCATACCTCTTTTCGTTTTTGAGATATTCTGTTCACAGACACACACACAGACAGACATACAGATAGACACACAGACACAGGCAGACATACACATAGACACACAGACAGGCAGACAGACCATTAAAAAAAATATGTTTTTTGGGTTCAGGGGACTCTAAAACGTGAAGATCTGTTGAAAACTCAATTCGAATTTTTGGGGTTAATCCAATACTTTCTTTATTGTAAAAGGAAGTAAAAATCAAATATCAAGTTTGACATTTAAGTATAAACGTAGTTGCATTCATAAATGAGGAACTATTCCATAGCCATACTAGATGATAATTTTTTTTTGGTCATACTCTATTTTAATATTCAGATTTTTTTTAACAGCTAAAGAAATGTATCCGCGTATGTCTAAGGAATTTTAAACTTGCCAAAACTTTGCTAAACGAAAAAAATATGTAAAGGGTTTTACACGAAACCTCGCTTGCAAATGTGGCGCGCATGGATTGCTGCACAGGATTGGCAAATTTCGATGTTTTCATAGGAAATCTCGGTAACTATGACGTATTGAAAAAGGAACCCCTTATCATCGATATCTTTTTTCGAGAAAAGCGTAATAGTTAAAACCAAAATCGGCTATCGTCTTTTGTTTCCGCGTTATAAACAAAAGTTCGATTTTTCGACTTTTCGTTTTGTGGCTAAATCTCGCTTATTTATAAAAATAGTAAAAAACAATTTCTACGTGTTTCAAGCAGTTTTTAGATCAAATTCGGGAGCGTAGTCCGTTAAAAAAATTTTAAATTTTACGTTATCCCAAAAATTTTAATTTTTGAACTCATAGTTCATTACGGCATCATGGGAAAGAAGATTTTTCCCTCATTACAGTGATATACCGGGCGATTCATTAGCATGGGAAAGTATCATTTTTACAGAGCCGCATTTAACTTAATTTTTTTAAATGGCATACCCCCCTGTATATTTTTACATACTTGGATTTTTTCTTTTCTGAAACTTTATAAAGAAGTTTAGTCTTTGAAATTTGCTTCAGCAGTTCTGGAGTTATTAATTTTTTTCTGTTAAAATGAGCGCTTACAGACACTTATTCAAAAATCACAGGACATTTTTGGGATATGAAATTGAAATTCCGCGTATGCTTAAAAAACGTTTATTTCTGGAGTATCATTTAATGAGGAGAACGCCTGTATGCATTGTGGGGTTACTTTGCTGTAACATGTATACTTTTAGAAATTTTGAAGCGCCATAACTTTATTTTTTCAAATGGCACCCCCCCATATTTGATTGCTTAGTTGTCTTCAGTGTCTCATTTTATATTTCTTGCACCCTACATGTTCTCTTCCAAAAATACAGTTTAGGATATAATTTGGATTTCTTTAAAAATGCACATATCTCATCGATACCTACCCAGTGTGCAATGGAAACCTAGCGGTGTTGCTCGAAATACGTTATAATCACACTCGTTTCACGTCACGGTTTTAATTTGTTGGGAAAGTTAAATTAACGAAAGATGTATGGTGCGAAACTGAGATATACCCACATGGGGACATGCAAATGTTCAAGACTTGGGAAGAGTGCAATCCATGGTTTTATAATATCCATAAGTATGGAAGTATACACAAGTAGGTACCCTTAATGTACAATAAGAAACTTAGTGTTATCTATATATATAAAACTGAAAGTACTGACTCACTCTATCACTCATCAACGCCCAGCCCAAACCCTTGGACCTAGAAAGCTGAAATTTTGCACAGAGGTTCCCTTTATGATGAATACAAGGAATAAGGAAGGATATTTCGAAATTAAACCCCTAAAGGGGTAAAATGGGGGTTCCAATTTTATATGGAGAAATAATATGAAATAGACATTTCTACTTGAAACTCCTAAAAACAAATAAGCAAACACGTATTTTGTGATTTTCCGAAAATCAACCTCTCAGGGAGTGAAATGGGGTAAATAAGCCTAAAATACGATATGGCTGTCGTTATTGAGGTTTTTTGGAACGTTGATTGCGAAAATGGCATTTATTTTTAAGTCCAAGACAGTGGACATGATATAAGGGAAGGGACGGGACGGGACAGGACGGGACTGGACTGGACGGGACGGGACGGGCTGGATGGAACGGGACGGGACGGGAGTGGACGGGACGGGAAGGGACGAGACGGAACGGGGCGGGACGGAACGAGACGAGACGGAAAGGGAAGGGAAGAGATGAGATGGAAAGGGAGGGGACGGGGCGGAAGGGGAAAGGACGGGATGGGATGGAAGGGGAGGGGACGGAACGGGAAGGGAAGGGACGGGACGGGACGGGACGGGAAGGGACGAGACGGTACGGGGCGGACGGAACTGGACGAGCCGAAAAGGGAAGGAGGGGGATGGGATGGAAGGGGACTGGACTGGACGGGACGGGATGGGACGGGATGGGACGGGACTGGACGGGACGGGAAAGGAAGGGGCGAGACGGGACGGAAAGGAAAGAGAAGGGATGGTATGCAAGGAGAGGGGACGGGACGGGACGGGATGGGACGGTACGGAGACGGTGGCGGAAAAGGGGACGGGAACGGGGACGGGGACGGGAATAGGATGGGATGGGATAGAATGGGATGACAGAAAATAATTAGTCATTATTTAATACACAAATAACGAACCTCGCGCGGGTCGCGGGTAACAGCTAGTTTACTAAATAAGAAATAAACGAATATATAACCTAAGAGGACCTTCATTTTGAACATGTTTTGTAATTCCAAGTGCTATTTGTTATAAATAAATACATAATTTGAAATTATTGTACGTTTTGAGTACGTGTGTATACTTGTGAATATTATTAAAACTTTGCGTATTTCCTATGGGTATATTTATCAGTTTCTCCCAAATACGTCGTACGTTAATTTAATTTTCCCGACAAATTAAAAACGCGACGTAAAACGAATGCTATTGTAACGTATGTCAAGCAAAAATTATTAACAATGCTTTGTCTCCATGGCACACTGGGTAGGTATCGATGAGATGTGTGTACATTAAAAAATTCGAATTATATCCTAAACTATCAAGTCTAAAAAATGTAAAATGTACACTGAAGACGAGTAAGCAATCAAATATGGGAGATGCTATTTGAAAATATTAAGTTTATGGCACTCCAAAATGTCTAAAAGTTAACGTGTCACAAAAAAGTAAACCCCACAATGCATATAGTCGTTTCTCGTCGTTAAATGATAATCTAAAAAGTGTATTGAATAAGTATCTGTAAGGCGCACACTTTTACAGAGAAAAATGCATAACCCCAAAACGCTTATAGCAAATTTCAAAAACTAAACTTATTTGTAAAGCTTAAGAAAAGAAACATCCAAATATGTAAAAAATATACAGGAAGTACTATTTAAAAAAAAAAGTTAAATGCGGCTCTGCTAAAATGGTGCACCTTGTATAGGGCAATATAATTTTACAGACTGCCACTTTGACTTTTTTGTATACAAAGGGACTTGTTTCATTGCAATATCTTTAACAGCATAGGCGCAATCGAGTTTTTCCGTACTACTGACCACTTTATATCATCATATGCCGTGACCACCAAAAAGTCGATATCGAATGGGAACAAAAATTTCATTTTTGTATTTCAAAAAAACTTTTATCTACGACCACTACTAAAAGTAGGCCTTTTAGCTCTAGCTTGTTTCACTAAAAGTGACGTTTTATAGTTTTAGCGTGATTTAAAGAAATCAGCTGTTTACTTTTAGCCCATGTGCTAAAAGTGAAGTGAGGTTATAAAACTACAATTTCGAACTGGAAGTGAAGTTGTAAAGTTATTCTAGTTACTTCTTGCGTTACAGGTAAAGTGTTTTTGAAATAATTAAAGCGTTATGTATTATGTAATGAATACAGTCAGATGTGGAGTATTAATAATTACATTTCGTAGATAACCTTGACAGTACTGGCTTCGCAAACATTCGCCCGCGCAGCATGGTTTACTGTTTATTATGACATAAATTAAAAGTGTCATAGATGCCAAACCTTTGTTAAATCGATATTTATGGATTAATAACAGTAAAATTAAGGTCGTAGATAAAATATTTGTATGCAACGCGTGCTAAAAGTCGTTTATTGCACGAGACATGGTATGAAACTCAGCCTTCGGCTTCCTTTCATAATTTTCATGTCTCGTGCATAAACGTCGACTTTTAGCACTTCTTGCATAAATAGCTATTACGGCAATAATTTGTGCCTATATGAAAACTTATTTAGGCCCTATCAGATATACTGATACAGATATACTTAGTTAGAAAATGATGTTTTTCGATGAGAAAATCCAAAAAGTGCTATTTTTCGGAAATTAAGTACTATTTCAATGAGATTTTTCAGCGAGTATTAGTCCTTAGCAAACTGAAACAATCCTCAAAGCCAGAAAACAAGTTTTTTTTCGTTAACTTTCTCAAAAATTTAATTTTTAAACTTTTTAAATATATCACAAAACAAGACAGACAGATATACGGGACGGAATTGATAAAACGTGTTTTTCATCTAGGAACCCTGGAACGTGAAGATCGGTAGTATAGTTTAACACGCCTCGGTCTATGCTCAGCTGTATGTTCTACAATGGCGTCAGCGGAAGGAGGGGTGTAGGCGTTACCCTTATTGATGCTGCTAAACTAATTGGTGTAAAACTTTTAATACGTTTATTGCTAATGACCCGATGATACATACAAACAAAAACCAACTTACTACTATATATATACAAGAGGAAAAAATAAGAAAAGAAATATGTACAAAAACAGTCGTCTAGACTCGGTCGCCGGTGACGCGGGAGGTGATGGGGCGGCCTTTCCCGGTTGTCGGAAGTGGGGAACGTGGCCTGGACGCGGTCCGATCCTCCCGGGAAGCGGGTGGTCCGTCGCCAGCGGGGGCCGCGACGTGGGCTGCTGTCGGGTCAGGAGTGGCTGGATGGCCCTGATGACAAAGTCCGGAAAAGCGCTGGCTGGTTCTCGTCCTAAGTCCTGAAGTGGCTGGATGGCCCTGATGACAAAGTCCGGAACAGAGCTGGCTGGTTCTCGTCCTAAGTCCTGAAGTGGCTGGATGACCCTGATGATAAAGTCCGGAAGAGCGCTGGCTGGCTCTCGTCCTAAGTCCTGAAGTGGCTGGATGGCCCTGATGAGAGCTGCTAGTTGGTCCTGAAAGGCTGGATGCTGCTGGGACTCTCCGGGGTTGAGTGTGGAGCTGTCCTGGAAGGCTGGAGGCTGCTGGGACTCTCCGGGGTTGAGTGTGGAGCTGTCCTGGAAGGCTGGAGGCTGCTGAGTGGTCCTGGAGCTGAAGTCGCTGGATGGCTCTGAAGAGAGCTGCTAGTTGGTCCTGGAAGGCTGGATGCTGCTAGGACTCTCCGGGGTTGAGTGCTAGAAGGCTGGATGCTGCTGGGGACTCTCCGGGGTTGAGTCATTTCTTCTGGCCTGGTTAACTCTATTTAAAGGAGCCCCGTCCTTTGTTTTGCGCTTCCTGGACGCTCATTGGTCCGAGGAGAAGGGATGGACTGCTTATTTTCCTCGTATTTAATGATTTCGCGGTTTTTTTTTTGCGGCGCGACATTATTAGCGCCTTGATGAGTGTCGCAATGGCTGGCCGTTGAAATGCCGATTCTAATGATACCCCATTTGCTATGTTTCGTTTGGCTTTAATTAAACTAAGGATTTGTTTTCCTCGAGCTCTGCGTATAAAAATTACTTAAGCATTATTGTTACTAAGTGTATTAAAAAGGTCTCCTTGTTTTTATTATTTGCGCGGCACTTTTTTTTGTTTTTTGATACCAAATACTCCTGAATTTGATTCTTCCTACCGCTAATTAAAATTTAGTTTTGTAATATTTGTACATTCGCCTGCGGTATTTGGCCTTTGTCCCGATTTAGCGGTTAGAGAATGAGTCTTTGTTTCTGCCCCCGGGCCCGGGGAAAACTTCGCCTGCACAGCGAGCCGCGATGTTTTCGTCGGCCGAGGAAAAAAACCTTTTAATCGGCCCTGTATGTTTGTTAGCGACTTGAGGGTAATTTGATTAGGTAGCGGCTAATTTTTCCTATGCCTGTGTGGTTTCTATAGGGGCGCACTATTGATTAGAAGTGCTGTTGTTAATTAAAATTAGATTTCAATTTGGCGTGAGTTTGGGCTGCTTTTAGAGGCTCCGCTCGTCGGCTTGCCTTGGTGTTTTATTGCGGGGTGATTTGCTGCACTTTAGAAACTGGTATGCTGTTTGCAATTTATTGTTTTATTTCTGCAGAGGTTTTTATTTGGAAATTTGTGTACTTTTAAACTGGCATGCCGTAATTTATTGTTTTATTTTTGCAGAGGTTTTGTTTTAGAAATTTGTGTAGGATCGTGGCGTATCGGTAAACAGAAGCGTTTGTTCTTTGTTCGTCGCTGCCTGTTTGGCAACGCAAATTTTTTTTGTTGATTTGATCTGTTCACCGATTCATATTAAATTTATTGCTAACAGATCAACTACAAGATTCACATGGGACATTGTCAGATAAAAATAATTCCTTAATTTAGTACAATACTAATGTAGTCATAGAAACATTTTTTCAATTAAAATGGATTTAAGTGTATCCTTAAGTTTATTAGTTTTTGTATGATTTAATATGTATCTGTACCTAGGCAATTGTAGATTTTAACATAATTGTAAAAATCTGTAGATGAAATTGGTTTATCGTAATTTCTAAAAATGTTACTGATACAGAATGAGACACAACATTGCGACAACAAATATAATAATCATTAGGTGAAAACAACGCCCCCTTTTGCATCAATTTTCAAAACCATTAAGAGGATGTATAATCCAACAATATGGCAAGTGTGAGCATTCTACGTCAAGGCGTTCTTGATTAATGAAATTAAATGTTTTTTTCTTGGGCTTGATCTTTTTAGTCTTCCATAAGTACTTGTTTTAAATATTAGGTAAACGTCTGTATCCCAAAATTGATTAAAAAGGTTTGTTATATCTTGCCCTTTTTTGTTGGTGTTTCTTATTAGTATTTTACTCACGCCATTAAAAAGTATAGTTATACAGTGCATGCTGTTTCTTTAAGTATTTAGCCACTCTCAACAATTAAAGATATTAAATTACTCAGCTCCAGTAAAAGGGCTAGGTTGTAATTGCTATTTATAATTTTTACAGATTTGCTCCCAGAAACATTAGTATTTTAATATTTTAAATTATTTAATGTGATGGAATGGCCAAATAAACAGCATGAATAGTAGAACGCTACAAACAAGTTTTAGAAATTGCTTATGCAATGTTGCAAAAGTACAAATGGCTTCGACCTCGACCATTTTTGCAAATTTACAACTTTTATTGTAACCTTTCAATCAAATGTGTGTAACCCAGAATTATATGAAAGGTCTCGTGAAGATAGATAACTTTTGTGAAGACTCGTGAAGATAGATAACTTTTGTGAAGACAGCAACCGTTTTGACGTTAAGAAAGTCAAAAAATAAAGTAGGTAAAGTGAAGTATGTCAAGCCGGATGATGGATGAAACATGATGACTCGAGAACGATATATCCTACACGGGTGGATAAGATCGGCTACTTTTCTCTGTATGTGTGTATGTCGATTTGTACACGGTTACCAGTAGTAGATCATCTCGCCAGGATGGTGCAGTGGCACAACCGCCGAACTGCCGTGCTTGACATGGCGAGTTCGAGTCTTAGTCTCGGAGATACTTTTTTAAAATATGCTGATAAATATGTTTATTTCTTATCACCCTTAATCTAAAATGTCACATAATAGGCACCCTCTTTCATAACCGTGATCTCCGCAAACGGTATAACCTAAGTCATAGACTCGATTTCAAACCGATTTTCTCCGCCCTATCACATTGAACGCACCGCACCGTTTAACAGATTATAAAGACTACATTTATCTTAAGGAGTTGGAGTCCCAAAAAGCACGTTGCAAAAACCGCTACTTGCCAGCGGTATGCTGACGTATTGATAAGGGCTTGCTTCATTGTGTTTTTAAAATATTTTCTATGATTTAAGATTTTAACACTTTTATATGTATGATTTTCTATCTTTGGTCTTCCATGCTGATTTTCTAATTTTCGTATGAGCATAAAAAAGGTTCACTTTTGGTCGTTTTCTACTTCATATTTTATGGTTTTTGTTGTTTTTGTTTCCATTATATTCATTGATTGTACTTTATATCGACCAGTTAAAGAATATTTAGAATATTTTAGGTTTGCATCATCTCATCTCATTATATCTGGCTATGAACTTCTTTACTGATTTTCTTAAGTTTTCATTTTTCTACGAGCGCTTTCTATACAGATTTCCATTTAGTTAGATTTTGCTTGGTGTTAGCTGTTCCATGTCTTATATTTTTACTTCCCTCGTCTAAAGCATGAAGAAAGTATTGTATTACTGAAAAAAAAAAACACTTCGTAAAATTTCCAGGTCCTCAGATCTTCACGCTTCGGGTTCCTAGATGACGCAAAAATGTTTCTCAATTCCGTATGTCTGCCTGTTTTTGGTTGTCTGTCTGTCCGTCTGTTGGCGGTATAGCTCAAAAACTACTTGTTCGAGGAAGATGGCATTTTGCATGCCGATTAGATGTCTACCTAGTACGAAACCGAGTATACTTCCTGTCAAATATATGCAGCGTCAGCACCTTAAAAAAATAAAATGGTGTCTGTTTTTGCCTTAACGCAGGAACTGGTGAAAGTAATAATTTGCACATAGTTTAGGTTTCTACTCTTAATGAAAATGGAACGCAACAAGTTACAGGGTAAATATCATAAAATGGATAGAAGTATGCTGTCATCACGCGTTCCTTATATAGTTCCATAAGCGACCCAACCCTGTCCCAGGATGGTCTAGCGGTGAAAGTCGCGTAGTAAGCGAATTGCGCCGTCTGAATGTGTGGGAACGAGCCTGGAACCCGAGTTCGAATGCCAGCGATTGCAATTGTCTTTATTTGCAAATTGGTGTAATTCGCGCTAGGGACGTTCTGTTTAAATCCCATTACAGATTTATTGTCTCTGTTTCTTCTATTATTATTATTATTATTATTTTGCTTTCATAATACTCTATTACACAATTTATTGTTTTATGAATTAGTAATTTTTCTCGTTTACCTTCCATATTTTTGCGTTTAATAGTTATGTTTGGTTCTAGATTGCGAAATGCTACTTTTACATTTGAGAATGAGTATTTTTTGAGAGCATCGCGAGCAACAAAACATTCGAGAATGCACAAAAAATTCGCAATCGAATATCAAAAAACGTTTTTTCGAAAAATGTACAGCTCCACATTAGAGGAAACCCAAACAAAATTTTGTCTAGTGACCTCTCCTTTAATCAGAAATTGCTGAACGTAAAATTCTTTTTTGTTCTAGATTGTAAAAGACTTTTACATCCAGTGAACAAAAAGCAGTCACTTTGATCGCCGATTTACGTCATAAAAGACTTTTATCTACGACAATGTGTAAAATTGACTTCTAGTTCGCAGTTTTAAGTTTGTAAAACGACTGTTTAATAACATTTTTTCATTAGTTCACGTCGTCAGTAGTAACGTGTTTAAAAGATTTCATTAGGCACGTTGTCAGTAGCAACGTGTTTTAAAATTTTTAAAACACTCAAAATTAGAACCGTTTGCTAATAATTCTAATTTACATTTTTTTTAATATTTACCGTGTTTTCTAGATTCTATCGTAGATACAATATTGTAGGATACACATGCGTAAAGCATCTTAGTCACTCGCGGGGCTTAAACGCTCGCTTATTCGCGTTTTAACTCTACCCCACTCGTGACTAAAGACTAGCTTTACGCACTTGTATCGTAAATTACTATTACATCCAGTGAACAAAAAACACTTTTACAACCGATTTAGGTCATGTAAATGTCAAATTTTTTTATCAGTTTTCGAAAAATTATTTTTTCATTTCGAAATTTAAGGGTTTACCTTTGAAATGTAGACGATAAGAAGGTTTCAAACTTTGACTTACCTTTAAATGCAGTGGAAAGGGTTTGGATAATTAATTAGTGTAGATAAATCTGACTGAAACAGTAAGATGAAGATCAATTATTATTTGTAAATTTTACGCGATCGCAAACTGATCCACATATATAGAGACGAATGCCGTCTTTCTTGGATTTATGGTTTGTGGGTAATAACATTCAAGACGAAAGGGGATAGTTGGATTTCAAACAAAGCTGGGCAAATTACTATTAAAAAGTAATTGATTACTAATTACCAATTACCGCTCAATGAAATAATTTAATTACCAGAGATTCAATTACTCAAATGAAATAGTAATTCAATTACCAATTACTTAGTAATTGTAATTGTACAACATAAATTACTTTTTCAATTACTTTCAATAGAAATTGTCATATAGTTGTATTTAGTAGAATTTTCTTGCAAGATGCAACTATCATTAGTGACGTGTCGATTCCTAATCGTAATCTAAAAATGCTTAATTTTGATATTTTATAAACTATAGTACTCAACAGGGGCCCTGAAACGTGGAAACTGAAGAAATCTCCGAAGGTGATTTTTTCGCGATTACAATACTTCCTTCGTCTTTTAGACGAGGGAAGCAAAAAGTCTTTTAACTGGTGCAGAGGAAGGCAATTTGTGCTGTATTTAAAAAAAAATCTGGCGTGATACAAGCACACAACTTTCTTTTACAGTGATCTTATAATTAGCCAAAAATTTGAATTTTAATTTTTAAGCATTTGTCAAAAAAATTCAAAAATTACAAATTCTACAGAAACTGTACAAAATAGAGCGTTAGTTGAAGTGACAAATTTTCTCTAACAGTTTAAGCTGAATTTAAAAATGTAATAATATACCAGGTGTTCTATTTAAAATAGGAGTTAATAAATAAAAAAGAAAAAACAAAAGAAACCCATTTTAGAGGTATGCAACTGGAAAATCACCTATCTCACATTAATACACATTAAAAGTGTAAAGTTTGAAAAAAAATCGTTAGAACCGTTTTTGAAAAAATCGAAAAATACTGAAATATCACAAGAGTAAACACCCTACTTCCGGTTATGCGATTTTCTTCAAAAGCTTGCTGTCGCATCTAGATGGTACGCAAAACTTATATATGAAGTTTCAACGTCATACCTCTTTTCGTTTTTGAGATTTTCTGTTCACAAACAGACACATAGACAGACCAATGAACAAAAACATGGTTTTGGGTTCAGGGAACTCTAAAACGTGATCTGTTGAAAACTCAATTTCAAATTTTTGGGGTGAATCCAATACTTCCGTTATTGTAAAAGAAATAGAAATTTCATCAGGGGATATTCATTTTGTATATTTAAATCTGTTCTTTTATCTTCCAAATAACGAGGTAATTCGAGTTCTATTTTGCCTTTAAGGTCTATTTCTTTGTTTATAGTTGATGTAGAGGGATTGTTAAAACCAACAAAATGTTCGTCTTCTGCTGCATTTGGATTGTCTGAATCTTGCTGTACCTCTTCATTTATATATTCAATATTGTATTAATTATAAGGGTATTGCTGCACCAACCCTTTTGTGTGTATCCATTTGTAATATTAAAAGTTAAAATTAAAGTTAGGTTTTTATGAAATGAGCTAAACAAACATGTTCTTTCGAACATATAATGATACATTTTTATTGTTAATGTAAAATAATTGTTCACTCCACCAAGCGACTACTAACTGTATTCATATTGTCTCCCTAGGCAGATTGTCGAAAAATATTTTTTAGAACTTGAAGAAATATCGAATTTCATTTTGTCTAGATTCTGTAATGGTATTCGAAAAAATAGCACATTGAATATGTTAGAAAACTGATTCTTCCATGTTCGTGTAAAATTAATCCGCTCGCTTTGCTGTTTGTAAATGAAATGTTGAAAAACTCACTTTTCTTAATTTGCGGAACAATCTAGTATTAAATATGCCTAACGTGAGGGTGCAATCTAAAAGTGCAGTAAAAGACAAACTTATTCCGCCTTTTAAAATTGTATTAATACCATACCCCATTCTTTTGTCAAACAGACATGGAATTTCGCAGTTAGGCACATTTTATTTGTGTTTTATGTTGTTTAAATGTTGTTATTGCATTTTGGCAGTTTAGTTCAATTCCTTACTCAAAAACGTAATTTTCTGGACTTAACGCCTGTTACACTTGCACGGCAGTATGACCCTACGCTGGTACATCATTTAAAACAAGCAAATTGAAATGAATAAACAGTTATTGTGAACCAATATCGATCGTCTAATGAAGCTATTTATCAATTATTATGGCACAAATGAAATTATTTTTACCGTAGTTATTGTAATCTGTAATTTACTTACCGCAAAAATATTTTTAGCGTATTACACAATAAATATTACGTACACTGTTACAACCTGCACATGACAGCTACACCAACATTCCACAATACACCAAATATGGTTCTCTTTGCCCGTGGCCCGTGCACACGTTAAAAATGCGAATGTTGCACAAAACTACCTGTTGTTCGACTCCTCAGAGGAAGTCATAAATTATTCTTTATTGCTCCGAAAATACCCTATTGCGATTTCCTTTAGGTAACTTAATAGGACCTTATCTTACTTTTTGGGTTCTGAAAATTTAGCACCCAGTCGTCGAGGTCAGAAATTCAGTAATTGAATTACTTACCACAAAGTAATTCAATTAACTGGAGTAATTTCAATGCTCACAAGTAATTAAAATACTTGTAAAGTAATTTAAATACTTTAGAGTAATTTAATTACTCAAATGTAATTGAGTAATTGAATGTAGTAATTAATTACTTTCAAAAAGTAATTATCAAGTACTTTTTAACAAAACTGGCCATTACTAATTACAATTACCGCATTTTGAAAAGTAATTCAATTCCAAGGCGAATATACAAAAAGTAATTTAATTACAAAGTAATTAATTACTGCCCAGCTCTGATTTCAAATAGTCAAAGTTTTGGCATGCGAATTTGTACTGAAACAGAAATACAACTACAACTATGCTGATGTTTTGTTCTTATTACTTCATTAGTTGTTAAGTTCTGTATTTAGCTTTATATTCGACGAAGGCAATTTCTTACATTTAATTAATTTTTTAGGGATTTATTTATAACTGACCCTTAAACAGTAATATGTATTACTGATAACAGGATCTATTTGAGTCTCATTAGCGTAAAACAGTCATGCTTAATAAATTTAGTAGAAGAAAAAGTAGTAGGTGAGAACTACCAGGTCTTGTATTATTCTAATTTTGTTCGTCGCAATTATATTTTTGTATCACTTAGCGTTTGCCAATCATAGTTTTACTAGCAAATGGATCTTCCCTTCCATTGCGTTGCTCAATGGTAGAAGGAGCCTGTACGATTTGGTGCACTATTTTGAAAACATCGAATGGATAGTTGCTTCAAATAGACGTTAAATTCGTCTTCTATTTTATTAGAGTACATTTAGCCAATAAGCAAACTAACTGAGCATATATTGTTCCAGTAAAAATGTATAAAATCTAAGATGAACAAGAAGATTTATACTATCTATAATACAATACAACGAAGCAAGTAAAACCATCACAAATCCTTACCAAGCTGTGTAGAAGTGTCACCAAGTTTCTTTTTATAGACTCTTGTAGAGGCACTTAATAAACTATGGTAAGGTTCATAAATAAAATTATTTGCTATGATATAATTTACAGACAGCCTGCCCACCTCAAAAAGCAAATTATATATCAGCCGGCAATTAAACGCAATTAATAGTTCATGCTTAGTCTTTGGCTGAGTAGACAGATAATTAATCATCGCCTCTGGTGTGGGACGAGAGCATGGCTTAGAACACGTGTTATTTTTTTAACTTTTAATTACACTGAAGAATCAGTTAGCCGTTTTCGGATAACAAATCACTACATGCCGAAAACTATCTCAGATGTTCATTTTAACGGGTGGTGTTGAAAGCTGAGATTTATGCTTGGCTGACTTGAAAGGCCTAATCCTTACCAAAATTCGAGTACTTTTCAAGTCATTAACCCATGCTGCTTCTGGCACGGCATGAGATTTGTGAAAAGGAAGGTGTTTGCGGCTAATTGTACCCATTTTCGCGTGGGTGGCTTCAGCGGTTCAAATAAATTAAACCTTAAAAGGAAATGTGAAACAGTTTTTTTAACTCTTTTATAAATTTGTTTTGACAACCTCTTCGCTTGAGGTGATTTATGAAGTACTTCTGTAAGTAGCGACATTACTGAAATTAGATACAATGTTAACATGGCTAACTTTATGTCCCACTAGAATAATATTTAACTTCGATTAATCTCTAAAGCGCTGTAATTCATCTTCACTGCATTCAGAACTTTGTGGAAGCTGCAATAAAATTGAATCAGAGGCTAATAGTGCTCAGTTAGAACATTGGATTGTTATTTAAAAAAACTGTAAAGGTTTTTACTTAGAACTTTCTTCGCAAGTGGCGTTGTGACACTAAACAATTTTAAAAATCAAAGGAAAATAAGGATAAACATATCTTCATTCTCCCAGTACTACTGAAACAATGAAATAAAACACCTGGTAATGCGAATTACATCGATTTTGAAATAAAAAACTATTACCGGCAGTGGGATTCGAACTTCAGCGCCTGCGAATGCGAATTCAATGTTCGACCATTTGTCGCACGCTGCCACTCGAGATCGTTCGGATTTCTGCGATGCAGCTCCACTAAATACAACGCACTTATTCATTGCCGCTTTTTGTTTTTTACAACATTTATCTTGTATCTGTTAGGTCTCATTTTCGTCAAGGGTAAAGCCTGAGTTATGTGCAAATTATTACTTTTATCTATTTCTCAGTTAAAGCAAAAATAAACAATTTTATTTTTAAAAGTGTTCACCCTGTATATGTTATGTCCAAAATATTGCATTTTTCGCCAGGGTTAAAAACATGAGCTACAAGCAAAATATTACTTTAATTGAAGTAATAGTTCTTGGTTATAGCAAAAATAAGCAGAATTTAATTTTTTTTAGGTGCTCATTTAGTATATTTTACCGAAATTTTCTCAGTTTTATGCCAGGAAGACGTATAATCCGCATGTAAAATATCGTCTTACCTACAACAATTAGTTTTGGAGTTATACCGGCAACAGACGGACAGGCGGACGGAATTGAGAAAACCTGTTTTTCGGAATCTAGGGACGGACCCTAAAAAGTGAAGATCTGAAGAAAGGAAGGTGATTTTTTCGCGATAACTTTCTTCGTCTTTTAGACGAGGGAAGTAAAAATCTAAAGGGCTTTACTTAGAAATTCTCTCGAAAGTGGAAGTTGTGATACTAAATATCTTGAAAAATCAAAGGCAACTAGGGGTTTTATGTTAACGTACCTAATAATACTAAAGCAATGAAAGGAAACGCTTATTAATGCAAATTACATCAGTTTGCAGATTGCAGACGGGAGGTATTCGTACCCAGCGCGATTTCAGTGCCTGCGGAAGGGACTTCAACGGGAGTGTACTTCGTGTCGCCGCCATACGACTGCATTGTATTCAAAAAGCTTCTTGTTGCCCATTGTAGTTTTTTTTACATTTATTTTATATCTGTTAGGTTTGATACACAGATAAGCGGCAAAGTGTGCGATTTAGTTTGTTAAAATTTTGCACCTATAGTAAAGTCATTAAAGCACCCAAAAAGCTGCTTTGAGTGCTTCAATAGCATAATACAATTTAAATTTTCAGAGTTTATAGGACAAGTAAATTGCTGACAGTATTTTCAGTAATTGAAATTAATAAAATAGTATAAAAAGCTCGTTTCATACGTCATTTGCGCTCCGGCAAGAAAACCTGTCTTATAACATTCATTATTGCACCTAATTTTGGCAACGTGCAATAGATAATATAATTCCCGTGCTAAAATTAAAAGTGGCATAAACAGTTAGTTTTGACACTAGAAATCGTGTAAAAACTGTCACCTTTGACATGATTGTAGGAATAAAATTAACTTGTCACCCTCGCCTCACTCGGAATTGTCTGGCTCGCTTACGCTTATGTACATATACAGTGTCAAAACAAAGGGACACCAAGCGGTAATAGATTCTTTAGGTTATAATAAACTGATTAAATATAATATACCTTAGTAAAAAAGTTCCTCCAGTAAGAAGTTATAGCTAAAAAGTTTAATTTTTGAATTTCTTCTTTTTATATTAATTTTCACAAATGTAAAGATATTGATTTGAATTTTGGCACACGTGTTTACTATTATATAGTGAACTAGTGGAAAAGTTTTCATAAATTAATTTCGACTGTAAAAGGCCCTTTACCTACCTTTAAAAAAATATTTATAGCTGTAACTTTGATATCTGTAACAATTTTGGAAATTTTAAGTTATTATCTGCAAAGGAATTAAAAAATGTATAAATAAAATACTCTTAGTTTATAAGCGTAAAAGCAACCGTTTACCTTAATATGGCTATCAAATATTTTGGTTGTGATTAAGACGTGCAATTATCAAGTAGCCAAGATCAGAAAAACAATGAATAGTGCTTGCGATTCTATAAACAACAGTGCTGGATTAATTAAACACGTTGGTGACATAAACAATTAGTTTGAGCTTACGAATATGCAGCGACATCATTTCAGCATTGGAGAATTCGTTGTTGGGGTATTTACGTAAACACAAAAGAAAACATTTCTGTGTCACGAGTGTTATTAATTGATTCATAATTGTTGTTTACTAGATCGCAATCATTACACATTGTTTTTATAATTATGGCTACTTGATAATTGGAGTCTTAATGACAACCAAAAGCTTTTGATAGGCATTATAAGTGTTACAGTATCAAACTGACTTATCGACACTCACGACTGTGCGAGTACCAAATAACTAGACAAGTCCGGGAAATGTGCATGCTCACCCTGGAAATCCTAAGAAACAGGTTAAAGGCCTCGGACCAAATACGCTCAGGGGGGGGGCGGGGTTCTTAACCGAGACACCAAAGAGCAAGCGTGTTGCCGGTATATATAAGGTGTTACCAAATAAATGGGCGCCACAAGATCCAAATCCAGGAGACCCACGTTCAACAGGACCTTGAGGGTCAAACGGGGCGAAAGATACTCATAAGCTACTTCTGGAAGCCACAGCGCTCACTCACCACGTCCGTGCCTCACCTTACATCGATCGTGACATAGTGACTCAGTCACCTTGTAAACAAACATGCACAATACACAAGGGAAAAATCATAAGACAGTACAGTTAATTCATCTATTGGGCCACTTCACATGACCAAACAAACAACTTACAGTACTACCAACGTGGTCGGCACGTATAGCAATTTGTAATAATCGATTTACGAGAAACGCCCAGCTGGGAAGCGCTTTACTTAAAAGCTACGACATATAGCTGAGGCGTACAACAAGACAAATTCAGTTTTAGCGAAATTAAGACTTACTGCTAAACAAGCATATTACACACGCGTAAGATTTACACGTGGGTGTACCAGACATCACTTGGGACCCCGGGCACGAGTATGTGAGTTTAATTGCAAAACAAGACTGGCTCCCAGCGAAACAGTGTACGACACTATTGCTAATTTATGTGAGTTTAATTGCAAAACAAGACTGGCTCGCAGTAGAACAGTGTACAACACTATTGTTACTTTATGTGAGTTTAATTGCAGAAGCAAGACTGGCTCGCAGCGAAACAATGTACGACAATGTTGTTAATTTATGCACATGCTGGCGAAACAGTTAATAACACAATGTTACCTGGGTACTATATCGGCCTCAAGACGGGAGCAGTGCGCTACGTGTAGGCGTCGTCTATCGTTGCGTTTTCGATACGTGGCGTGAGCAGAATGCAGTGACGTCCGGAATGTTCCCCCTTGCTTCAAGCGTGGGTGGAATGTTCATACCCCATTGGCAAAACATAAAAATGGACTAGGCCGTTACTTGGATCACTCGGTGATGAATCAAGAAGCTGTAGCAGCACAGAATACCGGACGCAGTGCCCGAAGGCCCCTCGACCGTCGGGAGCCTAAACGCTCGCAGCGTCTCTTAAGAATACTGGCTCGAAACTGACTGACTGAACACGGACGCCAACGGAGCTTCACGCTAAAATTCCTGTCTAACAGATGTAACCAATAGAAAGCCAAGGTCGCTGCGTCATGACGCCGCAGCTGCCTCGGTGCTAGAAAAATCGACAGATGTTTTATATAAAATTCGGGAAGGGTTTCTCACTCGGTCTCACGGACTAAGTTTTAAATAAGTAGAAATTAAGCGTCTCTGCATGCGATGAAACAACCAGCTGCAAAAGCGACTGTATAGAAATTCGCGCGAAATGCCAGGTTGTTAAGCGGAACCAAAAGCCACATGCGGGTTAGGATTTTTGTGTGATACGAAAAGCTACCGTATAAAAGATATTATAATGCCGAAACGGGTCCAAAATACAGGCGAACTCGCCAATTATGTACCAAAACTGTTCTAAATGGTTATTTAATTATCCAAATTAAGGAAAAATAGAAAATGGCCTGACATAAGGCAAACCGTTCCATTTACGCTTATGCTTTTTAATTCCCTTTCAGATAATAACCTAAAATTTAAGAAAAATAAAAGATAATAAAATTAAAATTAACTTTGAGGCCCCATAACTTCTTACTGAAGGGGCTTTGTACTAAGGTATATTAGGTTTAATCGGTTTATTATAACCTAGGAATCTATCACCAATTTCATATTCACAGTACAAAAACTCGAAAAAGAATTTTGTGGTAGTCACAATCAAACCGTTGTATTTATACCACCAGTTAATTTAGAGGAATAGAATATTCAGTGTTACATAGCCCATACATTATTTTTATTTCATTTTGGAACCATAATCTTGTTTATTGGCCCTCGATAGAGGGTGTAAAATAGCTTTTATAGCCCTAGGGCCTATAAAGTTGCTAAGCAGTATAACAAGCACCAACGATGTAGTATACCAACAACAACAATCTGCATAGAAACCATAGCAATCCAAAAATGCACAGCCCCAGCATAATGATGACGCCGTAGTCTGTAGCCAAAATACTGATTCCTTGAATTTTGTCCATTTTGAGGACTAAAATGAAATAAAAAGTTGGTACCACGTGCTTAATCACGATTATAGCTCTCGGGAAATGCTCTTAATACATAAATAACTATTAATTTCATGAAATAATCTTTGGCATTAAAATTTTTATATAGTTTTTGATTCGGGTTAATGCGCAATTTTTGCAAAAAGTATTGTCATTAACATTTAGTTAGCAAACGACAATTCGGCATTCGTTCATACAGAATACTGTAGAATTTTATGAGGATCATATCATTCCACTTGATATTGGAGCTACTTTCAATAATAAAGGACTTACAATTTTATGTGACTATGTGCAATTTCGTGATCGACTGAAGATGGCGGAAATTTCAATAGCCAATCAGAAAAATGACCAAAATTGACCATACTGTCTTTATATAGCCACTGTAACCAGCAGATCTTAAAGTGAGTGTAATGAAAAACCAAGCACACTGTATTTAGCCAATTGTCTACTTATTGCCTAATATAAGAATAAATATTTATTCATTCTTTAAGGGGAACTTTTTCCAAATTGTTTGATCAAATTGTAATAATTAAATAATAAATTGTTTGTGTTTTTAATTTGCAGTAACTAATTATTTTTTATTAAAATATAAAAGTTGAGAATTACATTATGTAGGCTAGGTATCTTATCGTTGGAGTTATTAAAATTGTATAAAAGTACATTTCTAAAGTAAATATACAAAATATAGCCTCTATTAAGATCAAAAAGTTAGAACTAAAAACAATCATAAAATTGGAAAGCCTCAATTATAATGCTAATAAGCGGTATAATAAGTAAAGCTGATATTATATGGCAAATGCATATTTTCTATAATTGATATGCCGGCGAAACTTTTTGCATAAGATATATACTAATTATGTGAAAACAAATCGTTTGAGCCAATTTTCATTTTGCATATTTTGCATATATATAAGTTTTTGAGCATACTTTCTAGATTTTCCATATTTTTTTAATATATAAACATGGACTGCCAGCAACCCCCACTTTTCCCATAGAATCCATTTCAAGAGTCGAACTTAGAGTGTTGCTGAATAATAGTCTGGCAGGGTTAGAGGAAGTCTCATTTTTTATGTTGGCTTACAACGTGAAGTTGGCGTTGTCAGTTCATGTTTATATAGTCAAAGGTGGAAATGAATGCCGTCTGAATAAAAATTAGAAAAATAAATATATTCATACAAAATAATTAAAAATGTTTACGTTATTTAGAATACTTCTGCTTATTTAAAAAAAAAGAGCATATTATGTGCATTTATTGTAACTTTGGGTGCATATAGACAACAAAATGTATGCATATATATGCGCATATTTTCGTACATTTGAGTGCATATAAGTATCAGCTTTAATAATAAGTGCTGGTAGAGAGGACAGTATTGGCAAACCCATTATCACTGCAGTTGTAGAAATTTATTTATTAAGTAGACATACACTAAAACAACCTTGTGAAATGTAATCAAAAGCATGTTCTCTTTAGATAAAGCATTCAGGCATGTTAAATTCGCTATGCGCTTGCTTGCAGTTTTCAATATTAATTTGAACCAGAGTTCCGAGGTTTCAATATTACACCAGCTCGTGTTAAATTCCCAAGCAACTACAGGTAATTATCATCATTTCGTAGAATATGCGTATATGTATATAAATTTACACATTTTCTGTTTAAACGATTGTTGAAATAATATATTAATCCTAGCACGTTTCCGGTTTCAGATTAACGATGAGTTTTAAAGCACTCGAGTGCCCCAAGTGCTTGAATGTGTTCTCCCAAGAAATACGGGTGTGTCGAACAGGGCACAGCATATGCATCAGTTGCTGTAAGAAAATAACCGCTTGTTGCATATGCAAGCAAGCTATAACTGGCACCCGCAATTATATGCTGGAAAAGCAGATCTCGAAAATGCAATCCTCCAAACGGACCGCTTTGCTGCCTTCATTTAAAAAATGCCCACTCTGTCAGATGGTCCCTGCGTGCGAACTGATGAGCCACCTGGAAAAGCATGTTGATACATATATGTCCTGTGTCAGAACCTTTACGTACACGAAGGTGTTCAACAAACCAAGGGATGAAGTGGAAAACGACTTTTTAATTGTTAATTGGTGCGACATAGTTTTCAAGTTTTACATCCAGGTGCAGCACAAGGCTGGCAACGTCTGCTTCGCTATGCAGCTAGCTGAAGAGCGTGTCAAAACGCGATATGTGTTGGAAGTTAATTACACGCGTGTGGCGAGAAGAGATAAGTTTGTTGTAGGCGTCCTGGAGGCAACTGTAGGTGCCGATAAAATTTTTCGTAAGGGGTCCATTACGATTCCCAAGCAGGAATTTGTTAAGGTTGCTTCCGATTTCGTGGAAGTTAACGTGTATTGTGACATTCGTGCAGGCGAGGTCGTTTCTTCTGTTTCTCAACCCCGTCGGTCCCTGGGCACCAAATCGAAGAAATAAAAATGGATTGCCTTAATTTAAATAATTTGTAAACGGATTTTATCTTTGTAGCTTTTTAATGTTAACATTTAGTTGTTTGTTTTTATAAATGTGTTTCATGTTTATACATTTTTTTTTCATAATGGATTGCATTGTATTTTAGCATCAATAAAGCTCTTGAGAAAAGGAGTATGTAATAATTAATAATATATCAAAATTGTAAGACATTCTTTTACTAGAGCCAAGATGGTTTTCAGCGTTGATATTTCTTTCATATATTAAAAACAGTGCTTGCGAGTTACTGTTTTGCAATATTAAATTTCTCGAATACAGAAAAAGTGCTTTGGAAATGTAAGTATACTTGTTTTTGTGAAAGGTACATTTATGTGCATATTAGTACTTTTATCAAAGCACCAACTGTAACTGTAGACTAGATTTATGGATAGGATATTTTAATAAAACGAATAATCGCAAAACTCGCACTGTAAATCTATGTCAAATTCGAGGTTATCAGGTTAGGTTTTGCGTCAGTCTGTGTCAAAACGGACGCAAAACCTAATCTGCTAACCTCGAATTTGACATAAATTTACAGAGCCATCAACATATTCATACGTTTGAATTTCCACAGTCCGCTGAGGATCAATTTTTTTTTGATTTCTCGATATCTGCATGTAAAATATCCTCTTCCTCCAACAAATAGTTTTTGAGTTATACCGACAACCGACTATTGAGAAAACTTGTTTTTCGTCATTTAGGTACCCTGAAACGAGAAGATGCGAGCAAATTCCGGAAGGTAATTTTTGTACGATCCTTCGTCTTTTAGACGAGTTAAGTAAATATGTAAAAGCATCGTATAGCAGACTATTCCTCAAAAGTGTAAATTTGGTTACGGTGAATTTTAAGATGAGCCTGCTAATCAGTCAGCCTTGTAAACAACCAAAACTAAAATATTTCGGATTTATTGCTCAATATGAGAATCTAAGTAATTTTTTAGAAGCCCGTTGTTTTGAGGACGTTTAAAAATACAGTTTTGAATTCCTACATTTTTGTCTGCATCGTTCTTGCTTGTTTCCGAGCATCTGTTAATTATTGATAATGTTAATGTTTGTTCAGAATATTTAGGATTTCGGCTATTGAGTAAAGTACGGCCGTACTTACACTCTGTATATTAGTGCTTAACAATATCAATACAAACATAAGTAGCAATAACATAAAACTAGAGAAAATGCAAGGAAAAACGAGAGAAATTCCGGAACCAATAGAATATTAAAGAATGGCAAAAGCGAATAGATACTTATACAAACAAGCACAACAACATAAAGAGAAGAATATATATAGATAAAGAAAAATGCTTGATGGAAACATGTCAAGAAATGGAAAAACTGACTGATAAACACGATTTCTTCAATATATATCGAACACTGAGAGAAATGGCAAGACTATTTAAGAAGTGAATTCGCCAGTGTTGCTGGACGACGCGAATACGATTATTATAGACAACGGAGAAGAATAATCGATAACAAGAACGCTCTAGGAAGTCTTTAGAGACTAGAAAAGCGCTCTTCGTATTGAATATACCTTTATAGCAATGTAGATTGTAGAAGTCAAAGAAAGAGTGAGTTTGCATGTTTTGTGGACGTTGAGAAAGCTCTCGATAAGGGGCGAGCTATTGTACTCTTGAACTTACTAAATAACTTCTCCATTGACAGCAAATATCTCCGCATTATCAAAAACTTATATTGAAATCAGAATGTTAGTGTTAAAGTCGGGCATAAACTCGCCAGTGACACGATTGTTCAGCATATAGTGCGACCACATATTTAAAACAGCTTTGATGAAGAATGAAAGTGAATAGTGAACTTTTTAATGTTATAAGACGTGCTGATGGTATAGTGCCTCTATCTCAATATATTAAACACCAACGTTATTAATCAGGATTGACGAACAAGTCAAGACATGGGAATCAAACTTAAATTATTTACCGTCTTCAATCGTCAACCACACTACAGCTGACCGAGAAATCAGCTGAAAGAGTGGGCAGCTTCACATATCTAGGGACTAGAATTACAGACCGACAAGATATTGATAAAGAAATAAAGCATCGAAGAGCCTGGTCAAAACCATCTTCCAACAACTTTCTATGCAATAATAACCTCAACTTGAAATGGATAAAGAGAATAATTACTCGTAAATGCTAAATATTGCAATGGATGGACGTATTATTTTTTTACATTAATTTACATTTTTGTAGGTACTTTAAAAATTTATTAAATTGCCATTAGATCCAATGCAATTTGGTTAAATGATGTTTTCGCATTATATTTAGTGAAGCTGTATTTGTGCTTTGAAATAACCTCACTTGTAGTAAGCAGTTTATACTGAATAAAACAATCAATTACAATCTGTTTAATCAGGTAAGTCTTATCTCTTTGTATTGATTAATTTGCATGTGATAAAAGCTATGTGTATTCGTTCACCACATCATGAGATGTTTTATTTTCTAGGGGCTACTTCCAACTCCACCAAGAACCGCAACTAACTCCAAACTCAAGATTACCTGTCGACTCTGAATGGCTGCAACAGCACCTTCTTCAGCTGCACTGCTCTTTCCTGTGTATTCGTAAAGTTACTTCCACGGATCCAGGAACCAGCAAACATCGTACTTAGTTCACGTCTTCTGTCAGCGACAACCAAAAACCACTTTTATTACTTATTGTTCACGTATAAATTGATATCTCCTGCTATTACCTTCACCTTAATTTAAGTAAACACCATTTAACTTAATTACTGAGTTTTATTAAGCTAATATCTGATAGCCAGCCCCAACATAATAACTCTTACTTAAGTAAAAAACCACTTTCCGGACCGTGTTATTATTGAGGCCAAAGAACTCAACGTTTCGCCCACTTTCGTAAAGGGCTTCATCAGGAGGAAAACGCGAAAACAGCACGATAACTCAACGTGTTAACCACGCCAGAGGGGAAACTCTTTCTTGCAAGGGGAGGGATAGAAGAGCACGGTAACTCAACGTGTAAACCACGTCAGAGGCGAAACTCGACTAACGATCGGAAGAAGAAAGGCGAATATCGCCATCTGACGTAGTTTACAGGTTGAGTTACCGTGCTCTTTCTGCTGTTTCCTCCTGATGAAGCCCCTTACGAAAGTGGGCGAAACTTTGAGTTCTTCGACCTCAATAATGACACGGTCCAATCCCGGAAGTAGTTTTTTACTTAATGACAATGGCCGTGAAAGCCTCCGAAATCATAACTACTACTTGTTGAAGGTCTTTTAGACAAAGAAAGTATTGTGATCGGGAAACAATCACCTTCCGAGATTTCTTCAGATCTTCACGTTGAAATCGCATTTGCAAGCTCGTTCGTAGGTGCAGAGGTTCAAATCCCATTGCCGGTAATGTTTTTTATTTGAAAATTAATGTAATTGCAATTACCAAGTTTGTCCGTTTAGTGTCACGTGCACTTGCGAGGGAACTTCTGGGTAAAGCCCTTTAATTTTTTTTAATTGTTTTTAATTCCCGTTTAGTACTTAGTAACTGTCATTATTTATTGCACATGCACTTAACACTAGTTATTAATTATTCTTTTCAGTTTACGCTTTTAATCTTACTTTCAGGTACAGGGTTATTCATTATAAATTACCCACCCCTTATCATCGTTATTATTGCCTATAGAAAAAAAAGTTTTAAATAAAAGTTGTGTGGTTATAACTGAATTTTGTTAAAATGCTATCAAAAGTACAGTGGCGTGGCAAAAAAACCTGTATATTATTAAATTTTTGGAATGATCTTTCTTTCCTGATTTCAAAAATATACCATATGTTACCCCTACCTTATACCGTTTTTGAGTTATTAAACGTCGAATATCTTAGTTAGTTTAAATATAAATAAAAAATAACTCATTTAGATTATTTCATTAAAGAAATGTCACTTATCAAACAAAATAGTTGTCATTTTCATAGCTTACTTTAATAATGTTAATGATATTCGACGTTTAATAACTCAAAAACGGTATAAGGTAGGGGTAACATATGGTATTTTTGAAATCAGGAAAGAAAGATCATTCCAAAAATTTAATAATATACAGGGTGTTCCATTTAAAAAAATATATTACTTTTTTGTATCCCCTTAATTATGCACGTTGATAGCATTTTAACAAAATTCAGTTATAACCACATAACTTTTATTTAAAACTTTTTTTTCTATAGGCAACAATAACGATGATAAGGGGTGGGTAATTTATAATGAATAACCCTGTACCTTCTGTCTTATTTAATATTCGCAATAACACATTCTTTATGTGATTCATGTGCAAATATTTCTTAAATTGCTCACATCCATGTAATTGTTGTCACGCTTTTATGTGACTAATCTTACCATTTTTAAAACAACTTGAAATTCAATAATAACTATACGGTACCCCCCCCCCCCCCAAGAAAAGCGCCTTCCGTGCTTTCCAAGAATACTTCGACACTCAACATTACTCCGTTTCGCTAATACAATGAAATGTTATGAACTAGTTATTTATAAAAAAAAAACCCAAAAACATTTTTTTTTTGCCGACTACCATACCTCAAAAGTTAATGTTGCCTTCTTTTTCGGAGGACCTATCGTATGAAAACGATCCAAAACTTTAGAAAGGTTCCTGGCGACCGGAATCGTGTACACATACGAACATACATACCCCGCATAGCACGTTTAGGCACCCCCCAATACGGGGGAGGGATCTAGTAGGCTGGAGTCTTTACCAAAAGATCCGCACAGCCGAGACGGAGATTTGATGTAGTGGGTTCATTAGTCGGTTGGCACGAATTTTAGAGATATTTGACTCAGAGTGGTTTTCGATATGAGGGAATTTCAATGCTTCGTACACTTCGTGTCGAAGTAATTTTAGCATGAATTAACATTATTTAGCATTACTTTGAAGGTCATTTTACTGTAAACTTTAATACATTATGTTAGCATAACCATCCTTATTAAATGTGACACCGTCTTATATTGAACTAAAAGCAATTATTGACATTACCAATCTTTCAAATGAAAACCTGATCCCAAGTTATAGTCAGTCCTCTCCACCGAAACCTATTTAACTTTTATAATTGCATATGATGTATAATTTTATTAAACAACTTTTATTTTCTCCAGTATCAACATTTTAATAATTCAACCATAACTACTCCTGTTATTTTTATTTAATTCCTTAACATAAAATGATCAATTGAACGGAATAGCTTCCAGGCACAATAATATAACAATATGTATGTTCTGGAGTGATGTATGGCGGGATTAACCATGAGCAAAATAGAGGCATTTGAAATGTGGCTGGCCCTGGGTTGATTGACGAAGTAATTAGGAGAGCCAAAGTGAACTGCTTGCAACAATAAAATACAGACTTTTAGTCTACGGAAGACATGCATTGAATGGAAAAAGATACCGAGGGCTGAAGTAGATGCTAAAAGGGAAATAGAAGGTCGAAGCAAACAGAGTTTATGCCTATTAGGAGACTGGACTGGAACGCAAAACGTTGAACAACTCTTACTAGCAAAGGATCGAAAATGCTCTTTTCACAGCGACTACCAATGCAGGGAAACCTGACAGAGTGCGTAGAAAAAGAAGATGTATCATAAGTTTTGAGACTTTATTTTGAAATATTTTTTTTCATTCTGCTGTTTACCATTGGTTGTTGCGAAGTTCTTAAAATCATAAAAAATATCTCGTTAAAATTCTGGCCGATTAATTTTATTTTTTAAGAAATTGCAAGCATGTTGTAAAACTAAACAATAGCTGAGTTTTGTTCAATCAAATCTGTCAATATAAGATATTATAGCTATTAAGACAAGTGTTTTATGGAAGGTTTAAAAATCAAGGTCGTAGTTCAAATCCGAGCAAACGAAGTGAACCGAGGATTTGATGACCGATATTTTTAAACACGAGTTGTCTTCAAGATTTTTTCTAATACTAATATCTTCTTGGTAATGGTCTTTCACTAACAGATTATTAGAAATTTTAATAAATTATTGTTTGAGACGCGTCGCAATCCAGAAAATGCGAAGATTGCTGTGGGTACTATGATAATATCAACAAATTTTGAGTGGGTACTATGGTAATATCAAGAAACTTTGAAAACAAATAACTTTCATCTTTGAACTCTAGGAAAACGTCCGGGACAATTTGTTACCTACGAGTATGAAAGTGCATACGAAAAAGTGTATGTTTCGTTTTAAGACTCGAAGAAAAAAAAGCATCATGGATCTTTTTTGATCTAAGGGTAAGTGTGTAGTAGTAAGATACACAGAACTTCTTTGAAAAGCACATTCATATTACACTTATAGTCGCAAAAGTTGTCACCAGCTTCCTTATAGCCAGAATATTGGATGCTAAAAGCCACTCTGAAGGTCAAAGAAAACGTAAATATTGAAGTTTGGTGCTCTTGTTCCTTATTTAAAAAAATAAATATTGGTTATCGTAGTAAAAGATTCAAGGTTCTAACAAGAGAAGAAAACAAAAATTTTTAACTAGCGGAAGATAAA